>CM021751.1:7918-562453 GCA_011075105.1 Heteronetta atricapilla
GAGGAGAGGAGAGGAGAGGAGAGGAGAGGAGAGGAGAGGAGAGGAGATGACGAAATTTTGTGGGGAATAACTTCAAAAACTGTAACCCGAAACCTAACCCTAACCCTAAGGCCCATGCGGATCTAGGCCTAAACCTAACACTAACCCTAACCCTAACTCTAACCTTAACCTTAACCATAAACCTAACACTAACCCTAACCCGAACTCTGCCCCTAAATGCCTAACCCTAACCCTAACACAAACACTTAACCCTAACCTTAACCCTAACCCTAACCCCTAACCCTAACCCCTAAGCGTAACTCTAAACCTAACCCTAACCCTAACCCCTAACCCTAACCCTGACACTTAACACTAACCCTAATCCCTAACCATAACACCCTAACCCTAACCCCTAACCTAACCCCTGACCCTAACCCTACCCCTTAACACTAACCCTAACTCTAACCCTAGCCTTACCAAGCCTAACCCTAATCCTAATCCTAACCCTAACTCTAATCCTAACCCTAACCCTAACCCCAACCCTAACCCCTAAGCGTAACTCTAAACCTAACCCTAACCCCTAACACTAACCCTGACCCTTAACACTAACCCTAACCCTAACCCCTAACCGTAACACCCTAACCCTAACCCCTAACCTAACCCCTAACCCTAACCCTACCCCTTAACACTAACCCTAACCCTAACCCTAGCCTTACCAAGCCTAACCCTAACCCTTACCCTAACCCTATCAGCCCCTTTACCCTGACCCTGACCCTAACCCTAAACACTAACCCTAAACTCTAACCCTAACCCTAACCCTAACCCGCTTCAGGCACCTCACCCTTTCTCCAGGACCTTTCAAATATGATAGATAGCCATTTGCCAACCATGTCTGCCAGCTGCCTTAGCACATGCAGATGCATCCCATTGGGACCCATTGATTTGTGTGCGTTGATCCTACTCAGACACTCCTGAACCACACTCACGTCTACCAGAGGGGAGCCCTCCACTTCCAGACCCTTTGTCCACTTGCCAGGGGTGAGGAGACCCTTGGGGGTGTCCTTGAAGCAAAGACTGAAGCAAAGAAAGCATTCAGTATCTCCGCCTTCTCGGCTTCTTCTGTGACCAGGACCACCCCTCCTTCAGCAAGGGACCCACATTATCCCTAGTCTTCCTTTTGCTGTTTACATACTTGAAAAAACGCTTCTTATTATCCTTCATCTCTTTAGCAAGCCTCATCTTTAGGTGGGCTTTAGCCTTCCTTGTCACGTCCCTGCAGGCCCTGACATCACATCTATACTCCTCCCAAGAAGACAGGCTCTTTTTCCACATTTCATAGACCTTACTCTTCCTTTTGGTCTTTGTCCTGGTTTCAGGTAGGACAGAGTTATTTTTCCTCCTAGTAGCTGGTAGGGTGCTATGTTTTGGATTAGGATGAGAAGAGTGCTGATAACATGCTGATGTTTCAATTGCTGCAGAGCAATGCTTACACTAAGCCAAGGACTTTTCAGATCCTCGCTCTGTCCTGCCAGCGGGCAGGCTGGAGGTGCAGCAAGAGCTGGGAGAGGACAGACCCAGGACAGCTGACCCAAACTGGCCAAAGAGGTATTCCATACCGTCTGACTTCATGCTGAACAATATATAGGGGTGGCTAGCCGGGGTGGGTGGGGCGACTGTTCGGGGTTGGGCTGGGCATCAGTCAGCGGGTGGTGAGCAATTGCATTGTGCATCACTTGTTTGTACATATTATTATTATTATTATTTTCCTATCTTAATAAACTGTCTTTATGTCAACCCACAGGCTTCACTTTCCCGTTTCTCTCCCCCCATCCCAGAGAGGGAGAGGGGAGGGTGAGCGAACAGCTTTGTGGTATTTAGCTGCCGGCCGGGTTAAACCACCACAGCCCTTTTGGCGCCCAACGTGGGGAACAAAGGGTTGAGATAACAACAGATCTGACCAGAGTATGTTAAACTAAAATTGGTATAAGTATTAGATCTGCTTAATAGTTGCTAATCAGAATGTTGATTGCTTTATTCTCAAGTCTGCTGTGGCTGTATTCCAAACTGAATTTTATAGCACGTTGCTTTCTGTATACGATCCCCGTTGTGCTGTTTATCCTTTCCGGGCCCTGGTTTAAGATCATGATGGTACTGTGCGGTGTAATAATAGTTTATTATATGATGAAATATCTGGCCACGACTTTAACTTGGTATTTGTACTCAACACTGTCGTCGACTCTGTACTTTGGAAACTATATCTCGGAAACTATTAACAATTACACCCACTGCCTTTTTTCATCAGTGGGCCAGTCTGTGGAGGGGACAGGGGAATATATTTTTCCCTACTTGTTCGCTCTCCCTTACTCCTTCAGCACCCTCTTATCCCCTGAGCTAATTACGATAACTCTCCAAGATGTTGACTATCCTTGGGATACGCAGACCAGCACGTTGTTGTTGTTATGTCTCTTGAATGCGCTTCAGGTTTTAAGGTTAAACAACTACTTAGGCATCTCATCCAGAGGTCTGCCCTGAGGCAGATCTCTGCTAGAGCTCCTGCTCCAGCCCCTGCAGCTTCTCCAGCCCTTGCAGCTGCTCCAGCTCCAGCCCCTGCAGCCGCTCCAGCTCCAGCCCCTGCAGCAGCTCCAGCTCCTGCTCCTGCAGCTGCTCCAGCCCCTGCTCCTGCAGCCGCTCCAGCCCCTTCTCCTGCAGCCGCTTCAGCCCCTGCTCCTGCAGCCGCTTCAGCCCCTTCTCCTGCAGCCGCTCCAGCCCCTGCTCCTGCAGCCGCTTCAGCCCCTTCTCCTGCAGCCACTCCAGCCCCTGCTCCTGCAGCCGCTCCAGCCACTGCAGCCGCTCCAGCTCCTGTGGCTGGGCCAGAGAAACGAACTGTTGCAGTGCAAGTTGGCCCTGCAGACTGTATTCCAACCCCTGTGGCAGACCCTGTGGCTGGGCCAAAGAAACGAACTGTAGCAGTGCAAGTTGGCCCTGCAGAGTGCATTCCAACCCCTGTGGCAGACTCTGTGGCTGAGTCAGAGAAACGAGCTGTAGCAGTACAAGTTGCCCCTGTAGACAAGGTGAAAAAATGGTATAGAGACTCAGGTCGTTTAGAACGGTTGGGAGAAGACGAGGCTGGGCCATCAGGGATGCAGAACGATGAGGCTGGGGATGTTGAAAAAACAACACTAGTTTCCCGAAGCCTATACCAGCGTGAGCTACGAGATATGCGAAAAGATTTTGGTCGCTGCATAGGTGAGCACCTTGTCACCTGGCTGCTCTGGTGCTGGGATACTGGATCCAATTATGTGGATATAGATGGCAGGGAAGCCAGTCAACTGGGATCCCTTGCTAGAGATACAGGCATTGACAAAGCAATTGGAGAAGGAGTACGATCTTACAGCCTCTGGAGGCGTATCCTGTATGCTGTAAGGGAAAGGTATCCCTACAAGGAAGAACTTGTATGTCTGCCAGGCAAGTGGACCGCTATGGAGAAGGGAATCCAGTACCTGAGGGAATTAGCCGTACGGGAGGTGATTTATGCCGACCCAGATAATGGACAAATACCCGTAGATCCAGATGAAGTCAAGTGTACACGACCCATGTGGCGGAAGTTTGTACGGAGTGCACCATCATCATATGCCAGCTCATTGGCAATAATGGCCTGGAAAGAGGATGATGAACCCTCAGTGGGTGATGTGGTTAAACAACTCCGGCAGTACGAAGAAAGTCTCTCCTCTTCCCTACAGGCCTGCGTCTCAGCTGTGGATAAACTTTCTGAAAACTTCCAGCAACTAAAAGAGAATACTTTGGAGAAACTTTCTGAAAAGGTCCAGCAACTTGAAGAGAGATTATTTTCCTCCCCCCCTGTACAAACCAATGTCTCTGCTATTAGGAGTAAGCGCTCATCCATGCAAGGAAGACGATATGGTGGATACACACCTCGTGCTATCCTGTGGTTTTACCTACGTGACCATGGAGAGGACATGAGAAAATGGGATGGAAAATCCACCGCGACCCTAGAGGCACGGGTACGTGAGTTGAAAAAGCAAACAAGTGGGAAAAAGGAGTTTCCTGAAAAGTTTGCTGCTCCAACTACCAGCAGGCAGTCCCTTAAACACAGGAATGAAGATTCTGACCAGGATTAGAGGGGTCCTGCCTCCAGCTGAGGGGGGAAGGGACAATTGAGTTTATTGGACTGTGTGGATTCAATGGCCTGGCACGTCAGACGCACAGAAGTATAAAGCTTTAGTAGACACCAGTGCACAATGTACTCTAAATGCCATCAAACTATAAAGGGCCAGAGCCCATCAGTATTCATGGAGTGACGGGGGGATCCCAGCATTTGACTGTATTGGAGGCTGAAATGAGTCTAACTAGGAATGAGTGGCAAAAACACCGTATTGTGACTGGCCCGGATGCTCCATGCATCCTTGGCATAGACTATCTTAGAAGAGGGTATTTCAAGGACCCAAACGGGTTCTGCTGGGCTTTTGGCATAGCTGCCTTAGAGACAGAGGGCATTAAACAGTTGTCTACCTTGCCCGGTCTCTCAGAGGACCCTTTTGTTGTGGGGTTGCTGAGGGTCAAAGAACAAGTGCCAATCGCTACTACACTGTGCACCGGCGGCAATATCGCACCAACCGAGACTCCCTGATTCCCATCCATGAGCATAATTCATCAACTGGAGAGCCAAGGAGTGATCAGTAAGACTCATTCACCTTTTAATAGTCCCATATGGCCAGTGCGAAAATCTAATGGTGAGTGGAGACTAACGGTGGACTCTCGTGGCCTGAACGAAGTCACACCCCCACTGAGCGCTGCAGTGCTGGACATGCTAGAACTCCAGTACGAACTGGAATCAAAGGCAGCTGAGTGGTACGCCACAATCGGTATCGCTAATGCATTCTTCTCCATCCCTCTAGCAGCAGCATGCAGGCCACAGTTTGCCTTTACTTGGAGGGGAGTCCAATATACGTGGAATCGGCTGCCCCAGGGGTGGAAACATAGCCCTACCATTTGCCATGGATTGATCCAGTCTAAGCTGGAGCAGGGGGAAGCTCCTGAACACCTGCAGTACATCGATGACATCATTGTGTGGGGTGGCACAGCAGAGGAAGTTTTTGAGAAAGGGAAGAAAATAATCCAAATCCTTCTGAAGGCTGGGTTTGCCATAAAACAAAATAAAGGACTGCATGAGAGATCCAGTTTTTAGGAATAAAATGGCAAGATGGACGTCGTCAAATCCCAATGGATGTGATCAACAAAATAACAGCTATGTCTCCACCAACTAGCAAAAAGGAAACACAAACTTTCCTAGGTGTCATGGGGTTTTGGAGAATGCACATTCCAAATTACAGTCTGATTGTAAACCCGCTCTACCAAGTAACCCGTAAGAAGAATGATTTTGAATGGGGCCCTGAGCAACGACAAGCCTTTGAACAAATGAAGCAGGAAATAGTTCATGCAGTAGCCCTGGGGCCAGTCCAAACAGGACCAGATGTAAAGAATGTGTTCTACACCACAGCCGGGGAGAATGGCCCCACCTGGAGCCTCTGGCAGAAAGAACCTGGGGAAACTCAAGGTCGACCCCTAGGGTTTTGGAGTTGGGGATACAGAGGATCTGAGGCCCGCTACACTCCTACTGAAAAGGAGATATTGGCAGCATATGAAGGAGTTTGATCTGCTTCGGAAGTGGTCGGTACTGAAGCACAGCTCCTCCTGGCACACTGACTGCCAGTACTCGGCTGGATGTTCAAAGGAAGGGTCCCCTCTACACATCATGCAGCCGATGCTACATGGAGCAAGTGGGTTGCACTGATTACCCAGCGGGCTCGAATAGGAAACCCAGTCGTCCAGGAATCTTGGAAGTGATTCTGGACTGGCCAGAAGGTAAATACTTTGGGATGTCATCAGAGGAGGAGGTGATCCATGCTGAAGAAGCCCCACTGTACAACGAGCTACCAGAAAATGAGAGGAGATATGCCCTGTTCACTGATGGGTCCTGTCGCATTGTGAGAAAGCATCGGAGATGGAAAGCTGCTGTATGGAGTCACAAGACAAGTTGCAGAAGCTGCTGAGGGAGAAGGTGAATTGAGTCAATTTGCAGAAGTGAAAGCCATCCAGCTGACTTTAGATATTGCTGAATGAGAAAAGTGGCCAGTTCTCTACCTATACACTGATTTGTGGATGGTAGCAAATGCCCTCTGGGGGTGGTTGCAGCAATGGAAACAGAACAACTGGCAGCGCAGGGGCAAACCCATCTGGGCTGCTGCGTTGTGGCAAGATATTGCTGCCCGGGTAGAGAACCTGGTCGTAAAGGTACACCATGTAGATGCTCATGTGCCCAAGAATCGGGCTACGGAAGAACATCAAAACAACCAGCAAGTGGATCAGGCTGCTAAGATTGAAGTGGCTCAGGTGGACCTGGACTGGCAACATAAGGGTGAATTATTTATAGCCCGATGGGCCCATGACACCTCAGGCCATCAAGGAAGAGTTGCAACATACAGATGGGCTCGTGATCGAGGGGTGGACCTAACCATGGACACTAGAGCACAGGTTAGTCATGATTGTGAAACGTGCTGCAGTCAAGCAAGCCAAACGGTCAAAGCCTCTTTGGTATGGAGGACGATGGCTGAAATATAAATATGGACAGGCCTGGCAGATTGATTACATCACACTCCCTCAAACCCTCAATGGCAAGCGCCACGTACTTACAATGGTGGAAGCAACCACTGGATGGCTGGAAACATAACCTGTGCCCCATGCCACCGCCCGAAACACTATCCTGGGCCTTGAAAAACAAGTCCTATGGTGACATGGCACCCCAGAAAGAATTGAGTCAGACAACGGGACCCATTTCTGAAACAACCTTATAGACACTTGGGCCAAAGAACACGGTATTGAGTGGGTGTATCACATTCCCTGTCATGCACCAGCCTCCGGTAAAATTGAGCGATACAATGGACTGTTAAAGACTACACTGAAAGCAATGGGTGCTGGGACATTCAGAAATTGGGATACACATTTGGCAAAGGCCACCTGGTTAGTCAATACTAGGGGATCTGCCAACCAAGCTGGACCAGCCCAATCAAACCTGCTACGCACAGTAGAAGGGGATAAAGTTCCTGTAGTGCATGTAAGAAACATGTTGGGTAAAACAGTCTGGGCTACTCCTGCCTCAGGAAAAGGCAAACCCATCCATGGGATTGTTTTTGCTCAAGGACCTGGATGCACTTGGTGGGTAATGCAAAAGAATGGGGAGGTCCGTTGTGTACCTCAAGGGGATTTAATACTGGGTGAGAATAGCCCATGAGTTGAGTTGTATTATGTTAATTATTATATAATACTGTGTGTCATTACTACCATAGATGAAAATAGTGATTAACTAGAATGTATTAGAAAGAGTGTAACCTGAGCATGACATAAATGGTATGGAATAAGGGGTGGATATATGTCCTGGTTTCAGTTAGGACAGAGTTAATTTTCCTCCTAGTAGCTGGTAGGAAGCTATGTTTTGGATTAGGATGAGAAGAGTGTTGATAACATGCTGATGTTTCAATTGCTGCAGAGCAATGCTTACACTAAGCCAAGGACTTTTCAGCTCCTCGCTCTGTTCTGCCAGCAGGCAGGCTGGGGGTGCAGCAAGAGCTGGGAGAGGACAGACCCAGGACAGCTGACCCAAACTGGCCAAAGGGGTATTCCATACCATCTGACTTCATGCTGAACAATATATAGGGGTGGCTAGCCAGGGTGGGGGAGCCGGCTCTCGGGGTTGGGCTGGGCATCGGTCAGCGGGTGGTGAACAATTGCGTTGTGCATCACTTGTTTGTACATATTATTATTATTATTATTATTATTATCCTATCTTAATAAACTGTCTTTATCTCAACCCACAGGCTTCACTTTCCCGTTTCTCTCCCCCATCCCAGAGGGAGCGGGGAGGATGAACGAACGGCTGTGTGGTGTTTATCTGCCGGCTGGGTTAAACCACCACAGTCTTATCAAGTGTCTATAACAAATTATAGTAGCCAATCCAAAATATTGTTTATCAGAATAGAATTTATTTGAGCAAGCGATCAAGCAGGCTAAACAGCGCTGGGTGGCCGGGGAATCTCCGCTCCACCAAAGGCACGCACTTCACCCCCCATCATAGTCCCCTTTTATAGCTTAGTAGTTCCCGGCATACACAACACATCTGGGTATGGTCTGCGGCTGTGCGCTGTTGCTAGGGGGTCATCTCAGTCCCTCTGGTGGTCGTGAAGGTGAAGGCCGTAGTCTTCCTCTGCAGTGTAAATCAACGCCTTCTTCCTTATTTGGTCATGTTGGCCCAGCATGCAGCCAGAGAGCGAGATGTTGCCACACTTATCAGCAACTTATCTGGAAGAGGTCACAGATCCAAACAACAGATGAAACAAGGACACAGGAATGGCCCCCCCCTCCCCTCCTCTCTGCCTGCTGACCCACAAACAGATTCTTCATGGACTCTTTTGTTACATTAAGCAAAAGCATTTACTGATTAAGACGTTGCAGTTTGGAGCAGGGTAATGACAGTTACAAGCGAACGGGGCTTTAACGAACAAACAAGCCTTTAATTTATTACATCGATGAGCTCCTTGCTCATCCACGCAGGTTTCCTGCCCCCCTTCCCCAATTTCCTACTCTTCTGGATGCACTGATCCTGAGCTTGGAAGAAGTGCTGCTTAAATGTAGCCCAGCTCTCACAAGCACCCTTGTCCTCAAGCAACCTAGTCTATGAGATGCTCCCCAGCAGGTCCCGGAAGGGGTCAAAGTTGGCTCTTCGAAAGTCCAGGGCAGCAATCCTGCTTTTAGCCTTACTTCCTCTGCCTAGTTCCATCTGGAACTCCACCATCTCATGGTCACTGCATCCCAAGCTGCCCTCAACCTTCACATCCCTAACAAGGTCATCCATGTTGGTGAGAACAAGGTCCAGGAGCACCCCCCGCCTCATCGGCGCCTCCACCACCTGTGTCAGAAAATTGTCTTCAATGCATTGTAGGAACTGTTTGGACTGTGCGTGCCTGGCCAAGTTGCTTACCCAGCAGATGTCAGGGTAATTGAAGTCCCCCATGAGGACCAGCGCTCGTGATCGTGAGGCTGCTATGAGCAGCTGCTCGTAGAAGGCCTCACCAACATCCTCGTCCTGATCTGGTGACCTGTAGTAGACTCCCACCACCGTGTCTCCCATACCGGCCCACCCCTTAATTCTCACCCACAAGCTTTCCTCTTGTCCTTCAACCTCCCCCAGGTGGAGCTGGGTACACTCTAATTGCTCCCTCACATAAAGGGCAATGCTACCCCCTCACTTCCCCAGCCTGTCTTTCCTAAAGAGGACATAACCCTCCATGACAGCATTCCAGTCATGCGAGCTGTCCCACCATGTCTCAGTGATCGCAATGAGATCGTGGCCCCGTGACCAAACACAGATCTTTAGCTCATCCTGTTTAATTCCCATGCTCTGCGCACTGGTGTACAGGCACTTTAGGGAAGCAGGTTTTTTTCCCTGTCTTCAACAGTGACAGTAGTGACGACTTCCCCTGTGGAGCTATGTTTAAATGAGAAGGGGCATGCTTTAATTACAGTGCGCAACTCAGGCCTTGAAGGACTGTGAAGATAATGTAGGCCCAGGGCCCTTGAGTGACGTTACAACTAAAATATGCGGAACTATGTTCAGGAGGAGAGACGACACCATTGTACCAATTATATTAGTGCTAGAGACGTGTGCATAGAGAAGCTAGACCAATTATAAGTTGTTGTGTACGCATGCTGTAGGGGTAGCATAACACGGACCTCCCCTCCCAGTGAAAAGCACAGCCATGGAGGTGGAAGCTGCAGCAACATTGCTCGCTGGAATACTCTCTAAGAGAGGTATTGAGACAACGGGAAAGCAATTGATCAAATTGATCAATTTAGGACAGCGATGGGGACATTTTAGAGACACGACCTGGCTGTTCTCTGTTACGGAATGGCAAGAATTTGGGAATACCATGTGGGAAAAGACTGTAACGGGAGATTCAAATGATGAAAAGGAAATGAAAACTGTCCATGAGTTGTGGTGTACAGTATTAGAAATGTTAAAAACCATGATGGCAAAAAGGGAAGTAGCCTGTGCTGCTGCTCAAATGCTAATCCCAGGGATGGCCCCTATAAAATCTGGGGACTCTGAAAGAAAACCCAGGACTCTTGCATGTATCTTTGGGCACCCTGTGGTTAAACGAATGATCGGGGTTCCATGCTCAACGGTCTCTGAACTCCTATCGCGCATTGACGGTGAAGGGCCAGGTAACGGGCAACCCCCACGTTATGCGGAGTCCCGCCAGACCCACCATCGAGCGCGGAAAAAGCGGAAGTTGGCGGGGCCAGGCCAAAGCAGAGAACTGAGCCGACTGCGGAAGCAACACTCCAGGACGCCCAGGGGGAATGTCCTGCACTGCCCACAGGTGAGGGAGGAGAGGCGTCACTCCCATTCTGACATTCCCCCAGCCCTTCTCTGTCACTTTTAGCTTCCTTCCCTTCCCCCATCAAACCTAGTTTAAAGCCCTGGTAATCAGCCCAGAGAGCTTGCTCCCCAACACGGTTGCACCCCATTTACTCAGTTGGTGTCTGTCCGCAGCCTACATACTGGGCCTCTCAAAGGACGGCCCAAGATCAAAATACCCAAATCTCTGATCTATACACCATCCCCTCAGCCAGTCATTTACCTGTCCTGTTCTACTCCTTCTATCTGCATCTCAGTCTCCTAGTGGGAGGACAGAGGAGAAAACTACCTGCACCACCGATACCTTCAACAAGTTCCCCAGGGATGCAAAGTCCTTTTTAATATTCCTCATTTCTCTAATAGCAGCTTCCCGGGATCCAACCTGTATGACTACTGTATGATTACAAGAGGATAGTAGTCCTCTGGTTTAATGAGCTGTGGCAGAGCCTTCCTGACGGCTCTGACACGTGCCCCAGGAAGACAGCACACCTCTCTGGGTGGCAAATGGGAGCCTCAGTGCCCCTCAGCAAGGAGTCCCCAATCACCTGGATTCTCTGCTCTATTTTTGTGGCACAGATCACAATGTGGTGCTCTGTCCAGCCCTGATCCTTACGTTTTGTACATCCCCCAATCTCGACTGTCTCCTCGGGGTTGCTTCCCAGGTTTGGACTGCTGTCCAGACCCTTAGCCTCTTCCACAACCTTCCTGAGAGCCTCAAATCTATTTCCCAGGGACACTGTGGGGGTAGGAGGTGCCGTGGGTGTCAGGGGCGGACGTATCTTTCTGCTCCGAGCTGAGACAATGGTCCAGCCCCTTTACTCTTGCATGGTCTAACCTTCTGTTCTGCATGCGTTCAACGGGGGCAGCCTCTACCCCTTGTTAGGACATAGGAGAGGGCTGCCGAGCAATAGCAGGGGCAGGGTGATACCTCCAATCTGTCACCCTCAGAGACTCCCTCAGGCTGCCGATTTCTCGGGGCAGCCCAGCCACCTGCTCGAGGAGATCCTGGTACCTTCTCATGCAACCTGTTACTTGATGTCCTTCACTTGCTTCTTGAACCTGCAGAGCACCACTATAGCCCACGGTGCGGCCTGTGGAAGGCAGATTTTGTTCGCTTGTTTTTTTGCTTTTTGAGGAAAACATTTCCCTCGCCTGTATGTCAGGGTTTAAGTTCCAGGTATGAAGGTGCCCAGCCCCTGAGGTGCTTTGCTCCACGTCTGGCCTATCCTGTGCAGCGTGGCCGTGGCAGCCTTCCTGGCCTGCAGAGCAAACCTGGCACGAACCTGAGCTTGCAGCTGAAGGCTGCAGCTACGGGGCAGAGGGAGAGTCGGTAGTGTTCTGCCAGTGCAGTGGGGTCAGTCGCCAGACTGGGTGCTGAGGGTTTTCTTTGCCCAGAAGTGGGGCAGAGGTTTTGCCTAGCCTGGTGTATGAGGTTCAATAGGCATGTTTGTGAATGGACAAATTTTAAGATAATTGCAATAAGCAAAGATGGATTAAACTGTCTGAAAATGTGTAGAAGATGACAAAGCCACTGTATAACCAGAGTGTAGCTCAGTTTCCTTTTCTGCAGATCCTGTTTCTGCCTTGCCCAGAGGAAGGAAAGAAGATGAAGATGAAGGGAGAGATTGCAAACAGTGAAAGGAAAACACAGTTACAAAAATAACAACCTTTCATCACCAAGGTGGATGAAACACACCTGTAATACAAATGGAATGCCTGAACATGTGAGGTAGTTTACTGCACCAGCAGTACAATAAATGCTGTGTGAGGAACTGAAGGTACGATCTGGCTGTCCCCAAGTGCTGGGCCCAAGGATACTAATGCTGAATCAGCTGAGCACTGCTGGTCAAGAGTCTTGACCTGTGGCTCAAGTAAATGCTTAATGCTGTTAACATCGATAAAATAGGTGAAACTTGAAGTCACCTTTCTCAGCTACACGGTAAGAGCTGTGCATCTGGTTTGTATAACTGACGTGGTAAGGAAGCTACCTGTGAAATGACAATCCTATGAGTTTGTCTTAGCTTCCCAGTGGCGCAGCTTCAATTTATTGGCCCCCTTCTGCCCCCCTCCCTGCAGCTTTTCAGAAGGTTAAAATTCCAGATCAAGCCAACAGGGCATCATTCACAATTCACCAGCTTCTTGAAAGGCAGTAGCGTTTTTTTCAAGTTTACCCCAGGCTCATCAACTGTTGGAGCCAAAGGAGATGAATTCCCCAGCTCTGTCACTAATCCTGCCCTTTCAGAGCATGACTCTCACTAATATTTTTAACTAAAGGCAGGAAGTCTGCTAAATCTGGGCTGGGAGAGGACTGAGGCACAGCAGCACTTTGTTCTTGCCTGTGCATAATGTACTCAATGTTTCTGCCCTTTGGAAGATGCACTGACTGCACTCATCATGATAAACACCACTCTTAAAAGCAGAAGTTTCCTGTTTTCACAGTGAACAACTTTTCCTGGCTTCAGTCTAGGAGAGGACTAAATGTTTCCTCACCAGCAGCAGAGGCCGTGCCCTCCAGCCATCACCACACAAGCCCAAAGCTGTTTATCCACGTTTACCCAGCCTGCTGACATTTGCCACGTCCTCACAGAGCATGAGACTGCTTCCCGCTGAGCCAGCATAGTGAAGAATTGGTTTATGGACCAAAAAAGGTTTCATCTTCAGCAGGCAAGCAACCAGCCACATCCACGTGAACTGTTGCTGCCTTCAGCTATAGTATTACAGCGAATACTGCCACTCTAACGTGAGGGATTTACTTTGCTAGTGATGCATCTGACCTTCAAGAGCCTAAATCCATACTTTCCCAACACTTGGGGATCGTGGACTTTGGGTCAAGCATTCCCTGTATTCCCATCTATCCTCACAGAGATCAGACTACAAAGTCCTCGTAAAGCTGTTCAGTTACAAGCGGTGCATTTACAGGGCATGCTGCAGGAATTAAGGAAGAGCTTGTCTGGCAAACACAAAGTGCATCGGGGACAGCATGCAGTACTTCCACTGGATGCAATTTCAGGATGAGCCAGGACACATGGGTCAGCCAAGGATGGAAAAGGTCAGAGCATGGAACTGGCAAGCCTAAAAACTGTCTTCTTCCTAGCCTCCCTACACAAGTTCACAGAACAAAGAGCTCAAATTAATCGTTCGCTGGGCTCGCCGCTTCAGCCTGGGACACAGTGAGCAACTGGAAGCATGGCAGAACTGATCTCACAAAAAAGCCACCTCTTCTCCTTGAAAACCTCATCACCGAGTTCTTTGTCAACATCCTGGCAGAAGACAAGGCACACACAGAGAACCTGTCTCTCCTTTCACCTTTCTGGAAAAGAGCAAAAGAGAGAAGTAAGCAACCCAGAGCAACAGCTAGTGCTAGATGCCCTTAACAGAGACTTCTCATAATTGACACTGTATTCCAACGAGGCCCAGAAGTGACACTGACCCTCCTCCAGGCTCAGAAGAGTTTACTGCCTTCTCACCTGCCTGCAACAACCTTCCTGTCAACAAGCACCCCGAGGAGAAATTCACCTTTGCTGCAGACATGCAAGCATGCTGCCAGGGTAAAAGATTCTGGAGAAAGTGAGACTGTATCAAGCCTGGCCGTCCCATTCATTCCCCTTTATTTCATTTCCCTTCACAGGGAAGCGGCGGGGGGTAAATCAAGATTTGAGTGCTTAACTAGCTGTCAAGAGCAGGTGTACTGCTTGCTTCCACTCCAATGCCAAACACTTGAGAAATACTTCAGAAGGTCAAGTCCTCACCACAAAGAAACAAAACCAAACCAAAACAGCCAAACGAAAAACAATCAATCCCTTTCCTTTCTCTCCCACCCCTTCAGAAATTAAGATATTAGGAGCTCTGGAACAGGCTCTCATTTTTTGACCTTTAAGCTTTAAAACAAGATTAAAAACAAACAAACAAAAAAAGAACACAAAAGAGCGCCAAAAGCAAAACAAGCACTATTACAAGTGACTAATACTCTTAAAACACACACAGTTTTTGTAAACAGCATTAAGTACTCAGTGCTTTAGCAGTGATTTGTGGTAAACCTTCAGAGCACCCAAGACATTTGCAGAACAATTTTCTCAGACATCCTCCAGAGGTTTAATATCAGGTTTTTTCCTGGTACAGAAAAACTTGATAACAAAGCCTTGCTCAGAGTGCCAGAAGGAACAGCACTGGACTCAGATGTTCCTCACCCCATAAGGGATAAGAATTCACACAAGGTTCCAGCACTGCTGGGGTTATCCGAGTACCAACTCCAGAAAAAGTCACAGCACCCTTTTCTGTCCTCTACCTTATAACCACAGCATGCCTGACACAGGTACCATTTTGTGGTATGACCATTCCAATCCTCAGCCTTGCAGAAGGTGCTTTTCATTTTCTTTCTGAGGAACAGCCATAGTCACACAAACATCAAACAGGCATATCTACTGACAATCAGAATAAGCAAAAACCTGTTTTAATATTCCATGCAAAGAAAGCTCATTTGATCTAAACACTCAAATTTGTTGCTTTTCTGCCACCTACGATGTCAGAAAAAGCCCCCACCAATTTCAGGGAGTCAGACCAGTGTCAAACACTGAGTGAAGCTGGTTATGAGAAATTCCCTACACCTCAAAGTAAACAGGCGCTTTGCTGGGAAATATACCTACAGACATTTGATAATTACACCTGCACCTGTGAGTATCTCACAGCCCACTCACCTTCTGCAGACTCTGCACTGGAGAGAGAAGCTACAGAGAAGAGCTGTATATACATGGATGATGAATACAAAGGATATACACAAAGAATGATGAACTTCCCTGATACATACATATACCTCCTATATATATCTATATACCTGCTATGTATATTCCTCATATTTATCAGTTCACACGTGTGAGCTTTCTTCCATAAACAATTCAGTGGGTTGTGTGTTCTCATAGATGTCCTCCAGCACAAGCACACAGCTTCTGATTAGAAAGCAAGGTTTGGATCATGATGCAAACTTTTGTTGTTGAAAGAGAAGGAAAGACAGGGGAAGATACGCCCAGCAGCCACAAATTATTCCCAGTCTTGGCTTCAATTTTACCTCATTTTCCAAAGGGCCTGTGTAGGCTTCAAATACACAGTGGGGACTTCAACCACATTTAAGTGAAATACTCAGCCACACAGCGCAGTTGATAATCCACTCTGGTAGCTGCCTGTGATGTCCCGGGGTGGCTGCCTTGGCAGAATATCTTACAGACCCCAACAGAGCAGAAGAGAAGGGGTAAAAGGAAAAACACGGAACAAAGGAAAGAGACATTTCAAATTATCCTGTGGGCTGTTTGGACACATCTAGAGCATTACTCCCAAAGTTGCCTAAAACCTAAGGACAAACTGGAAACGTTTAATGCTAGAAGTATTATGGTAATTTGGGGGTAAACAAGAACTACAAGTTATTAAAAGGAAGAACAGGAAAATGTTAGACTCAGTCTGAAGAACGGGGCAGTCAACAAACTTATCAGCTGAAAGCATTAAAAGAAACATTTTTGACACACACGGATGGCACTAGGAACTGACAGAACAAGAATGAAAAGCTCCCTGGCCTGCTTTTTCCAGATAAACAAGAACAATGGCTCTCCAACTGGCAGCAGTTTCTTCTACTAGGAAGAAATTTTCCTCAGCAACAAGCATAGGCGATATCCTATCTCGGGAAGAAAGCAAATGCCAAACATTTCTCACAGATGCGTTTGAGAGTTGATCTTGCCAGCTGACACACAGTCCGTCCTCATGTCCCCACAATGCAGATGCACAAGAGAGCTTCACACCCAAAAGCAGAATGTTTCCTGAATTAACCATGTTAAATATAACTAATGCTTTGAAAATTGAAGTTTTTCTCATTTTACTTCCCTCCTCCTCAGGCATACTTGCTCAAAACAAGCCTTGCCCTTTGCAGGAGATGCTGTCACCATATTACACAGCACAGGAACAGTTTTGCCAGAAGGGACTGTGCAACTGCAAGTCAACCTGGTTTTAAGCCAAAGGAAACTGCCTAGCACAGGCTGCATCTTCCACAGTTGCAGAACATCCCCGGTGCTGTAGGCAGCCTGCTGCAGATCCCCACAGCATGAACTAAACTGTGAGCCTCATGTATATGAATGGCCATAAAAACCAACACAATTTTAGTTTCTCTGCAGTGCTGAATCTAACTAGATCATCTTCCAAAGAAAAAAATAAATAGATCAGCCCCTCCAATGTTGTCTGGCTCGAACTGTTCATAAAAAAACAAGGAAAAATGGCAATTTTAAGCTCGATCCTGTGTTAACACATCCATTCTCCGTCGTGACATGGTGAGAGGAACTTTTCCTTGCCGAGAGCTGTGGAATCAGCGTGTTTCTCTGAACACAGCATGAGCAGCGGGAGTTAAAACCTGCAAGCCAAGTAGGAAGCGAAATAGCCTGAACCCCTGCGTTTCACCACATACTAAATAATTGCAGCATTACAAATCTGGGACTCTACCAAAACAAACTGCATCCTTCTGGGAATAATATTATGGGTAATGAGGTCTGTCCAAAGAACACAACAACGTGCCACACTTACTTGGCTGGAAAAACTATGTGCCTGTATCAATACTGAACACTTCTCAGAAAGATAAAAAAGCCGTGTACACAAATCAAATCACGCAACTGAAAATTCAACTTTATAAAATTAAGCGGAATTTGCATAAACATTGCTCTGAAAGTAGAGCAGCTAATCAAAGCTGTCACAGGAGGTGTGGATTTTGTTTAAATACTGAGCTGAGAAGACGACAACAGAGGATCCTGCTCTTTAGGATAGGAATCCTTGCTTTTACAGAAAAATTACAGCAAATCTGGCATTCTAAAGTGGTTCATTCGTCCCCAGGGCAGCTTATTTATTAGTCAAAACCAGAGCACACAAATACGCCGGGTACTTACATACCTGCTTGTCAGCATGGTACCACCTGAGCACCCATCTCCACAGCACGTGACGACTAACCCTGTGAGTAGCATCACCTCCAGCTTTGCAAATGGAAACCCTCAGTTGGTGACACCAGCAGGTATCTGGGCAAAACGATCCCCATCATGGATCTGTTCAAAGCACCTGTTATGGATCACGAGGCCACAGACAGGAACGACACACACTGAGGGCGAAGGCAACAAGCAACCAAGCTCTACTCTCCCAAGCTGACCACAAGAGCTCCAGCCTTTCCTTCCATCGCTGGAGGCTAAACACTTCAACTGAATGATTATGACAAACAGGAGAACTAGCAATGCACATGAGCAAATACAACCCCCCAGAAAACAAAAGAAAAAGCACAGGGGGAAAAATATCAAATAGTCACACCAGCATTTGCACTGGACAAGATGTATATGATCTGACATTCTGCTCTACATCAACATCTCAAGAGCTAAACAAGCACAGTAACATTTTTCCACTAGCTTGAAATTACAACTACAGGCCATTAATTTAATTTATATACTAACAAATATTTTAATTGTCTTAACTGTTCTGCAGAGATGTATTCACAAATTGGAAAGGCATCCAAAGATGAAAACGGCAAGGGGCAAAATCAGTAAACATGCTTCATCATCTATCATGATGATGGCTCTATAGAAAAGTTGGAACTCCGGACTGCACATATAAAAAGCATTTTATATTAATACATCCCCAACACTTCTACTTTAGTGTTGTGGTTTAACCCATCCGGCAGATAAACACCACACAGCCATTCGCTCACTCTCCCCCCTCCCTCTCTGGGATGGGGGAGAGAAATGGGAAAGTGAAGCCTGTGGGTTGAAATAAAGACAGTTTTTTAAGATAGGAAATAATAATAATAATAATAATAATAATAATAGTGTGTACAAAACAAGTGATGCACAGTGCAATTGCTCACCACCTGCTGACTGATGCCCAGCCCAACCCCGAGCAGCCGGCCCCCCCACTCCAGCTAGCCACCCCTATATATTGTTCAGCATGAAGTCAGATGGTATGGAATACCCCTTTGGCCAGTTTGGGTCAGCTGTCCTGGGTCTGTCCCCTCCCAGCTCTTGCTGCACCCCCAGCCTGCCTGCTGGCAGGACAGAGCGAGGATCTGAAAAGTTCTTGGCTTAGTGTAAGCATTGCTCTGCAGCAATTAAAACATCAGCATGTTATCAACACTCTTCTCATCCTAATCCAAAACATAGCTTCCTACCAGCTACTAGGAGGAAAATTAACTCTGTCCTAACTGAAACCAGGACATTTAGAAATGAACAATATCTCCTATTTAACATTTTTTCCAAATTAGAGTTTTCCTTGACATTATAACACCCCTCTCCCTAGCCTAGAAAAGGATAAGAACTTAATTCCTAAATCACATCGCTGTAATGTTCCATCCCAGTGAGTCACAGAGCTGTTTGGTTTTCTGCTCCTTCCTATAATTGCAGGAGTGCCAAATCAAGAGCTTTTCCTCTTCCTCCTCTCCTTTTTGGTGCATCTTCTTGAGCTTTCAGCCTCATTTTGGAGCCTTCGAAAAGTATGAAACTTGCCTGCAAAGCGGTACCCCAGAGAAGTTAGAGGTGATGAACTGACTATGTAATGCCAGAGTGTGCTGAATGGCAGTGTAAATGCCCTCTCTGAAAACAAAGATGCAAAGATGGTTTTTGCGCTTTGTGTTTGAACTGTAGAAGATGAAGGAGGCTACTCCAGTATTTATTTTAATTTCCTTCCTTAAGTGTCCTCATAACCCACACATGCCAAACCAGAGAGCAGCCATTTAGATTAGCAGAGCAGGGGCAAATTACCACAACGGGATTATGCAGATGGGTTTCTGAGCAGGGTTTGTGCTCGAGCTCTCAGCAAGAAGCCAGCAGCTCGCTCAGGAGCACAATGTGACCCTTTAGCAGGTCCCAGGGCTCGCACAAGACAGCCCAGTGCACATCCTTCTGCCACTGGGCCCTGGGGCTTCCTTCTCGTGGACTGGTCAGAGACAGCGTCATGCTGCATATATTGCAGCCACATCTTCAAGCACACTGAGGATGGCTGCTACTAAAAACAGTAACCAAGGGTTAAACCACGTTCCCTCTAGCCGTGCAACCACACAGGCCTTGCACACTTCCTGGACGCTCCGGAGTCACAGCAAACTTAATTTCCTCACCCTCCTCTTTAATATCTTCATTGATGATCTGGACAAGGGCATAGAGTGCACCCTCAGTAAGTTCGCAGATGACACCAAGTTAGGTGTGTGTGTCGATCTGCTCGAGGGTAGGAAGGCTCTGCAGGAGGATCTGGATAGGCTGGACCGATGGGCTGAGGTCAACTGCTTGAAGTTCAACAAGGCCAAGTGCCGGGTCCTGCACCTGGGGCACAATAACCCCAAGCAGAGCTACAGACTGGGAGATGATTGGTTGGAAAGCTGCCAGGTGGAGAAGGACCTGGGAGTATTGGTTGATAGTCGGCTGAATATGAGCCAGCAGTGTGCTCAGGCGGCCAAGAAGGCCAACAGCATCCTGGCTTGTATAAGAAACAGTGTGGTCAGCAGGGCTAGGGAAGTGATCATCCCCCTGTACTTGGCTCTGGTGAGGCCGCACCTCAAGTACTGTGTTCAGTTTTGGGCCCCTTGCTACAAGAAGGACATCGAGGTGCTTGAGCAAGTCCAGAGAAGGGCGACGAAGCTGGTGAGGGGTCTGGAGAACAAGTCCTACGAGGAGCGGCTGAGGGAGCTGGGCTTGTTCAGCCTGGAGAAGAGGAGGCTCAGGGGCGACCTTATTGCCCTGTACAGGTACCTTAAAGTAGGCTGTAGCGAGGTGGAGGTTGGTCTGTTCTCCCAAGTGCCTGGTGACAGGACGAGGGGGAATGGGCTAAAGTTGCGCCAGGGGAGTTTTAGGTTGGATGTTAGGAAGAACTTCTTTACAGAAAGGTTTGTTAGACATTGGAACGGGCTGCCCAGGGAAGTGGTGGAGTCACCATCCCTGGAGGTCTTTAGAAGACGTTTAGATGTAGAGCTTAGGGATATGGTTTAGTGGAGGACTGTTAGTGTTAGGTCAAAGGTTGGACTTGATGATCTTGAGGTCTCTTCCAACCTAGAAATTCTGTGATTCCCTACCTGCTGGGGCTGTCCAAGCCCAGCGAACCCACAGCCTCGAGCCCTTTCAACAACCTCCACAACAACGCCTCGCCAGGACAGGGCAGTGCTGCTCCAACCGAGCAGCCGCCACCGGCTCGACCCTCCAAGGCCCCCCAGCGCCCCGAATCCCCCGTCCGAGCCCCTCAGGCAGAGGCAGGCGACAGGCGGGGAAAGCCCTGCCCGTGCCCGGCCGCCTCACTCATCTGAGGCGCGGGAAGGGGCCGGAAGGTGAGTCGCCGCTCAGCCGGCAGCCAGCCGCTCCGCACCGCCCGCCCCAGCATCTCCCCAGCATTCCTCCTCCTCTTCTCTTTCTTCCATCGCCGCCGTGGGCCAGCCCGAGCACTGGGCGTTGCCGCCGGGGCTGGGCGGCGGTGGGGCCCGCCGCCCCGGAGGAAGAGGAGGGCAGCTCCCTGCGGGGAGGGCCGGCTGCTCCTCGCCGTGAAAACGCTTACTTTTGCGTTTGGCTGCTCATTGCTGTGGCAGCAGAGTGCGTTTATCCTGCTGAAACACAGAGGGCAGCGACACTCCTGCGCCTCAAAAACAGGCACTGTGGGGACTACACAGTACAGTACCCCAACTCCACGATGTGCGGGTGTTGCGGTACGAGCTCCCACAGGAACTATATACATACATTTAACCATTGAATATAAGAACCATATACATACATTGATCACCAAAACACAATAAAACTATATATATACATTAACCATCTCCACTTCCCCAGTATCATGGTTATACAAGGATGTGTAAGACAAAGTTACATTTCATCTTGTGGCCCTAGCATTGCTCTACATTGACACAAATCAGGTGAGCATACCTCACAAAAGTAAATATAGCAGAATGGAATAAAGTTAGGCGATGCACCTCCCCAGAAAAACAAATCCTATTGCTTGTCCCCGAGCCATTACTAAATAGCCTGAATTTTCCACATGGTCCAGGTTTCATCCCTGTGACTCCTATGTTTTTGTGAAGAGGGGAGCATATAAAACCCTTTTGCTCCTTTCTGGGCATGGTAACGAGACGGTGGCTATTCGGTGCAAAGACAGACCTTTTTTTTTTCCTCCACCAGGGATAATTATGTTCCCTCTGTGATAAATGACTGAGTCTCAAATAGGATTCCAATTCAAGTTAGCAATTTATTAAAGGAATAAAGGCAAGCATACAGCACTGGGTGCACCAGCAGTCTCCGCTCCACCAAGACACACACCTTACAGTTCCCATTCATGGTTTGTATCCCTTCTACTAATGCATATTCATTAATGGGTGTGTCCTCTTCCAAGTATGCCTTCTTCGTCTTGTGGAATCTTCTGGACCCCAGACCCCATGCATGTTCCCCCCACAGACTTCTGCTTAACACTGCACAGCCAGCAACACAACTGGTCCAAGCCGGCCCTGTCAGGTGACCATTGCAGAACACAAGAACTATATACATACATTAACTGTTATAAATTAGACCACACAATTTTCTGGTCTATTGAAATTATTTTATTACTTAAGTAAGCAGACACAAGCAAAACAGCGCTGGGCGTCTGGGGAGTCTCTGCTCTGCAACAGCACGCAACTTCCCTTTCCAGGGTTGCTGCTTTATAGCAGGTGAGTCGAACTGGCTGAGGCTGCGCAGTCTATTGTTGAGAGGGGGGGGTCGTTTTTCCTCTGCCGGTGATCATGCGTTGTGCTCATGTTCAGGTGGGGGGCTTGTGATAAGAGATTTCACAGAGTCTGGCTTCACTCAAGGATGTTTACCCAACACGCCCTCCTGCTGTCTGCTTACTTGATTAATAAAACAATTTCAATAGACCAGAAAATTGTGTGGTCTAATTTATAACATTAACCACCTCTATTTTCTTAGTCTTGTAGTTACACAAGGATGTGTAAGACAGAAGGTCACATTTTATCATGCGGCCCTAGCATTGCTCCACGTTGACACGAATCAGAGGTACACATTCCATACGCGCAACAAGGGGGTGGGTGTTTATTGGGGAAGGGGTGTGCAATGAGGGTGTGTGTGTGTTTCTCGGGGTAGGGGTGCACAACGATGGGGGGTGCATGTATTTTGGGGCTAGGGCTGCGCAAGGCAGGGGGTGTCTCTGGGGGTAGGGGCTGCACAACAAGGGGTGAGGTTTGTGCAGCTAGTGCTGTAAGGGTTCTGTCAATAAGAGAAAAACTCTTGAACTCTCTAACAGGGAGTTAAAAGAAAGAGAGGGCTGCAAGATTTTGTAGGTTTAGGGCTGTAAGGGTTGTTTAAGTAAGGGAAAGAAACTCTTCAGCTCTCTAGAAAGCTCATTAAGTTCTTTTACTGCAGAAAGAGGAAAATGCATATACTCCCAGTGAGTCAACAACAGCTTTTACTGTGAGCCATGATTTGTCCACTGACAGGAGAGTACTCCTCACAGTAGACCTTTTTGGGAACACACATGTATAAAACATATGGGGGAAAAAAGTGGGGGCCATGCAGGCCACAACAGAATTAGACTTAATCATCTAACCTTTCTACCTGCACAAGCCAGGACAGGCATCACAATCTCACACCTGCACTTGGTTTAGAATTTCAGCTAGAATTTGACATAAGGCACTCATTCCTCTTACAAGCACCCGGGACTGAGAATATATTTCAGGTGTGGTGAGCAGCACTGCTGCTGCTGTGTGAGCAAACTTAAACTGCTTACTACCTGGAGAAAATAACTTCAAGATCTTACTGCTTTTGAGACCCCACCTGGAGCATTGCGTTCAGCTGTGGGGCCCCCAGCTGAAGAAAGACATGGGCCTATTGTCCGTAGAGAAGAGCCAAAAAGATGACCAAGGGGCTGGAGCCCCTCTCCTACAAGGACAGGATTAGGGAGTTGAGGTTGTTCAGCCTGGGGAAGAGAAAGCTGCAGGGAGACCTTATAGCAGCCTCTCAGTACCTAACAGGGGCCAGGCCTACAGGAAAGGTGGGGAGGAACTCCTCAGGGGGAGTAGTGATACAACAAAGGGGAATAGCTTTAAACCAAAAGAGAGCACGTTTAGATTACACATCAGGAAGAAGTTCTTTACTCAGTGGGCACTGAGGCACTGGAACACATTTCCCAGAAGCTGTGGATGCCCCATCCCTCAAAGTGTTTAAGGCCAGGCTAGATGAGACTTTGAGGATCCTGGTCTGGTGGGAGGTGTTCCTGCCCCTGGCAGGTGGGTGGAATTACATCATCTTTGAGGTCCCTTCCAACCCAAACCATTCTGGGAATCTGCAACAGTGGTAGCTCAGCATAAGGCAGCTAAAAAGTTCACCTGTATTTTTGAACTCTAACATTGCTGCTGCTACAGTACTGTCCAGAGTCAGGTTTGATAAAGCCTCAGAACAGAATGTAAATATATCCTTCAGAATGTAACTTTAGTACAAGTCCGAGACGTTTTTTCTGGATTAAAAACAGTACAGACGCACAAAAGAGCATTGTAAATTACAAGTGTTCCAGTCAAAATAGCCATCTGTGGTCCCCAGTGACATCTCCTGATGGTGCCCACACCAAGATGCATACTTAGAGAAGTCATCTACATTCAGATTTCACTATCTCTGGGTATTAATACTGTGCATTTTCATTTTCTTGACCACCTTAAAAACATATGATGTGCTTAGCAGATGATGCCAGGAGAAAAAGAAAAATCACTCAACTTCTCAGAACATCTTAATTCCCCCACCGCACCCCAGTTGTACAAGTACACTCATTTGCTTGTCACCAGTAACATGATCTTCCTGCATTAAAACCCTAAGCCCCAGAAGGAAAATATTTACATGAACTTCTCCAGTATAAAAAGTAATTATAAAATAGAATAAGTTATTCCATCTCTAAACTTTATTTCACATGGGAAACAGATTAAAGTGATAGGTAAGATGTGACCTTCAAATTATTAATGATTTAGCACAGTCAACTGTGATTACTTATACAGAGACAAGAGCATTTGATTTCACACCAGGAACCCTGCTCACAGACTGCTTCCACTTTCCTCTGCAATACACATATCCTTACTTTAAACTAGATTGTAATTCATTCAATGATAATTTCAATACTCAATGAACTTGGTATATCAAAAACTCATTCACCTGAGCAGCTCAGTTTTAGAGCCTTGCATGTCTAAACAGCTGCAGCATTGTATGGCTCAAAAGCTTTTTACCTGTGTATTGATGTTTCAAGTTCTGTTGAACTTGTATTCTACATAATTGGCTTGCAGAGTATTACCAGAAAACAAACTAAAATTTGTCAGACATGCAAATGTATGCGAAGGACAGGATAGAGCATTCTGACTAATCACAGTGAGAAAAGTTATAACCATTTTCAAAAACAGCTAGAAACAACTGACTTTTTTTTTTTTTAATTCAAAACTCACACCAAGTCCAGTCACTGGGGAAAATCATCTTAGTGTAACTGACTTAACAACACCATTTAGCATGCCCCTTTCCCTTTCTTCCTCTGATTGAAATATACATCAAGTAATTACATACAATTAAACGTATTCTTTTTAATGCTCTTCCTTAGTTCCTTTTTTAACTCAGAAACTATGAAAAAAAAGACATGAGAAGCACCCAGAAAAGAATTAGGAAAAAAAAAAATACTTATTATGCTGGAATCCCTGCTTACTTGGAATCCTTCTCTCCATGTTTATCTTTAGACTTCTTTTTCTTCTAGAATTTCTTCTATTTTTCCATTTTTTTCACCACCTATTTTTTTTTTTCTTTCTGTGTTTCCTTTCTGTTTCACTTTCACTACTTTCTGCACAAGTATGTTGTCTTTCTCTGTTTCCTTCATTTTTCTGGCAACAGTTCTCCAAATGAGCTGACACAGGTAGAAGTGCATGTCTTTCACGAGAATGTTTTCCAGAATGTTGCTGAGGTACTGAGCAACAATGTAAGTCTGATCTGGGTGTGCTAAAGTGACGTACATCTTCCTCTCTCAAGAGGGAACCATGAGGCCACCTGCTTTTGTAATGATAACGCTTATATGACCTAAGTCACATGTGACCTGTACTAAGTTTGAGACAAAGTCTTTATCACTGTAAGAGAACTTCCTCTCTCTACTGTCTCCTGTTACATGAGTTGAATAGTAAACATTGTAATATCTACATTTTTCCCATCTCCATGGTTTGTCTTGATAGCATCTTTCTCTGCTCCAGCTTCTTTCCCCTTTGGAACGGTAATACCATTGCTGGTAATGGTAATATCCATAACCAGAACACCTGGACGAATCTTAAGTAGGACCCTAGACAACACGTACGGCGCCACTTTCTCCCATCAAAAAGTGCTCCCAACGGAAGACTTTGGGTACACCTGAACTCGCTTGGGGAGCCTTTATGAAACCCCACATGCAACAGGACCCGGCGACTTCTCTTTCCAAACAACCCTAAACGCAATCCTAACTGCAATGCTGAGCCAAACCCTAAGTAGTCGAACCCCAAAAACCCTTACAACCCCAACCCTAAAAACCGCTTCCCCTCTCAATACCTGCAATCCCTGCGCGCCACTTCAGCCCTAACTTCCTCTGAGCCAATCACGGAGTGTTTCGGCCCTCAGTTAAGCCACAAAATAACGCCACTTCCGCCCCGGGTTCCCAGCCAATCACGGAGTGCTTCTGCCCTTAGGGAAGTCTCGCCCTGACGACACGTCCGCCTTCATGTTCAGCCAAGCACTTGGCTGCTTCCTCCCGCGGTTATGGCACGTCCTGCTCGTCACTTCCGCCTTCGTTTCCCTGCCATTCACTTAGACGGTTCTGCCCTCAGTGGTCGCCGGGTACACCTGGCGGCCGCTCCCCTCCCCCCCCCAAAAAGGTAGAACTGGCAGCCGCCTGAAAGAAAAACAAACAAACAAACAAAAAAAAGGGTAGATTTGGCGGATGTCCGCGGTCGCCGCTCAGTCTGCAGTACCCGCTGAAAAACAGCAAAAGAAATGCACACCACACCGTCTAGGGGAGGAAATAACTGCCCAGAGCAATGTGCCGCTCCTGGCTTGGAAGCCGAGCAGAAACATAAAACTACGTTTCCCGGCATGCCCCATGAACCAACATGGCCGACCGAAAGCCCAGAGCCCAAAGACGACAACTCCCGGAATGCTGCGGGGCATGACGGCTGGCCACCGCTACTGCGCATGCATAAAGCCTCTCTTCCTGCGGTACCGATTCCTTGCCAGCAGGTGGGAGCAGAGAACGATGTACAGGTTATGCGCATGAGCTTGCCGTCACTGCCTGCAGTAGCTGTTTTTGTCCAGCAGGTGGGAGCAGAGAGTGACACGCCGCTCTGGCGCCTCTCTGCCTGCAGTACCGGCCTTGGGCCTGAAGGTGGCAGTAGATAGCGCCCCGGCGCCCGTGCCGAGCCAGCCGGGTCTGCGCCTGCGCGGAATCAAAACTGCCACGGCTTCCGAGAGCGTTTCCTCGTTAAGGGAAGCAGCGGGAACCACGCAGAACACCACACGAAAACGGCAAGAAAAGGCACCCCGCTCCAGTAACGCGGAAGGAACTGCCCTTCCGAACTGCCCACGTGCCACTGTGGGCTTGAATGCCGAGTTGCAACGTGAAACTACATTTCCCAGCATGCCCCGGAAACCAACGTGGTAGACCGGAAGCTCGTAGCCCAAAGACCACAACTCCCGGCATGCTGCGGGGCACGGTGCTCACGGCCACCTGACTCTGCGGCCGCCTCGGAGCCCGCCCCAGGCTTTGTGACCCGCCCCCAGCCCCGCTACCCCGTCCTCCTGCCAGGGGCTTTCCCTGTCCCAGCCTCCCCGACACCCTCACCTCTACTCTGCAAGCAGAAGCAGCCCAGGCCACGCTTGCCAACCACTCCATCCGTTTGCGTCCTAGGGAGCAAAGACAGCACAGGGTCACCCCACTGCTGCCCTCACTCCCCACTCCCCTCCTCCTCCCTTAGCCCAACAGCCTGCAGCCCCTCAGCACGATGGCCCTAACACACGGAGAGGCAGTCCACATTCATCATCACCCCCACAGCCTCACCTGGGACTCCGCCCTCCAGGAACAGGGGCCCAGCCTCTGCACCCTTCTCACACCCACCCCACTAGAGAACCTGCACCCACAGACACAGCAACATCCACTTACCAGGGGCCACAAGCACAGACAGCATTGCAAGCCAGAAAGCAAACTCTTCATTAACTCGTGTGCAGGACTGCCCAGAAGGACACTGTGGCAGGGTTCCCTGCCCATACATTCTCCCCTTCCCCTGGGGGGGGGCTGCAGGGCTCCAGCACAGAGCAGCATCCCTCCCTCTGTCCATCTGGTCATCCATTGCGCAGGGAAGAGTTGCCTCCTGCAGCCATGGGCTTTGAGGCACAGAAGAAGGAAGAAAAGGAAAAGGGCACAAGCAGGATATAAGCAGCAAGAGAGAAAATGGACAGCAGGGCAAAGGGACAGAACCAGAGAAAAAACATTTCCATGCTTTTTACCCATTACATTGAAAAAATCACTCAATTCTGTCAGTGATGACCATTAGCACTTCGTAAATTTTAATTTGGACATCTGATAAAAAAACATTTTAAGTCCCCATTATAAATGGAGAAAAAGAATAAAAGGGGGGAAGAAGCACAGCCATTTATTTTGCCAATAATACGAGTAAAAAGCTCAGACACATGGCAAGAACAATCTTTGAAAGATAAAACAGATAAGTAACTGTGATATTTAATCTTATCTATAGAAAAAGATTTATTTGTACTTGCTAATTTATTTATGTTTATTTTCTACAGACACTAAAAATGTATAAACTGCAAGATTACATTCTGAAACTGATATGATCTTTGTAGGAATAGCCATCTAAAAGAGCAAAGAAAATACAAAAAATCAACAACCATTGGAACTTTTTTTTTTTTTTCAGATAAAAAGTCCTACAAACATCCCCCGGGATGCTCAACTTCAGAATCTTTCCATTCAGTTCGAGGCAGAACAAGCACTTACTGTGGATATCTTCATCTGGCTCTTCACTGCTAGCTGAGTAGTCCTTTAATACTGTCCAGTACGTGCTGCAGCCTACTTGCTTATACATATTTATTGCAACCTGATCCAATACCCCAGGGCCCCCATTGTAGGCTAGCACCTCCTGGAAAGCCATCAGTGCCCACTACTGTTCTCTTAACTCCCCCTGGAGACCTTGCAGGGCTCTCCAGTGTGCTCTAGCATCACCTAGAAGCCTCTAAGGGCATTTTAAAGGCCTCCCAGGGACCCCAGTGCACTCTAGTATCCCCTGCAGTAATCCAAAGGCACCGCAGTGTACTCTAAGGTGCTCTAGGGCCCTCCCAGTGCACCCTAGAGGTCTCCCAGGGACACTTACTATAATCTAGCATGCCCTTGGTGCATCACAGGACTCTCCAGTGCTCTCTAGAGTATCCAGCAGGCATCATAGCACTCCCTGGTATTCTCTAGTGCCCCTAACAGCCCTCCCAACCATCCCAATGCACTCTAGTGTCACCTGGATGCGTTCCAATGCCCTCTATCATTTCCCCAAGGCATTCCAGGCCCCACCAGTATTTCTAGCAAGCCTTACAGGCCTCCCAAGGCTCCCCATTGCACTGTAGAGAGCACTAGTGGCCTCCCAGTGCACCCTAGAGGCCTCTCTGGACCTCCCAATGTAGTCTCATGAACCCTGGTAGGCTCTAAGTGCCCCTTGCTATGCTCTAACACCTGGTGGAATCCTCACAGAGCTTTAGAGTGTGTTCTAGTGTTTCCTAGAGGCTTCCCAGGGAACTCTAGTGGCCTCAGGGCCACTCTAGAAACTCAGAGCCCTTAGTAAAGTCTTGTATCCCTTGCAGGTATCCCAGAGACCCCCACTGCACTCTAGGGAACCCTAAGAACAGCCTAGCTCACCCTAGAAACCATTGCAGTGCTACCCAGTGTGGTCTATGGCATACTGGAGTCCTCCCATGGCACTCTAGCTCCACCCAGAGATCTCACAGCATACGCCAGTGTGCTTTAGTACCAGCCAGAGACTTTGCAAGGATCTTCAGCATGCCTTAGAGACCTTCTAGCACATACTGCAGGCTATGTCCTGTGGTCCTCCAGTCTGCTCTAGAGCCTCACAGATCTGTCAGGGCCCACAGTGTGCTCTAGAGGCCTCCCAGCGCATCCTAGTACCAACTGGAAGGCTCCCTGAGCCTACTGGTGTGTTCTAATATCCCCTGGAAAACTCGCAGGGCTCTCCAACACCCTCCAGCATGACCTAGAAGCCTCCCCAGGCACTCTTAGAGGATCTGTTACCCTGGCTAAGACTAGCCGACAGGATGGAGATGAATGAGTAACCCAATATGTAATGGACTTGTGAAAGCAATTTGAAAGCATCAGTAAGTATGCATAATGGTATCAGCCAGTAACATCCAAATTACAGGTACATCATATATGACCAGGGGATGAGATACTAATTAAAGTGTTTTTGCAGAAAACCAAACTAGACCCAAAATGGGAAGGACTGTATGTGTCAATGGCTTTGGCTGGGACAGAGTTAATTTTCTTTGTAGAGGCTCAACAAGTGCTGTTTTGGACTTTTAAGGAAAATAGCGGTGAAGGCACACCGATGTTTTCAGTTGTTGCAGTGCGCCCAGCCAACGCTCGGCAGCGCTCGCCTCGCCCTCCCGCCAGCCCCGTACCCGCAGCCCGGACCAGCCGCCCCCAGCCCGCACGCCCCGCCGCCCCCTCCCGCCGGCAGGCCCAGGAACGGACGCGGAGCACGGCCCGCTCCCCTGCGGGCAGCCCCTCCCCTGAGACCGACAGCCCGCGGCCTCTCCGGTACCTCCGGCTCTCGTCCACCGCCGGCAAGAGGAGGCCGGACCCGGCTGAGAAGGAAGCGGAAACCCCCAGCTGCGAGTCGCCCACAGCTTGCCTGGGGCGGGGCCGCCCCGCGCGCCATCGCACCGCGACCGCAGAGACGGCCCGGCCGCCGCCATGGTGCAGCTCGGTGAGTGCCCGCGGGCGCGGCCCGCTGGACGCGGCCCGCTGGACGCGGCCCGGCCCGTAACCGCCCCGCGCTCTCTCCGTAGGTAGCTGTCTCTTGAAGGGCTATCGGGGCGGGCACGTCGTGATCCGTTTCGCCCTCGGCGGCTGCACCAACCGGCCCTTCTTCCGCATCGTGGCGGCGCACAGCAGGCGCGCCCGGGACGGGAAGTACCTGGAGCAGCTCGGCTGCCTCGACCCGCTGCCCAACGCCCACGGCGAGAAGGTGGCGGGGCTCAACCTGGAGCGGCTGCGCCACTGGCTGGGCTGCGGCGCGCAGCTCTCCCGGCCCGCCGAGAAGCTCCTGGGTAGGCGCGGGGCGGGCGGCCGGGGGCGGGGACCTCGGCTGGGGGCCCGGAGAGGTTCTGCGAGGCTCAGCGCTTCTTCTCGCAGGTCTGGCGGGGTTCCTGCCGCTCCACCCCATGACGGTGACGGGTGCCGAGAGGTTACGGCGGCGGCGGCGAGCGCAGGAGGCCGCCATGCCCCCCGTGGCGGGCGGCTTGCACCAGCCCGGCGAGACGCCCTGAGGGGCGCCCTGACCCCAGGTGTGCCGACTGTCCCAGGACAGCGGGGGTCGGGCCCGGGGTACAGCGCACGCACTCCTCACCGCGCACACACCTTGGGCGTCTGACTGCATTAAAGCATCATCCGTGCACATGCTGTTCTCTCCAGACTCGTGACTATTAGTGTCAACTTCGTGTGCAGCAACTCGAAAGGGGCTTTTCCTCGACTATAATGTAGGCACAGAACTATTCCAAGAGGCAGATATACAGCTTTTCCTAAAGGCATGTTTCTGGCTGTAGCATACCCCTTGCTGCAGGCAAATGCAAATGGACTGCATCTGTGTTTAGTTTCTCGAGATAAGTTCTGGACCTATTCATTTAGGAGCACAAGGTTTCCATTTCAGCTGAAGGAGTGGGTTTTAACAGGAAGCAAAATATTAGTCTTACTATATCACACAGTTGACCCTATCCCAGATATTGACTGACTGATGCATGGCAGATGCAAGGCTTCAAGAAAGGTACAGATTAATCATGAATCTCTAGCATAGCATTTGATACATATACTGCTAAATTCTCTGTTTTAACTAGTTCTTGTAAGTTTAGGTAACACTACTCACACAAACAAAAATGATCATTTTCCCTCTGAGGCTATGATTTCCTCTGTTGGCTGTTCCATTGGCTACTGCAACATTTGTTGTCCTTTGTTCAAAAGGGCGAGTAGTGGATCCTAGAAAAAGCAGGAGAAAAAGGCCTACATACAGCTTATATACATGGCAAGTACTGCATCATCCCCATTGCAGACTGCTTCACAGTCTACTTTGTTTTACATGCATGTGAATGTCTAACATTACTCAGTGCCTGCTTTCTTCCTGCTCCTAGAATATGTGCAAGTTGCATAAAACAGGCAGACTGATGAAGCTAGTCTTTTTAATTTACTGGTAATTATTAGCTCTATTCAGATATTGGAATATGTTGCTGCCTTTCAGATCTAATCTAAAACTCCTAGGTGGCTGCTGCTGGGGGCATTAGACGTGCACCAAAATTCCTGTTCCACACAGTTACCATTTCTGCACAGTATACATATATACATATATTTTAAAGAGGAAAAAAAATAGTGTTTTTAGCATGATTAGCATGAACTGCTTATACAGTGTACAATGCTGTCTTCCTAGAACTTTGAAACCTGTTAGGAAACAGCGTGAATGGCAATATCCAGAGAACTATGGATTTCAGTACAAGACCTCCCATCCATCTCAGCACTGATACTTAGAGCACTGCTGCCCTGCAGCTTGTGCTGTTGTCTTGGGGCCTGAAATGTCACTCTAAAATGCAAGCCCATTTTCACTAGCACCTTCTCTGCCGTTGACTCTGTACTGCAGAAGCAGAAGTTTGAGGCAGAGAAACAGCAATGGAAAGCTGCTGCAGTAATTTTCTTAATGAACATCAACACAAACCTTCCTAGCAGAGAAGCTAAGTTAAATGCCTTGCAAGCAGAGGTATGGAAATTTTCAGTGCAGATAATTAAACAGGCGCAGAAGTTCTCCCTTGGCTTTGTGGCTCTAGTGATTGTACAATTCTCAAGACTTTTTGTAACTTATGTAATCCATTGGCTGATGTTATGGTAATGGCATCTGAATAGTCTCTAGAGATATCTTCCAATCTGAGGGAAAAGATAAATTAAGAAAACCACCTCATACCTGAAGGCAAAGCACACACCTCCACCCCTCTCCCTGTAAAAAAGCACATCTATAGAGTACAAGATAACTCATTACTTGTTAGTAGAAAATGTTTAAAACCTCCCAACAGAGGTTTTGGGGTGTTTTTTTTTGTTGTTGTTTTTTTAAATTATCATTATTTTATTTTTGCTTGGGGGTGGAGCTATTGGTTGATTGTTTTTACAGTCAGGCTATTTTTTTTCTTGAAAAAATGTTTTTCTTCAAAGATCCAGCAAAAGTTCTAAAATCGTTAGGTTCTCTTTTTGAGATACAGCACAAGTTGAGTGAACTGCAAACATGCAGAAATGTTTATAACTATCTTAATTATATATGAGACAATTCATTACATACTTTTCTCTCTCCCTCCCTCTTCCCATGAGAGCATTAACTAAGTACTTTCTCCTTCCCTCTTTCCATTTACCCTACCTCTGTACACGTCCTGTAAATACATTTATGAACACCCATAGATAATTGCCATCAAGGAACCTTTAATGATAATGACTTAATCAAAATTAGCCTTTAGGTACTGCTGAAGAGACTAAACTATGCCACAGCACAAAATCACATTCCTGCCTAAACTCATGCATCTTCTAAACAACAGCTTGCAGATTAAGACAGAATATTTGAAGTGTCTGGATTCCAAAAGGTAAACATCACGTTGCAGCTCACAGTTCAACAGTGACCTCCCAGTCATTTCTGTAAAACACAAAACATATGACAAATGAAGAGAATAAGCACGTAAGCAGTGCTGCCCCCCCCCCCTTTTTTTTTTTCTCTCCATGGATTTGGTGCAGCTTCCAAGGAACTGCAGAATGGTGACATATTTTTTTTTTTCCCTGGACACCACCAGTACCACTAAAACCCCAAATTAACATACATTGATGTTGAATTTTCAATATAATAGAAAATGTAATCTATACTTTATTATGCAATGTGTTTGGGCATAGCGATAGTTTTATAACTATTTATGTGTACTTCATACTCATATTTACAGAGGTAAGGAGTGACAAACATTACCATCAAACAGAATCATAGAATATCCCAAGTTGGGATGGACTCACAAGGATCAAGTCCAACTCCTGGCTCCTCGCAGGACCGTCCCTAAAAAAAAATCAAGCCGTGTTTATGAGTTCATTTTCTAAATTCTTCTTGAATTCCAGCAGGCATGGTGGCAGTGCCCAACCACCCTCTCAGTGAAGAATCTTTTCTTAATATCCATTGGTAAAATACTGTGGTGGTTTTATCGTGCAGCTGAACACCACAACTGCTCTCTCACTCCCCCTCCTCAGATGAGGAGGGGAAGAAGTAAAGGAAAGAACAACTCACGGGTTGAGGTAAGGATAATTTAATTAAAGGGAAAAAATATTAAGGAAATATTATTATTAATTAAACACTTTAACCAGATGGAAAAAAAAGGAAAAGGGGAAAGAGAAAAGGGAGGGGGAAAGGGAAAAAACAAAACAAGGCTGTGTGGAAGTGCAGAGGAAGGAAATTACTCTCTACTTCCCACAAATGAGCGATGCTTGACCATGTCCTTGAAGCAGGGCCTCAACGCATGTAGCCGGTGTTCGGGAGGAGGACAGACCTTCGTGCAACGAGAGCCCACCCCTCCCCTCTTCTTCCTTTCTCCACCTTTTATTGCTGAGTGGGACATCATATGGTATGGAATATCCCTTTGGTTGGTTTAGGTCAGCTGCCCTGGAGATGTTTCTTTCTCACATTTTTGCCCAGCCCTTAGGAGGGTTAGAGACAGTCCTGGTGCTGTGCCAGCACTGCTCAGCAGCAGACACAACACTGGGGTGATACCACTGCTGTCCTAGCTACAAGTGCTAGAACAGCACTGTATGGGCTGCTGCAAAGTTAACATCCCAGCTAGACCCAGTACAAATACATTGATATATACAGAGACATATACATCGAGAAATACATTGTTTTAATCAATTCTCATTTTTAAGATTGTTGTTTGCAACACACAATGATCTGCAACTCCAGCTACTTTGAAAAGGAAAGTGCTCATGATCCATTCAGTGCAACAATGCTGTCTACAAAACTTAAAAGGAGAAAGCATTTTGAGAACTAATTATCACATTGTGGGAACAAAACAATCATTTTTGAGTTTAAAAGTCTGGTAAGATAAGGAAGAGAAAATAAGGTTACACAGCAGACCAAGAAAAGAAAAATTCCACAAAGCCAACTAGTCAGATTGCTAGAAATCAGACACTCAGAAGTGCCAGATGTACTGCTCATACACCAATGCCAGTTTTATCCCGAACATTCTTGGAGACAGATGCCCCATTAATAAAGGAAACAACATGTCACGGATATTCCTGCAGATGTGACACTGGGTCAGGAAACGTAAGCCCAAATAAGGAAAATAAAGATGAACAGTCATCAACGTGATATTCATTTGTCTCTGAATGCTTGACTTCATAACTTCTGTAGCGTTCCTCCATTTAAGTAAATACTGAATAGCATGAAACTTGCCTCTCACATAAAAAAAATACAGGGCACTGATGATAAAAGTGAGAGGTTCTTACAAGTTGTGCATTATGCTTTCAAGCACTATAGTAAGTCACAACAGCTAAATAGTACAGAAGTTATTTCTTCTTGGTATCACACATCAAGCATAAAAAAACCCACCAACAAAAACTCACTGAGGTGAACAGTCATTTAAAAAAGAGAGAGCCTCCAGAGAAACTGCTTCTTTGGGACCCAGTAGACAAGAACAAAAAGAGCCTCTAAAGAGATGCCATGCACGGCACTCTTGATACCAAAATGCCCATCAGCCATGGTAAATCTTGGCTCACCACTAGAATATGAAGGCAGACTGATAGGAATCCTAGAAATATTTCTAACTTATTTGTTTTCATCTTTGCTCTTCACTTAAAGTACTCCTGAGCTTGACTGGAACCTGTATAAGATTTCAGGCATTTACTTCCAAAACCAGAATAATTAAGAATTCTCACAGGTAATGATACCCCACTAGTCCAACTCTACTAAGTCTTACTAGTTTCAATGAGATATAAAGGATGTGGCTCTAGCTGACAAATCACTAATCACTAAAATGTCACATGGTACAACTATATGAAAAACAAGGATGATGTGCTACAGGCTTTCACACAAATGTGTTTTTTTTTTTTTTTTTTTACATATATATATATTCTCAACCTAATTTTGAGTGTAAGCTTCTACCCAAGGGAACTTGACGGAAAAAAAAAAAAAACCTTCTTCCCAAAGCCGCTTTGCAGACAGCTACCCATCTCCCTGCTAAGTCATCACAAGCTCTTATAGTCCCAGTTAAAAGTCTAATGTAGAAAGAAATATGTACATATCAGGAACCATCAGTGTGGACCAGAGTCAGAACCTAAAGAGCAGGGCTTGAGAGCTAACCCCCTGCAGTTTCAGCCCCCAGCAACTTCTTGGAGCGGTTCGGCTGGCAGGAGCTCCATACACCTAAGAGCCCAGAGACAGCCCTTAAAAGAGTACTTGCACTACCAAAGCAAGACCAGTCACTCTCAACCTTTCCAAAGTTTTGAAAGGTACCTTCCAGGGCCGGGCCTACCATGGGCAGAGGCTGGGACACATGGGTTGTCCCCACTGCTCCTTGAGGCCCTGGCAGGAGTTTCCACAGCCCTCAGCAACCAAGGGCCAGGCCTCTCTGCCAGGCAATGAAAAGGAACATTCTGCTCACAAATCTGGTAAAGCACTGCAGTCACAACACTCCCATGGCAGTGGAGCCCCATAGCTTGCTGATACCCAAGAGATTGGGGTCCCCCTGCCTGGGCAATGGAATTCTGTGTTCCCTGCCTGAGCCCAGGCAACATTGTTTCCCCCAGGAATCATGCTGCTGCAGGGTGGCTGGAGGGGAAGGCCCCAGGCTGCCACCTAGGGTTCCAACTGCTGTAGCCATGGACCCAGGGGACATAAATGGGCCTCTTCCACCTCAGGGGAAGGTGGAGTGGTGCCCTCTCACGGGCAGGGGAAAACTCAGCAAAGCTGGTGCGTATCTTTCTGTGGTTTCCCATGCCCACTGCCAGCACAGTCACCCACGTCCCACCACCATCCACTACCATCCTGGGGGTGCAAAGGCCCACCATACCATGACCGGGAAGGACAAGGGTGATGCAATGAGGCAGCAAAGGCTGTGGCAGCTTCTCTCATTTATTGGTCCTGTGTACATGGCAGGAGTGGGCGCTGCTCCTCGGTAGGTGGCAGCTCCTCAGCGGGTGGTATCGGCTCATAGGTGACGCAAAGGGAGGAGAAGAGGCAGCCCAGGAAGGACACCAGGCTGGCGAAGTACATGGCACCGCTGGCACTGCCCACAGCTGCCGTTAGTGGCCCCATGGCCAGGGCCACCAGGATCTGCGCCAAGAAGTACTGACAGCTCAGCAGGGAGATGTCGACACCCATCCCACGCCGCATGCCCTCTGCCTTCAAGCCTGTAAACTACAAGTGACACGGTGTGAGGGAGTACCCCTAGGAGCCCTGTCCTCCACCCTGCCCAGGGCTCACCTCACAGCTCTGGTAGTAGTCGCAAAGTAGGGAGTAGGGCAGCGTGCAGAGAGTAGCGAAGAGGACACCATAGGTAGCGCACAGTGACAGCACCACATAGATGTTTCTGGACAGTGTGGACAGCCCTGTACCCAGCCCAAAAGCCAAGTATGCAATGAAGTACAGTGTCCGTATGCTGAACCGCTCCTCTAGCTTTTCCAGTGCAGCTGCAAGACAACAGCATGGCATTTGCAATGAATTGTGACTGTCCCCTGCCATGCACTAGGCTTGAGGAGTATACCTCCAACCTCCACAGCCTAGCCATCTGGTTGCCACACCATTACAGCTCTGCTTAACTGGTGGCTTGCATGCAAGCACCAAGATCCCCTTCCAAATCCTCCCACTGCCACAATGCAGCCTTGACACCCTACCTGTGCAGAGGGCGTGGCAGAGCTGCAGCCTGGCAGTTCCCTCTGTCTCAGAGGGGGCAAGTGGGAGTTGTTCTTTGGGGGTGAACCCACAGTGCTAGGCTACTGCATGTCTGATTGCTGCTGTGCCCGAAGTATGCCTATGGTGGCTGCAGGTATTTCTGGACTCAACGTGTATTCAAAATGCAGCTTTTGAAAGAAACAATGTTCTAACAGAAATGTGTTTTCACTGGACTGCTGACCTCCTCTGTTGTCAGAGTAGGCTGTGCTAACCAGCAGAGATAATATGGTGTTGGTGTTTCAGCCTACCACATGGCACGAAGTGCTATGTGCAACATAAATGCCAGACTGTTTGTTGCAGAAACACCACTTAAGAAGCAGGTGTATCTTTCCGACAGCAGTGGGTGGGATGGCTGTACACTTAATACCTGAATAGAAAGCAGCACTGAATGCATAGATGCACATTCCCCAGCAGCCCATGGTGACCCCAGCGTTGTACTTCTGATACTCATCTGAGTTGTGAGGTGCTTTTGGATTCCCTTGAAACACTACTTCTCCCATGAAGTCAGTATAGAAGAGCAACATCCCCTCAAATGAAAGCCATCCTGAAAGAAGCCAGAAATAACCCATTATGATTACAGATTATCCATTTTCTCTGGTAAGCCATGAATACTATTAGCTACATTGCACAACCTGTCTTCAGTTGTGATTTGTAATGTATTACATAGGTAATGTTTAGCCACATTTGTGAGGGACTGCTGTTCCCTGTGCATTATGCTGTTTGTAAAAGTTGTTCATGATTTTAACGATCAAGATCCTTTGAATTCACACATGGAATCTGACAGGCTGACTGCAGGTCACAGAATACTGGTTTAGCAAGAGAGCAAAATTGATTACAGCAGTCTGAACTGCCTTGCTGAATTTCACAGAGTAGTTCATCATATGTTAGTCTCAGGGTGCTGCTGTCCTCGTGTACTTAGCTACACTGTCTTACAGGCACACCTGCAGTGTTGCATTTTGTGCCCCCTCACAGCCTGTTCTGTTGGCCCTATATACATAGTGTCAAAAGGAGGAAAGCAAATGCTGATCTCAGATGTAAGCAGAGAAATACATCTAACCTTGTTGCATTCTGCTCAGTAACTGCAGTTTCAAAGCATTAGAAAGCACACTGACACAGTTTCAAGTTCTTGGTTCAATGGTGTTTCTCATCCTAGAGTAAACATTAAATTTAACAGACATACTGATTTAAACCAATATTATTCTCTTTCTAGGGATGTAGGTTTCATGATTCCGGGTTTTGTTGTTGTTGTTTGATTTTTCTCAGCATTCTAAAGAAACTAAATACCAGAAAGTACCTTATTGTTGAGTATATGCAGAAAACATTATGTCCTTTTTAGGTAGCAGCAAGTGCTGCAAGAGATAAAATATTTTAAAAGATTCTTACAAGGTAGACCGCTTCATGGTAAAAACAAGAAAGAACTTTTTCATTACCTAGGAAGTGGTTGATGCAAAGGTTACGAAGAGCCTTGGGCATGTGGCAGATGGTTGAACAAAGAAGTCTGATGGAGAGCGGTTGCTCAGAGGTCTCACTCGATCCATTCAGCTCACTCTCATATTTCACACCATCCAGCAGGATATTGGCAACCTGCACCGTAAGAACTCCCAGGTCAATAAACAGGTTAAAAAATGTAAATGACCTTTGAGCAAATCCACGCTATATTACATATTTATCTGACCATCTGAAAGTTAAACTCTGCTGCTCAGCTGTTTATGTGGAGATTAAGAACATTGCTAAGGATGTCCTTAAATTCAGCCTTAGAACAAGCGATAAATAGCAGCTGTGTGTTGCAGCTGCCGGCGTACTTGAAACTGTTCTAGAGCATTTGGCAACCACAGTCAGATGCTAGCACACAAAAACCATGAATTCTATTGCATTTAATAGAAGCTGTACCTGCACTTGGGTGTATCAGGTCCCTGAAGTTTTAGAGACAGAGATAAAAAAAAAGAGCCTGGTTTTAACTGAAACACATTATCATTGCTCACTTAATGCTTCATTTCTACTTGCACAGTGTATAAAATCCTGACCCTAGCAAAGTCTGCTCTCACAAACTGGGAGAAAGTACAGCAACTGGAGAAAAAAAAAAAAAAAAACATACATACACAGAGGATAGTTTACCTCATCTTGGATCATAAAAAAATGGGTCAGCATACAGAGGTCTCAGACATTCCAAGTTATCACCAACAGTGGGAGGTGAGGTCAGAGTCTTATCCCTTGGTAAAGAAAACCTCACCTCCCTGATGAAACCAGATGCAATGACTGCCATAACGAGAAGCTCATGGGAGAATCCTATCCCTGGCCCTATCTTGCAGGTTTTTCTGTGGAAAGGGAAGATACAGGCTCAATAAAAATGTGTTCTTCTCTGCTCTCACATGGTAGCTTCCTGGGTGGTGAATGAACTAGGGCTAAAAATACCAACCTACATTTCATACGGGGCCTGAAGGGAGAGGAATGCTCCCATTTCTGCCCTCTTTACAAAAGCAAATGACAGACTGCAAGTCAATCATAATTCATGTCCGACCCATGACTTTTACAATAAATTCATAGCAGGTATTCTGTTCCTATGGTGACTTTTATAAGTTTTACTTTTTTCCTATGGTGACTTTTATAAGTTTTACTTTTAAACTGTTATGAGCAGTCTTTAGTGATCCAATTGCACACTAAACATTTAAAATCATAAAGAGAGATTAAATTAATACTCAGGTTTACATGGTAATATAATTGATTTTCTGGCCTTACCTGTTGGCTGAAAGTTACATTTCTTCTTCTGCTATTTTCTGGACAACGTCCTGTTACAATATCTGGAATGGCCAAGGACTGAGGCCTTTTCAGGATACCTGATGATCGTGGCTTTATTGCATCCAGGGAGCCCACTGTTAGTGCCTCGCTGTCAGGCCCCAGAGTTATGCTGCTCTCCCCTTGCTCCAGAATTCCATTTTCTTCTTGGTAACAGCCATCTGGTACCTGAGGAAAGCTGACACTGACAGGATGTCTGGGCAAGCTAGCTGGAAGTGCTAAGTAACTATTGTGTCCACCTGTAAAACAGTCTATAAGCACATTGTCAATATTTGAAGTCCCAAATGATGATGAAAATTCATTAATTCCTGTCAAGGAACTGTCTCTGCTGACAAAACTGCCATATTTGGGTGTGAGTGGGCTGAGAGGGGAAACAGGACTTGTAATACTTGCATATAAGTGAGCCGAGTTATGAGAAGCAAAGTTTTCATTTACAGCCTCCTCAAAGAAGAGAGGTGGAGAAGGAGGGAGAGGAAGACTTGGACTCTTCATCACCTTTTTCTTCCTGCTGAAGGACCCTAGGGGTCTTTCTGGAATACTAATTAGAGTCAGTATAGTAGTGATGGTCAGTATAATTGAGGTGAAGACATAGATGACACGCAGTTGCCCTCCCACAGCTTTTCCAAAACTGGTTTTATCCCAATGTATTCCTCCAACAACATAACCAAAGCCACCTCCAAGACCTGGTGGAAAAACAGAGTTGAGATTATCTTTCCTAGACAACCTTCAAAGTCAGTCAGAAACAGCACAGCACCATTTGTCTAACAATTCAAGAGTAGAATCCAACGTGTTATCTATGTTTTACTTCTTAATCCCCATTCAAGTCAAATGCAGCAATAAATAATTATCTGCACCACACAGACATACAGCTAGAAGAACTCAGATCTACCTGCGTCCAAAACTGACCCAATCACTTCAGACATGGAGCAAGCTCATTACTCAGCGACATGTCAACAGTGTACAAACACTGCCTCTATACTACTACCAATAAACAGGGAATTTCTGGGGCACCAGATGCCACGCTCACACCATTCATGTGGTAAAAGCCTTATGACACTATCTTTCCTTTCTTACAAACACGTTAGAAAGCACAAAAAAGTCCCCTGATGGAGAGGAAAGCTAGACTAGAGCACTACAGCAATTGAAAATGACAGCAATAACAGAGCAAAGTGAATGATATGTGCTTTTTTCTCTGATATGGCAACTAAAAAAAAAAAAAAAACATTTCCCACACCTGTGAAAAGCTCAATCTCCTTCCTAAAGTGATAGTTTTCTTTCTGTAGGGTTATAAAAGGCACAAGAGATCTTAAGACAAACAGTGCATACTGTTTCTCATTTGACTTCTGTCAGCTATGAAAGCCTTTTGAAGTAAAATTTCGCTTTCAATGTTATTTATTGCTATCTCTCCAGGTATTCAGTTATGCTTATACAAGAAGAGACCAACAATTTACACTGCCTTCTCACAGCAGAGCTTTTTTACTCAGGGTTCATGTCACCCAGAAAGTACAAAGAAAGTATACCTGCTAACAAAGCATGGATGTTGAGGCCCCTGTCTTGATCCATTGGGCCACATACATCCATCATGTAGGCATGACTAGGATTGTCTGCCGAATCTGCACTGAAGTCCATGAGGACAACACCACAGACTGTAAGGATGATCCCCCATTTGTGGTTATTCACAGTGTCAGACAAGGCATTCCCAATATCTCTGCCATTCAGCATAAGTGAGAGCCCAAGCAATGCACCTGGGAATAAGAACAAATCAGAATCAATCAATCAAACACTTGTAAACAAGAGAAACTGTATCTCTCCATGCTCTCTAAAAGCATTATACTGCCTGCACGGTCTTGGGGCATGCACTGTTTTTCCTGTTCATATCATCATAGATTTGGCAATGTGTATGGCTTATAAGATATACGTAATCCTTTTACACTGTTCAAGCTTACATATGCCTGGATTTGTGGCTGCATAAAGAAAAACATTCCTGTCCCTCAAATCATCATCTCTCTTGTTAACTATGAAAAGAAGATGCTTTTATGTGTGAAAGTCCAGCTGCCAGAGCATCACCTCAGTGCCACTCACCACCTTCTTCAGACGTACAATACCCCAAACCTGAAAGGCCCTTTGTTCAGCCTAATGCTACACGGATGTGTACATCTAGGGATGCTACAGGAGATGTGCAATGCTTCTACTTTACAAGTGTTATGCCCATCATTTCTAAAAGACATACCTACTGCTAAGACCAGAATGAATGGCCTTCTCCTCCCGAATCTTGATGTGCATCTGTCACTCCAGGCCCCCAGCAAAGGCTGTAGAAAGAACCCTAAAAAAGGTGATCACCAATAAGCAGATTTTTTCTACTACCTTGTTTCATAGGGGGGTTAAAATGGGCAGTTTAGAAAACAGTCAAAGGCAAGACACCTTGACACAGCAATATTCCCAGTCAGTACTAGTCACCCAAACGTACACAGTTTAGTGCCTGACATTTCCCATGTTGGAGACTGAATAGTGTAATGCACCATTCAGGACTGCTATGACAACGCAATTCACTCTGTGTCATTGGTACAAGGGAATTTGACATCAGATGAAAAGTAAAAGTAGAACAATTAAGTTCCTTATCAGCTATTTCATTTACTCCTGTCTTATATTGGAGATCCCCTACTAAATTAGCTTGGAGGATAGCAGCAAGTAAATATGCAAGTTGGAAAGGTGCCTGTCTGTGAGTACAAACCTACTTCTGAGACACATTCTGGAAACACAAGGATGGGAAGAATAGTTTACAATCAGTCATAACCTATCCTAGGGTTCTTCCTGCAGTAATGAATATAATCCCAGCCTTGTCTCCATGCTCAGTCAAGTAATCTAATGCCAATAACAGCAGTAGTCAAGTCTTTTATCATTGGAATATTTTGTTTGTTTCAGAAAATTCAACAGGAGAAGGTGACCCCACTCTGCGTTTTTCACACACCCATGGCAACTGTTTCTGTATACTTCTTTTCACAGGGGTGTAAATGGCTGCAGTGATCCTTTTTTGCCATTTTGGTTTTGTTTTTAAATATAAGAACTTAGTATAGTAACCAAAGCTTACTCTTGTGCAAGATGTGAGACACTGAGAAGCCATTAAAAGAACAGACCTTTTGATCACGCCAGGCCCATTTCAGGCAACACACAGCAGTAATTATTCTCCATTCAGTTGTCTAAAATTATGTCTTCTTAACCATGACATCACATGGAATATACTTGTGAACAGCTGAGGCAGAGAAAACAAAATCATTTATACCCCTGCAAAGTAGAAAAAAAAAACAAGAAGGAAGAAACAGCAGAAAGAAAAATTACCTAGTATAGGGCTGATGAACCACACCATTCCATACAGTTGGTCTGGCAGACCCATCTGAAGCAGCACAGGTGTAACATAGGCTGTTTCCATGGCATAGCTGAACTCAAGCCCAAAGAGAATGCTCCCATTAAACAGGAGTTCTAGGAAAGACCTCTGAGGCTGTAGATCTCCAAAGTCAATCAGATCAATAGGACATGGAGTATTTGGTGGTGGCGGTGGCGAAGGGCGAATATATTTTCTCCTTTTTGGATGTCTCTTGAAGTTGTTGGCCCGGTGACTTATATGCTGTGTGACTGATCCAGAATAGCCTGGAACTTGTGACCTCCAGATTTCCTGAGAAGCCACACTTGGCAAGAGTGTAGCATCGCTGACAGGAGTTGTTGCAGATGGTGGAATCATCACGAGTAGGCAACTGGAAGAAAATAACTCAGAATAAAATGGTTGAGTAAGGAAAACCTTTTTAAATTTCATTTACCGAAGTTCAAACCATTTCTGAACATTTCACATGAGTGCAATTTTCATACCAGTTACGATTTTCAAGTAGACCTAATTCCTCACAAATGATGCAAAGAGATAAATGCTGTTCTCTCACTTCCAGTTTAGCACATTCTTCTTACTGACCAGGCAGGATGTGACACCTCATAGTCACAGCACAGCGCTTGACTGGGACAGGGCAGAGCCTGTGTCTGTTCACAGTGAACAAAGTTTAATTTCCTCACTGCCATTAGGGAAATCTTAGTTGTTCCTTCCGCATTTTTCATTTAATTATTTAAGTCTAGAGCAAGCAGGTTCAGCCTATTGCCTCCTTCAGAAAACCAAGTCACACATTACCAAACAGTGTTTCATTCCTTTTTATTTTGAGAAAAATTACTAGATCAGACAGCAGGAAAACAAGAGCACGCAGTGGGGATGGCAAACTCAAAGGAAACACAGCACAGACAGAAGACAAACTGCAATGATGGCCACAAGCACCAGCAAAGTCCTTGGTTAACTAAATCAGCAGACAGCAGTTACACCCCTCAGGTGGCACAGTAAGTTCAGGAAGTACATGTTGAACTCAGGGAAGAGAGCTAGGTAAGAGCAGCTGCACTCTGACAAGCCCCAGACAGTAAATAATCTCTAGGGGAGAATGAAGAATGAGTACAGGCTGGGGCAGCAGCCAGGCTGTTCTTTGAAAGCAAGAAAAGATTCAAGGAACATTGCTTCATCCTCTCTGTCCCCAGTGTTTCCACAACCTGTGGACCCTGCATAATTCACTAGCTACCTTTCCTTTTTCTTACTGGCTTACTTCATCAAAGCTGTTTCTGGCATTTTTCAACAATTACAATGGCTCACTTTTCTAGCTCACAGGTAAGCCTATCACCAGAACCAACTTCTGTACAGAGTTCCCAAATTCACTCAGTTCCTCTGATATTACACTCACCAACCTCCTATTTTAAATTTTCTTTCTATTAACTGACAATAGCTTATTGCTAATATCTTCTGTCTAGATAAGTACAAAGTACCTTATCTGTGGGATGCAGAACATTTGTTTAAAAATTTACAATGAAGAAAAGCACTCTACCCAAAGGAGGTCATTCCCATTGCAGAGAAGACAATGAGTCTGCATAGCAGCTTTGGTGTAGCCAGGTTTGTTCTTCTGAAAGCCTTAAACCTCTAGTAGATCTGCAGTTCCATGGCACTGCATTTTGCCCTCAGACTGTTTGTATACAAACTGTTGCAGGTAAAATAAGTCTTTTCTGTGTAAAGACTCTATCAATAATGAAGGTGGCTCATTTTTACCTAAATTAATCATGCTTAAAATTGTTTGCCTTCATACTTGAGAGTCACAGAATCGTAGAATACCCCGAGTTGGAAGGGACCCATAAGGATCATCAAGTCCAACTCCTCGCACCGCACAGGTCTACCCAAAAGTTTATACCGTGTGACTAAGTGCACAGTCCAATGTCTTCTTAAATTCAGACAGGCTTGGTGCAGTGACTGCTTCCCTGGGGAGCCTGTTCCAGTGCACAACCACTCTCTCAGTGAAGAACTTCCTCCTGATGTCTAGTCTTAACTTCCCCTGCCTCAGCTTAACCCTGTTCCTGCGGGTCCTATCACTGGTGTTTATGGAGAATAGGTCACCCGCCTCTCCACTCCCCCTCGCGAGGAAGTTGTGGACAGTGATGAGGTCGCCCCTCAGCCTCCTCTTCTCTAGGCTGAACAGGCCCAGTGACCTCAGCCGCTCCTCATATGTTTGGAGTCATTTCAGTCCATCTCTGTGACATGAGGCACATACATTTTATGAGTATGTCTCCCCACAAATAAAACACCAGAGCACCCATTATGGCTGCCTTAGGCATTACCTACCTATATCTGGGATTAAAACTGGAATATTTTAAACAGCAGTCAGAGATGTCATATTTTTCAGGCATTCCCAAAACAGAAATGGATTTACATTTATCTTCAACTCCCTCAAAATAAATTAGGATGAATCATGACCTCACTGCAAGTCTACAACAAAGCAAAGCTACAGCTTAACTGCAGATCCAGACCCCTGCATTTACTGCAACATAAAATTACTATTCAGTTCTGATTCAATTATCACTGCTACCCAGGCTTAACCCAAAGCTCTTACCCAAAGACCAGGTTTGTTTTTCTTCATATTTACATTCCTGAATTCTCAGCCTCTGATCCTCTGTTTCTCATAGGTTATTTCAACAAGACTATAATGTAGTGCCCAAAGAATGTGGTTTTGAAGTTCAGACTGCACAAGCCAAGCAGTTGGATAACGTCACCTGACAACAAATATGCTCGGAACCAAATGTTGCTGCCATTTTCCAATGCAGGAACTTAAGTTTCAAATCATTTACAGGAAATAAGATAAATAACAAGACAAACCATGGTCAGAACAGCTCCCCTCACAGACTAATAGTATTTCAGTGCTAAACAGCCTCCTCAAATCTTGTCTGCATGACTCACGTACTTCAGTAGGTTAAACTAAAATAAGTTCCAAAATAGCACCATAGGGTAGATGCTGACAGATCTGCTAAATTAATGAATCACATGTGACTTCTTGCTTCTCGTCACCAGAAATGGAAACAGCTTATAAGTAAAGTTTGACTGTCTGCTTTCTTGCCCACAGAGCAAAGACTACTGCATAGGGATAGCTATACACCACCATGTATCTCTTAATGAAAACCCTCACAGGTGCATACTAGGCAAGCAAAACAAATCTCTTTCTTATCTGTTTACAATAATTCCCCCAGGGAAAAAAGTCCCAGCTGTCTTGCTACTTTGGCTGTACAGAATTCCCACAAAGCCCTCATTTTCTGCTACCTTCTCCACATCACCAGTCTTTCTTCCCTTAGCCCCTTTTTTTTTTAAGCAACATTACTCTTTGCTGAATGTTCCCCAAACAGTATCAAAAGCAACAATCATTAAACCCACATTTACCATCATGCTGATACAATAGTTGGTAGGATGCCCTATGCAGCATGGTGGGAGGATGCCTTACACAGAATAATTCCCGTATAGGCATCCAGAGACAGACACTGCACAACGCAACCTCAAACACCTCACAGAAGACCGCTGTTAGTTTAAATTGTCTATATATGGGGGACTGGAATGGAGAAGAAAGGGTGGGATACAGAAAAGACCTACCAAAGTACTGCTAACTTTGTACCATGTGTTTCCTCAAAACTGCTCCTCTTCATACCAAGATGAATAACATGCAAGAGATAATAACAAGTAATAATTGTAACTACACGCCATGACAACTGCTATCTCACAATGCACACACACCAAGCTGCATTTTGCTAGGAAAGCTCATTATACACAAAATATCCTGAATAGACTAGCAGAAGGAGAAGCATATAGAGAGACTTCATGATGACGCCCACATGGCGTTCACCTTTATACTATTCTGACAAATTACTGAAAACTTTTTATGACCTACACCTTTCATAGGCAGAGAGTACTTTCAAGAGTACTTTTATGAGCCTTCAGGGTGAAGCAACTCCCTCCTGATGAGAATTTGTTAAAAATTACAAGGAAGATACTAAAGCAAAGACATAGTAAAAAACCAACCAGAACACAACGATGCTTGCCCTAATGACCTTTTCACAGAGACAATACAATACAGCTGTGCTAGCACTCCCCTTCACCACTGATACATCTTGTCATTTATACCAAGGACAAACAAGGTGAGTTGATTTAATAAATGATCTACATTTATTTACGGTTTTCATCTCATACTGGATCCTTCTTTATCTTCCTGCTCTGCACTGTGCATTAGATCATTATTTGTACTGCAAAGGGATTATATAACAATTTATAAGCAGCAGTATCTTAGCAATTATTTAAAGAACCCCTCTTTGTGGCTCAAACACACATGCGATGCTCTGTGACTGTGACTTTTTGGAATGAAAAACTACTATTGACAGTGTGTTACTGGTAAAGCAAAAAGCCAGCATAAAGCTACAAGCCAAGCCTATAATCCTCATCACCCATTTTACTTAACATTTGAGCCCTTCACTAAAGGTTGTTTTTAGGTTTGTTCTGAGGTGAATCTATCTGGAAATCACAACAGCTTCAAATCAGGAAACTTCTTCTGCGTGGAAAACAATTACGTAGCTGTGAGCTGCAGTCTACTATTAATAGTTACTTCTGATTTTTGACATTTGTTATATAACAACCATGCATCTTAATCAGCAGTCTTGGAGATGCTTGGCCCTGCTGCCTGCTACCCATGCAGCCAAACTTTTGTACGTCTGTCATGGGCAGGGGACCGTCACTCCTACCGAGCCCCTCTACGCTGAAAATCGTTGTTTCCTACTTTGGCAAAGCCTGGTAGAGATTTTTCTCGGGCGGGCACTGACGGCTCCAAAATCACCACAAATGCGAGCGTGGCCGGGAAAGGCCGACGTGGGCCCCGCGTGTCGGCTGACGCCTCACACGCGCCTATCTTAACCCAATATCGCTCCGCGAGATCGCCCCCGGGCGGGGCGGGGCGGCGGGCCCCTCACCGGGCGGGGCGGGAGGCGCGTTCAGAGCCGCCAGTGCGCAACGACCTCCGCGCCCCCCCCCAGCACCGGCCGCCGCCCGCTCCCCCACCCCGCCGCAGTCGCGCAGCCTCACCTCCGGCGGCGGGCCCTGCCCCGCACTGCGGCTCCACCCCAGCCCCCGGGACGTCGACCCCCACCCGCATCCGGGCCGCAGCCCCGCCCTTTGGCGGCGGAAGCGGCCCCTCCCGCGCCGCGCCCCGCGGGGGCGGTCCCGGCCCGCGTGGGCCCTGGGGTGGGGCGCGGGGTCCCCCCACTTCATATAGAGCATCGTGAGAAAGAGGGAGAACTGAGGATAATCTTGCAGCGCTCAAGGAAAGGTGCAAAGGATCGTTGAATTTTCTTATCACCATGGATTCCCAGTTGCATAATCCATATTGTTCGAGTTTTTAAAGGCAACCTGGGCATTACAATGGTCAAGTGTTGCTCAGTATCAGTGTTCTTGAGCATTTATGAAGTCCAACCGAAAATTAAAGACCCTGTTTACAACACTAAGGACTATTAATTCACAGCACAACTAAAGGTATGGGGCAGAAGAGGGGGGTTGTACCTGGTCTAAATGAAAATGGAACCAGGACCCTTATCCTATCCTCACAAATATTATTTCTTGAAACCTCACCTGCAACAGTCACACCAAAACTTTTACTGCTTTCTAAGACAATGACCTGTGCAAGCACATTATTCACAAAATAATTCTAAACGCTTGCCCATATAATTCTGCAAGACTAGGTGAAAGCCAGCAAGAAACTGGCCAAGCACTGGCACTGTTGCTGTAAAGTACTTGCTATATTTCACCTTTTCACCTCCACCCATGTCAAAATACTCATGCAGATAGACTAAACACAGATGGGAGACATCAGTGTAACATCACATACATCTTTGGATAAAAGTATCATCCTGTTCTTTCACTGCCATGTCTGACCACTACAGGCTTCTATCAAAGATGATGCAGGTTCCCCAGTCCTTCTATTCCCCAGTCCTTCCAGCATATTTGAGGCAGATTTTGTATTGAAATGTCCCTTATCTGTCTGTGCTGAGCTTTTCCTTTCAGCTCCCCAACCACAGCACTTCTGCAGCCTACATCAAACCAGCCTTGCCCCACACCACTTCTCAGCATTAATGTTAGATGGTTGTCACCACATCAAAATACTGTCTTCTCCTGTCACAAGGTTTCATCCACAAAATAGCAGCCACCGCTCCACTTGCAGTCTGTTGAGAGAGCAAACTGATTTTAGAAGCTGAACTCTTAAGTGATTAAAAGTATTGCTGTGGCCATGGAAGAAAACAGTAACGTTCTTGTACAAAACAACCTGCTGATGGCATCCCTTTTATTCATATTTCCAATGCCACAGCCACTGGAAAAATCCTTCATGCTTCTAAGCAGCATAAGTAAAAATTAAGATTTGCAAGGCAAAGGATGAAGGGCAAGGGCTGGAAGGGCAGGAACAGGGGAAGGTCCAGCCAGGTACCACAACTGGTAAGAGAACATGAATAGACAGGTCTGCCAAAGGGATCAGACAGGTAGGGCAAGAGATGGCTGCTGCCAGGAAGAGCCAGTCAGCAGTAGTTGGAGTAGCACCAGCCACCGCTCACCCAGCTTCTAGTGCTCAGGGACAACAACTAAATGGGTTGTGGGACTTTAAGGAAGAAATTATTTACTTTGAAGGTGGTGAGGCACTGGAACAGGTTGCCCAGAGAAGTTGTGGATGCCCATCCCTGGAAATGTTCAGGACCAGGTTGGATGGGGCTTTGAGCAACTTGGTCTAGTGGGAACTGTCCCTGCCCATGGCAGGGGGGTTGGAATTAGATATTTAAGGTCCCTTCCAACCCAAACCATTCTATGATACTATGGCTGTCAGACTACCCATAATCATTTGCTGCCTTTTTTGCTGAAGACCCAGAGGCAGCCATCCCTTCAGTGATGTAAAGATAACACTTGATTTGTTCTAGTTTAACGCAAAAGCATTCAAAGAAGCAAGTTTTGGTGATGAATATGTACTGCTATGAATCCAAGATGTTTCCTTGTACCTTCTCTGGGTGCAAGATGGTTTGCATTCATTAAATCTTTTTGGCCTTTCTACGAAAGGACTTCTGACAGTGTATTAATCTCTCCACTCATTTACAGCTTGATGCTAGCTTCACTGTTTCACTTGCCAACAGAAATTATTTGCCTCTCTTACTTCAGGACTACTCCTGTTTCTTGGAAGCCTCTCCTAATATCCTTGGAATCCTTTTCTCTGAGATAAACATTAGCTCCAATCAAGTGAAACTCCATCAAAAAAATTGGGTTTCAGTTCTGTGATGCCAGGTATTCCTTTTTCATTTTTTTTCTGCTTAAAATTCTTTTAAAAGCATGCTTCAGTTAGGTTCAGTGGCTCCACAGTATCAGTCAGCCAGCCACCTGGAAACAACAGTTTCTTTTTCAAGCATAACTAGACTATTTCTTTTGGACATACTAAATCTCGACCAAAGAAACACTGTGAAAGGTACTTGGTGGTTAGGGGCTGCAGCGTTAGGACATCCAAAGACAAATGAATCCTGGAGCAAAGATCAATCAACACTCAGTGAGTGACCCAGAGAGGCAGAGGCCTTGTGAATCAGACAAGTTTTTGTCTGCAATGAGTTCCACGTATGCCCTCCACAAATTATTCTCCACCTTCTTCAGAACAGCAGACGTGATGTTATAGAAGCAAAGAAGTAAAAAAAAAAATCTATACTGTTGAGATCATACATTAACCCCTGTTCCTTCAGAAAGGCCAAGAACACAGACGCACTGCATTTCTGTGGGTGACCATGAGCATGGCTGCCAAGAGCTCCTTAGAGTAAGCTTGCAAGCAGTAGCAGTACAGCTTGGTTGCCATTGACATATGAGTTCTCAGAAGAGTTATCTTACCAATATTGTAGATTGTAGAGCACCCCCAGAAGCTATATCCCCTTCTGAAGAGATGGGTAAAAAAGGCTCTCAAAGAAAATGAAATGAATTTAAAAAAATAGAAATAATTTCATTTAAAAGGCAGAGAAGTTAGTTTGGACAACTTTAATTTGCCTCTTCCCGAGTTCCAGGACAAAGGAGGTGGGGTGGCAGGGCAGTGGGTGAGGAAAATCCAGAGCAGCATAGGTTACAGTAGAATAACTGTCAAGCCTGTCTCAAGTCAGTTTGCACAATTTCTGAGTCAGTGATACTGTCACTTACTGGACAGCTTTCCTTTCCATAGCATGGAGAAGCATGTAAGTTTCCCTGTGCCCAGAATGAAACACTGCATATTTCTTACTCTGTAGGAAGAATAAACAGTCTAGCTTAATGTCAATGTTGACTACCACAACCAGGGAGTAATACAGAGAAAAATGAATGTCCTTCTTTTCCTATTCCACATTGAACGTATATTGCCTATGATGTTGAACACAGTGCAAATATAAAGTATGATAGGGAAAAAAAAAAAGAAACAAGTTCAGACAGGGTAAGGCGAATTTCAATAGTGAATTCTTACTGCTTATATAGTAAGAGGAGCTTACCACAAAGTATACCACCCTAGCTTCTTTTACATGTCAACTGAGTGGGTACAAGGAAACTGGTGGGAGGCTAATACAATATGAGACCATAAAGAAATCTCATACATGCCAGTTTGCACAGTACCTGCATATCTGGCTCTTAGCATGTTGTCATATGACTTTAATAGCTTGGATAAATCAATTTCTGAATGTAGATTCACCAGAATCCTACACTAGCTATGTTAATGGATGCAATTAAATGTTCAAAAGGGCACTTCATTTTTTACTTAAAAGAAGAAAATAACAAATAATAAAAAAACCACACACACCAAAACACCATGAGCAATGAAAAAGTATTTTTACTGTAGAGTAAAAGTCATAACAGCACTGATCTATCTGTGTTAAAAATGAACTTTCAATCCTTTGAGGAAAAAAAATATCAACATAACAAACAACTACACAAGAACATTAATTTTTAAAGAAATAAGCATGCATTTTCTGACAAATGCTATTACAGCACTTTGAAAGTCTGTACTTGCAGGGATATAAAGTACAAGAGTTTGTGTCCCATCTCATCCTTTCCTGGAACAGAGAAAATTCCCCCCCTATTGTTTTTTGGTGCAAGGTAAGCCCATGATCCCAAAAACAATCCATTAAGAAACAACTTCAAGATGCTCCCCAACAAGCGTGCTAGGCAACTACAATGTGCACAGCACTGAACACAAAGCACAAATACTCCCACTACTAACAAATGCACAAAGCATGTCATAGTCTTGGACCACCGTACAGATATTATTGTCTTGGATCACAGTCCAGATATTATTGTAATATATATATATATATATATATATATATATATATATATATGTTAACAAGCCAAGTCTTTAATAAAGGAAAATTTGGTTTTAGAAAAACTGGGATACTGTCATGGTATAAACATAATATCAGTAATCTGTCAGCCCAGACTAGAGTTGCTATATGAAACTAAAACAAGATTACACTGTCACCTTTTCAAACCTTAGGACATAATTACTCACAAAAATTTCACTAATGCCATGCTTCATTGAAACCATTCTAATGTAGTGCAGTGAGTGTCCACTAGTTGTTTTTCTCTCCCCACACCACTGATATACACTTGATTTGACATTTGCTTCAGTTCAGACATTCAATTTCCACAACAGTAGCTTAGTGGTTTGCTTTGTTTTCTGCAGTGACTGTCCAATAAGCGTTTTTATTTGCTTATGTAGGACAAACTGTCCTCAAAATAACGAGGGCATTTGCACGGCTCCTGCCCTATCCAGAGAAGAACACTCAATAGGTGGTCTGTCTGTTTCTTACAATGAATACACAACACAGTACAGAGAATGAGCCACTAGGGGGCACTTACAGAATTTAGAAAATTGAAAATGAATGTATTATCAGAAGGTTGCAGTTCCGCAAGAAGTTTAAAGAATTCAAGTGACGGGCTCTGTATTTATTTCCTAACCAGTTCCTGTGACCAATACTTTAAGATATGGATCAACGGAAATATAGTTTTCTTTACCAACCTCTGTTATACAAGCAACTGAATGAAAAGAAGTCTGAGAAAAACTCTTATAAATCAACGCACATGCACGACTATGTTGACTAGACACTTCTGGACAGACAAATGCTGAACAAAAGTGTTCACTGCAAGCAACTTTACCACGTGCAATATTGGTAGTCTACATTGCTGGGTGCAGCTTTGGGGAAAGAGGCACAGGAACATGCAAAGCAATGTGGCAAACTCATTGGAGTATTTAATTTCACTACGATGCCTCAAGTGCCCTACGTATTTCACAAGAAACAGAGACATCATTATGCCCCAAAAACCTTGCAAGCTTTTTCTTCTCTCTCTCTCTCTGAAGGGGACAAGCCACAGAAAGGTAGCAAGCAGTATGGCAGGAAAGCAGGAGTTAGAATCCTGGATGCATGAGCTTGTGGTCACCCAGAGCAGGCACAGAATATATAAGAGCTAAACTCAATTTTCATCTCAAGATGTAGCATAAACAGAGATCACTGTCTTCCTGTTAAGTTACCTGAACAGCTTGATTCCTTGCTTCTCATATGATTCCTGTGAGCTCCCCACCATCACATCTTGTCATTAGCAAGATCAAAGCTTTCTTGGCTACCAGGTGTCTTATTTCTGCAGTTCAGTACACTTCTAATCTTCTACTGAAGAAGAAAAGCATAATTAAAGCCGAATTCACATCATTAGTGAGTTCTGGAAAACCTCAAATCACCACTTTTGTGAAAGCCAACTGCAGGGCAGCACAAGGATGGACTGATCCACTGTTGTATTGAGGTGCTGAAGGGAAGCAGTGATCAGGTGAAGCACCATACAGAGGGCAGACCTACAGCACCTGGTTCCAGGCAAGCATAGTGAACAGTGACCCACACAGACCTGCCTTGCCAGCATTGGCCTCAGTAGGAAAGGCATGGTACCATGTGGCAAGGGGTACCAAAGAGATGCTGCACCAGGCTGCATTTTCTAGCAGCTGTGCTGGGAGGGGCTCGAGGCTGGCTGAGCAGTGCACAGGCAGATGAGGGGCATTACACGCTCATGAAAGAAAATCAGTGGGACACTGAGCTGTACATGAAGGGCACTGCAGGAAGACAGCAAGTGCACCTGCCTTTTACTAAGCATTTATTACAATTTTGGTTTATAAGTTGGCTGTGTACCTTCTCTAAATTGACTTTGAGAGCCTATGGGAAGTACTGTTCCACTTCCCTGTGTTTACCACAGGGGAAGTGAGAAACCACCAGGTCCCTGGGGCTAATTACTTTCTTCAAAACTCAGCATTGCTCTGTGTTTCTGACTCAGTGCAGTGTTCAATTTTCTGCTGAGATTGTATCTATATCGCATTACAAGATGAGTTGCAATAGCACTTGATGTTAATTGCAGTGCACAGACTGCTCCCTTCTGTCCTTTATTCCAGCTATCAAGAAAAACCAGAAAGTCTGCTTCTGCTGTTTTTAATTTAGCCTCTTCCAACCATACAGACTGCCTGTCAGACAGGAAAGGTATGGGGTGTCATCCCCATTCTGCCTGAAAGTGTTTACCAACAAGGCAGAGACTACAAGGATGTCTACATGCCATCCCAAATGATCAGTTACACTGTAGAGACAGACAGATGCTGGGGTATGGTACGGCCACTGGGTGTAAACAGATACAGACAGGCACATTAATATTCCTGGATGGTCCTGGAGCTGATCTAACCATCCCCCTTACATCTCTCTTCTCATACACCGAGGCAGAGAAAAAGGCAAAGATGAAATAACAGAAAAAAGGGCACCCCTATGCCACTCTCAGAGCCTCACTGTCTCTTTCAAGGCCTGTCTGTCTTACGCACCAGAGAAATCCTCAAAACAGAGTACAGATATGTACAGACTCCCACAGAACATAGAAACAAGCAGGAGTTGTGCATCCTGACTTGACAAGTGTTTATGGCTCAGAAATTCTCCTGTGGGAACTAAAATTGCATTCATTTCCTGGGTGATGAGTACAATTTACCTTTTCCTGGTAAAAGGTAATTTTAGGCATAGTCAAAGGGATAAAGCTTTTTAGTATCTCATCCTTACTTTCTTCCCATCTCTGACAGCTTTGTTCCAGCACCCTATCACGGGACACAAACATTCCTGAGATACAAAACATTTCCTAGCATACTGTTTCCTACTCTCCTTCCATCATGAGCAATTGTGATCTGTCATTTCAATTGTTAACAAGCATTGCTAACTATCAGGCCTCACTTGCTCTGTATTATATTCGCACAGGGTAAAAATAATGACTTGTATAGTGCTCCACACTTTCAAGGCAGCATATGAATTGCATTTGAACAAAATTGAATAATCAGTATACTGGAAAGCAATGTTCACAGAACAGCATTGGAGATCTTGGGAGATCTTTTGAACACCTTCCTACTAAAAGGAAGACAGCCTTACTAGATAGCAGATGTGTGTCCCATTTCCAGAAGAGGCTATTAGTGGACACTTGGATAAAGAACAGATTGCTGCTATTCACTAGCCTGCTTTTTGCTACTTACTAGGTTTTTACTTTGGTATTAAATTTGTTTGGTTTGTTCAGATAAGTGAAAGTATCTACTTTCTGCTCATTTCTCACTCAAAAAATGGTTAAAGGCCCATTCCCCATTTGGCAGATCATTCTCATCCCTAAAAACGTTGTCTATTCTCCCCCACCAGCAGTAAAGAAACTCCTCTGATTAGAGTGCAGCCAGCAACATGACGTTTGCAGCCTGGTATTGCTCTGGGGTTAGCCTGCATTTTCTTTGGAAAAAAAGGGAAAGGAACAGAACATTACGTCCAATAAACATTTGCTAAAGCTCTTGAGCAAGATAAATGGAACAGGTAGCAAACAGTAATCTAGATTAACTACCAGCAAAGGCAAACAAACAGTATGCAAAGGTTTCCTGTACATTGCTTGGATGACATTTCTATGCTGAGTCTGATACACTGATATCTTAACTGATCTCTCCAACAAGAGCCATGACCTTTGGATACAAAATAGGAAGTTGGGCCTCAAAGTAATCTAATTAATCAACTGCCTGGTAGAATAAAAACAGGCTTGCTGTTAGTGTGACTTCTCTTTGTTGTTGTTGTTGTTTCCTCCCATAAGGAATAAATGATTTTTGAAGGCACACAGTTACTGAGTTTCTCAGTAATATTATCTGCTCTTTCGGTGAATGACTAGCATGGCATGGCATGCATCCATGGCTTTAATTTTGTATGAAACTTCTTGGGCAGACTTATGTCTCAAAATCAAACATGTTGGAATCAGTAAATGAAAAATTGGTTCCACTAATCTGAGGCTCAGCCCTACAGAAACATTTCCCCAGGAAGGGATCACAGCCCTGGGATATCTTAACCAATAGGGAGTATTTCCCCTTCTCGGCCTGGTACAGATGAAGGCGACACTGGAGACAGAGTCTAGGTCTGGGGTTCATATCTGAAGGATAACAATGAAAATTTGCAAGAAAGAACAACAAAAATTATACATGAGTTGGAAAACATGTTGCAATAATCTAATCAAAGAATTTCTGAATAAGACAAAAAGCAAGGGCTTCTCAACCAGCTGGTTCAACCATGAAAATTAAAGCTAAACAAATTCAAATTACAAGTAAAATGCATGTTTTTAAGAGTGAGAAGGGAACAGCCATCACAAACTACCAAACGAAGTAGTGGATATTCATGCCTTTGTGGAATACATGCATTAGTCAAACAGAAATCACTGGAGGGAAACATGGGTGGGACATGTTTTTGCTGTATGAAAATTCAGCCCACAAGGCTAATGGTCCTTTACAGCCAGAAAGGTTAAGAGCTTTGCACTTATTTAATCCACCTGTTATTAAAAACAGTAAAGACATAGCTAGACCACATCCACTCTACACTAAGCTAATTTACCAATTTCTTGTCAAGTCAAAAAATCTCTTTTGGGGGGGGGGCGGCGCGCTCTTGAGATCAGAGAGAAGGACAAGATTACTGCAAACATTTCTTTAACGAGGTTGTTTTCATGGCTCTCCTTTTCACACTTTCCGAGATGCTGGACAACCTTCCCCTTCCTGAGCCCAAGTGACAAATACTTACAGTGCTCACACACACTTTTTTTAAAATAAATAAAAATCCAAGTATACTAGCATAATAAAATGTGAGGTCTTTTTGGCCTAAAGAGTAATGGACATCCTAAAAAACTGGAATACAGGCCCATTTAAATTTCAAGTACCAAATCAATGTCTTCACTATGGGATATAGAGATCAGATTTCGTAGCTGAAGAACAGCCATAAACAATATAGGTGAAATTTGATATTTGAGATTTATACTACACAAAATAGCATTTGTCACTATCTTTTGTTCACAGGTAAGTTGGACAGGAGAAAAATAGGTTTTATGGAAGTATATTCCTGCAGATTAGCTTGTTACCTACCTTTGCACAGCTTCTCAAGCCACCCTCTTGCCTAAGGAGAAGTGCCACTACCAAATGTAGTCCATGAACCTCAGACAGGTCCTGCCCTCTACTTTCCATGGATCATAGCAACCGTAAAACCTGGGCGCCTGGCTCATGGACACAGAAGTGCATGGTTTTAGCATTGCTGCTGGAAATTGCAGTTACTACATTCTCCCCAGAAGAAGAGATGACTAGAGCTAGTCTGTTCCTAAGCTTTATGACATACTGCTCCACATTGAGCCTGGACATCTGCCCAGAATTTCTTCCCATATATGAAATACAATAGGGTAGAAACACAGATTTTTGTAAGACCTTTTATCTTATCAATAAAAGGGAAGAAAACAACATATTTTAACCTGAGGAGTCAATGTCCATGACCTCTTACAATGTTCCCTTTATTTTTAAAATTAAGCCATTCTACCAAGCCAAAAGAGACACTGCGCGCGGGCGGGGGGGGGCCCCCCCCCCCCCCTCCAATATGCACACAGAATTCCTGCTATGGGGACAAAACAGATCTACACAACAGCATTTTCTCCATTTTTTCTCCACTCTGGTAAAATCTCACTGCACAAATTTGTCTTAGTGAGTATATTGCACCCTCTTCCATGCTCTGTACTAGGATTTTGGGTTAACTTGTATTTTTTTGTCTAATGCCCTGTCCCCTACCACTCTAATAATGGCAGCATTGCTGTGGTCATGTGTTTTCTGCCACAAATGACTGCAGCTAAAACAACCTCTGCAGTAGTAGCTTTGTATGGGAAGATGGAGATAGAATTCTGATGAGCTTTTATTACACATTGTTCCCAGAATTGCCAAGCTGGAAAACTGGCCTAAGCAAACATCACATCTTTAAGGTGTTCCCAGAAAGAATATGCATCTTAGATTGCCTCCACTTGATATACCAAAAGAATCTTCAGTCAGATCATCATTTTCATCTTTGTTATTCTTCACCAAAATGGAATTTGCTTGCCTTTGCAATTCTGCATAAGCCCACCAGCACTTAGACACTGCCTAGCTTTGTGCAGTCCTTCATGGATATTTAAGACACGAAATGCACCTGACTGGTAGAATTTTTTCATGTGTTAGCTCAGCATCAGCTAAAAGCCCTGACAGAAGATTTCTAAGAAAGGATCAGTAAGGAAAGTTATATTACATGGACTACCCACGTTCAAAGCTGATCATCAGAAACCTCTGTTGTAACCTTCTTCTATGGTCAGTCAACTGAAGTCATGATCTCCATGCCAGCTAAGGTATATGTTAGAACAGCTGTTTACCTCTGTTTTGCACAGAGCATGCACCTATGTAGCAACATAACTATTACGTAACAGTAAGTCAAACTAAAACAAGTCAGATTGCTTAATCCATCAAATGCGTTGACAAGATTTTTACTTCTATCACCTGATAATATAATTGCTCAATTAGCTCCACATGAATGCCTTGGCTGTGGTAGAGGAATGTTCCCTTGCAGGTCATGGTAAATCTGAAGATAGGAAGCAAGTAAACAATACAAAGGTAAACGATTTCTCTACAGCAAACCAAATGCATCCTCCAGTTGTATTTTCTTTACTGATCTGCTCCTTTCTCTACTGTTTTAGTACAGAACAGGCACCCAACAAATAAAACCATAGGAGTGGTCAAAAACAGTAACAGAGGAGGTCTCCCCAGTGCAATCTAATCCCAAAACTTTTGTATCAGATTCAAACCTTACATGGATATTTATTTTTGTATTTCTGACATTCCACAACACGCTAATTTAGGTAATCTCCCTATTGACAACGCTTTTGAAACATCTGCTGCATCGCTGTGCATTGTACTATCTCTTTCCTTCGGCCAAGAGGCAAATGGAAAAGATGCCCATAAAGTGGTGCTTGTTGATCATCCTGGAGCATAGTGGATCTTATATTATGGATCTGCACATCTCTCTCATGCATCAACAGACCATAGCGTAGAGTTTGGTTGCAATAAATACAGTCTGTAGGTAGGTACAACTTGCTGGGCATTATAACTAATCCTTATGACTTGACAAGAAAGTAATTGCTTCTGCTGCAGAAACAACTTTACCATGTACCCCAGCCATGAGAAACTAACTGTATCATAGCAGTCAAAGAAAACATGGTTACCAGAGAAATCTGTGTTTGCAACAGATTGACTACTATGTAGGAAGGGCCTGGCTCCAAATGAATTAATGCGACATACGATTCTTTTCTAAATATTTATTGTCCTGCACTCTACACCAGAGTCCCTACTTCTGCTCACCAGTAATTCACCACCACTAGTCCAAACCATGACCGTAAAATCTGACTTGTTCACCATTTTCCTCTGGAACAATACTGACCGTTATCCTCTTTCCTTCACACCATGAAGGTGACTTAAAGCATTTGCTTGGATAGTGGCTTTCCCAGGCTCCTACTTCTGCATCACACTGATATCATGCTATACAGCAAGAAAGACTGTCAGAGTTTGGACAAAATAATCATCATTCACCATGCTGGGTTTGTGTCCTATTTTTAAACAATATTATAAAATACACTTTTTGTTTTTCAGGCATTTTTCCTTTTGAGGTAAATCATTAATGTATGCCTGGCTATGAAAAATGACCCTAATGTGCACATCCTTTATCTGTGTATTATCTGGGTCTAATTTAGTCCCTTCCCTAGTGATTTCACAGCCTCTCCCACATCTGTAACACCAGGTTTACTAACAATCCTCACTGGAGACAGGAAATATTTTTTCATACCGGATCATTCATGAAACCAGCATGAGCAAAGATCAAGAAAATATGCTGCAATAACTGGGAATTCTTCAGGGTATAGAACCTTAAAGAAAATCAAGGGGTCAAGAGGTGAGTAAAGATCATTATTGCAGCAATCAGCCTATACCTTAGTCATGCACTCTGTCATGTAGTAGGCTGCAGTGGAATAAAAATGAAGCAAGAGCAGTCAAGTTCATAATACTCTCCCTCCAGTGTCCATGTCAAAACAAAGTTCTCCTGTACAGATAACGATTGTGTTGTTTTAGTCAGTCAACAAGCAAATAGAACATAATATTCTGCTGTAAATTAAAATAAGCCTCAGAGACAAGCTTCAATTATGCTACAGCTGATTGGATGACTGACTTGGGGATCATCTTCATGCTATTTCAGAAGTACTCCACATAAATTAAGTACATATTGAGGTGAAACGTTATGAGACACAGCTCTGTTTACGTTATAGCTATGTCCTGCTTAGTGTTGGGATGAATTACATTTGAGGTGTGCAATTATCATCCTGAAAAGCCATGTAAACCATGACATGTTCTGTCCAAATTCTGAGATAACATACCTTTATTAAAGTAGCAATGTTTCAGGAAATGAGTTAACTTTCTTCAGTACATTGAACACAAAAGCCCCAAATTTAAGTTGTGAACACATAGAGGTGATAAATAAACCAGGAATTTTCTCATGGCATGAAAGAGATAAGAGATATATTCCAGCAGAGCCAGAGTTTACGTGAAGAAAAATCTAAAGGCATGAAAATAAAAGCACTGAAAGTAGGCTGAAGCCTAATTTGGCCAAAAGGAACACAAATCTGATCTTGTGGAACCATCTGCATCACAGTATCTCTGGGGAATCTGCTCTCTCTCTCTCTGGTCTGATACCTGCTCCAGGACACAACCTGCCTTGTGACCAGTGATCCCAAGATTCTCCCCCACCCCACCCCCGACTGGAAAAAGCTGAGGCTGCTGACTCAAACCGGTAGCCTTCCCCTCAGCTAGCCCTGCAGAAGGGAAAGGGTCAAAGCAGAATTCCTCCTTATCACTCAAGGCCTGCAGAAAAGTTTCCTAGACTGCACGTAAACTTCAACCTTTCAAGTTTTGCTTTTAATGACTAAGTATGTGAATGGAGCAACACATCCTTTACTTCCATCCATAACCCAACAGCTGCAGGGAAAAGCACTAAGCTATGACAAAATATATAGCACAATGGATTTTGTGTGTGATGTCAGCTATACAGAGTACAACAAAATCACTGGCTGAGTAATTAAATACTGCAGTGTTATATAATATATGGACAACTTATGACTACTGTCCCTTTGCCAGCCAGGGCAGAGGTCAGGGAATGGGAACAACTAGGTAGAATTTATGTTGAAATCAATGTTCCATTTTCACCAGAATGTCAGATGATAATTTAAGAGTTTTTGAAAAAGCTGTAAGTATAAATCAAATCAGTTTTATTCTTAGTGTTCTGAATGAGTGTGGGTTTGGGATTTGGGATCAGAGGGAATATGGTAATTTTTATGATAAATATATTTTCCCTCCCTGCTCTATCATGAGGCTTCTCAGCTCCTGTCATTTGCTGCCGGAAATTTTAAGCGTGAAGTTTAAAAATTACATCACTTAGAACACTTTTGGTTCCTGATAATAAAAACATTGACTCAAGTATGCAAAATTTCAGGATTAGGCTTTAAATTATTTTCAGGAAATAATCATATGTTAAAATAACATATCCTATTTAAAGGTAATTGGCATGTTTGAATGAGTATAAATAACCCTCTTAAGATATAGATCACAGTTCTTAAATACATAATCTAAAATACCTAAAAGTAAAACAACAACAACAACAACAACCCAACAACTTTTAGCCCTCCAAAAGCAAATGCAGCATAGCATGTGGGACTGACATTCTCTGCCTTTATTCATAACAATAAGTACAGATTTCCACATCTGTGTGGAACGTCTTGATCCTGTGAAAGCTACTAATGGGGACTGGTTCATCATGGTCTTTTGAGAACACTGAAAAGTTCTCTGCAGTTATTTACTGTGACTCCACATTTAACTTTGCCACATTTTGTAGCACAGAACTTCTAACACAGAAATGCACAATTTACATTTTTGCCAGATTAACGTTACTCATGTTGTTCTCTGGGTCCCCGCTATACTCAATCACAATGATGAAAGTGACAAAAATTTAAATTTGCAACAATCTTTTTCCAGATCACTGGGTGCAAACATATGGTGTGTATATATGATTGTTCTATTTGTCTTCTAATCTCAATAAGTGTATCTTGACAGGAAACCACAAGTAAGGTGAACCTAGATTTAGAAAATGATAATCCAAATGCACTGATTTAATGTACCAGAATTTTGCATGAAATGATTACTTTATTATGAAAAGCAAGCAAAAGTACAAGATATCCCTTAGTCTATGCAAATATGTAAACCTTGCCTATTTCTAAACATACAAGGGGTTTCTGTCTATACAAAAGAGAAAAACTACTGTTCCACTCTTTATAGCAGAGTCCTATTGAGGGCACTCTGGAAGACTGCACATACATTTTTCATGTATTGTATGCCAACTTAAGCAACCCTTGCTGTCTGAAAAATCAAATATTTTCCCTTAAAATCAGACAGACATCCAGATCCACACAAACACTGCATAGGCCAAACACAGCAATATACTAGGCCAAAGCAAGCACGTAACTAGTGATAGTTGCTAGAAAAATGTTTGTGTAACCAACCCGAGACAGGTGTCAATATATATAGAGGGAAAAAAGGGAATTAATTTGTTCTCCCTGTCCATTCTAAACAATAAGCAAAACAATAAATCAAAAGTTATCACCATATTGCATTAAGGGAGATTTAAGTTAGACAGGAGGCAAAAGAACAGTAAATACCTTTGGGAGATACAGCAGTCTCTATCCCTGTAGATTTTTAGGATCATCTGCCAGCATGCTTGAGAGCAGTTCAGGGTTATAAGAGCCTGCCATGGGCCATGGAGATAGAACAGAGGAAGTATGACTTCTCAAGGTCTTTCCTACCTTTTCCTTCAGCCACTCAATGAAAATGGCCTGAAAAAGCAGCAAATTCAAGACTCATGAAAGAGGCACTTCTCATATGTCTTCAGATGTGGAAGCAAAAAAGCCAAAATGGGATTGAAAGTCTACATCTAGCAATGGTCACAAAATGGAAAATAGATTACAATTTAAGTCAAAGACAAGGAATATTCAAAAAGAAAAACAGCCTTTAGTACATGATCTCTATTTAAGGTCTTCTCCTGAACACAATCATTAAATCCCTAGCCATATTATCATTTTAAATAGCTCCTTCAAAACTCCATTTGTGAACCTCTCCCTTTCAGTACTCCTTACGATCACCACAGAAGCTCACATTAAATCATTCTGCAACGCACCTTTCCTAAATTCCTCCCCGAAGCCATCTATTAAACAAGCAGAAGTGAAATAGAATTTACTCAGTGATTACTGACCCTCTTTGCTTTTATTTAGGAAGTAGTATCTCTGGAATTCTTGGTCATTAGAAATAATCAACCTGCTGATTCTGCAAGTACTCACCCTGCTAGAAAATCCTGTTTCTGCCTCATGCCATGCAAAGTCTGACTGTATATTCCTTTGACCTGAAAAACAAGAAACAAAGGTTCATAGGCAAACCTTGTGCTGCCAACTATACTTATAGCAGGAAAAGATGCATCTCCAGTGATCATAAATTATAGTTAAGATACATACTTTCTTGACTGGATCCTGTAAGTCAGGCTAGTTCAAAAGAGGATAATTTAATTAGAAAATACTTGTCCTTTGTGTGGCATCAACAATGTTGGGAATTCAAGCTTAATGAAAGCCAGAAAGGAGATTGAAAATAACAGCCACTACACATAATCAGCTAGGAAATAGATACTGGAATTAAGATGCAGTGATGGAAAAGTTTCCAGCAAAGATGATCAAAATTATTTAAATATATTAGAATAAAAACAAACATAGCAATCTATAAAACATCTGTAATTATTGGATTGCCATTACAATATAAATAGGGTAAAATCTGCCAACAGTAATATAGAAAAGGTAAGTATTTCTCATAGTTATTTCTGCTCAGAACTGCAAGATGATGGATATTCTCAACTCAGATTGGTATCAGTACCAAAGGTGAAATATCTGTGAATCAGCAGTCCAGAGTCCTGAGATATTAGAAGATCTAATTGTTGACACTCAACTTCTGCAAGTCATTAAACAATAAGAAAACTTCACAGGTCTGAGAGAAAGCTAGTCTCTAAGAATATAAAACAAGACAACACAGGACTAAGAGCTCTACATCAGTCCGAAACAGGGGGGAAGGGACTCACTTTCTGGAGAAAAAAGGAGGTCATTCCAAGAGCAAGCAGCTGCTATTTATGCGCTGCCTGGCAGACCACACCATCATACCCCTGCCAAACTGATTTAGTTTCCCAGGATGCCTCAGGCATCAAGATTTTCACCAACAGCCCTAGGAAATGCTCAGGGACTCTGCATTTGGTCAAAGAGGCACCACAGCCATTGACTGCTCAGAGCACCTGTATCAAAGGCTGCATAGTTTTGTTCATAGATGAACACTGAGCTAGGGAAAGATGGGGTGGGGAGAATGTGGGGCTGTAAAACAAAGTAGCAGTGCAATAGGATACTGGTGCAGAATTCTCTCTCAAGTATTTGGAAACAATAGCCAGGAAACAGCTAAAATACCTGCAAGTCTGCACCATGAAAAATTGTTTACTAAAATACATGAATACTTGTAAGAGTCAGGAAGAACTTGGGAGACCTTGCGAGGAAAGATGAAGAAACAAAACAAATTGTGAGTTATGGACTTCAAGTATAACTTCTCTAGTGACAAAGGAAACATTGACATAAGCAGTTACAGAACTTAATGCAAAAGCAATTTTAATCCCAAAACATTCATGTTAAGGAAACAATATAGCTTAATGTATTTGGGACACAATCAGAAAACAGAATTTAGGATGGTAATTTTGCCTTTTTACTACACCTAACTTATAGAAAAGTCTCTAGAACTTCAACATAAAAGATAGAACATTTTGGACAAATTTGGTAATTATTTTACATATGAAATGTGTTTCTATTCCATTCTTTGAGATTTTTATCATGCAAATCATGCAGAAACGGGTGACTAACCCTAACCCATCATCCACACAGTACAGAAGTGCTTCCTGATGTTTAGATAGAACCTCTTGCGTTCCAGTTTACCTCTTATCCTGGTACTGGGCACCACTACAGAAAACCTGGCTTTATCCTCTTTACACCCTCCCTCTAGGTGCAAAGGTGATAAGGTCCTCCATGAACCTCCTCTTCTCCAAGAGGAACAGTCCCAACTCTCAGCCTCTCCTCATAGGAGTGGTGCTCCATTAATTTTATCATCTTGGTGGTGGGTTCATCTTGGTGGGTGATCTCTCTGAACCTGCTGGCAAGGCTTTGTTGCTTAATGTAGCTTGGTAGAAAGCCTCGTAGGTCTGGTGTTTGAAATCTAGTACCATTGTAAGTTCTTTCATGTTGCAAGCTCATCAGATTTTAAGCACATTTCCATGTTTATAAAGCAGTTGAGCTGACCTAACATAAATACATAGGAAGCCACTGGAAACTGAAGCACTACCAATTACCTGCAATTGAGAACCGTTTTTCACAGAGACAATACAAGATGCTGGCATAACACAGATAATCACTTTGGGGTCTATTTGCTGATGGGCAAATTACAACCTTTCACTTCAGGCTGCAACCATCCACCTGCTGACCTGCTGCTGGTTAAGAGCGATCCAAGAAATAACTCGCTGACGTCACTGCTTTCCTGGTTCTGCAGTTTGTGATTCATGTTTGCACCCCCACACTCTCAGGCAGGCAACATCAGGCTCTATCCTTGGAGCTCTACAACATGCTGCTCCACAGCAGCTCTCCTTTCAGTCAACACCATGCTCCAAATTCCTCAGGAAATGTCAGTTTCAGCAATAACAACAAAGAGAGTTAAAGACTAAGGAGGTGTTAAGAAAAAAAAAGTCTTCTACTTTGGATCTGGAGGAGAGGAGTGTGCCTGGGGAAGGGAGCTGGCATCTTTCAAGATAGGAGATACTTTCCTGAGTGATGCTGTGGGCACTACAGGAAAAGCTAACATCTTAAACAGCAGCATACTGCCTGTCAGGACACCCACTGCTTCCACAGCACCAAATGTTCCTTTCCCTCCAGGCTAAAACACTTGTTAAATATGATGAGCCTTCAACACTAAAGGGAGTTAGACTACAACTAGATCTTTTGTTTGACCAGAAGTGTTAAAAACAGACAGAAAAACTGCCAATATTTGCAAAATCCTGGAGAGGAAAATCCAGATTACATAAGTGCATTTGTAGTAAGGTAACATTCTATGAAAAATAGACCCATATGGGTGATGCTCCCTTTCCCAGGATCCCCACATGCTGCTCAAGTGGCAGAAAGCATTTTTTGTAAACCACCACCAGTATTCACACACATTCACTGGCACTTCAGCCTTCTACTAACAGAGAAGAACAGAAGTACAGCCCTCAGGAAAAGGCATGCAGATTGACAGGATGGCAGATGGACAGGATGGAACACAGCAGTTCCAAGACCTTTTGACTGAATTTCCTGAAGAAATTTTTACATGGTAAAGATTTGAGATCTCTGGAGTCAAAGGCATGCAAATTCACAGGAACAGAATATCCCAATGCCATAAGCAATGCAAAATAATAACAATAATAATAATAAGAAATAAATAAATAAATATAAAAAGAGATCCAGGCTTTTCAATTCTCTTTGTACATGACAGACCAAGACTACTCCATCTTATCTTATGACCAAAATTGCTTGTCAACTGATGGGCAAGTGCTCCAGAAGTCTCCAAACACTATTTACCCTTCATCTCATGCCTTTACTACATGCATCTTCACCACAAAGCAGCAGGACTTGTAGTCTGCCCATATAGAACACGGCCTAGGCAGCTGCTGATCAGAATGTGGAAGTATCAGAAGAAAACAAAAGGGGCCACAAGATAGGACAGAAGGACACTGGCTGACCAGTGAGTCAGAATGCAAGGGTGAAACTGAAGATGTCAACAGCATGAAGAGTCTGGAAATAACAGGGAGTCTAATTTCTGTACATGTAGAGAATCATGAATCAAGGAAAAACCTCTCTGCAGAAATTGTCCAAAAAGTTCTCTCAGCACATGTTCCTGAATGTGGAATCCCACTGACAGTGGTACTAATACACTGCAGGGTCTGTATGAACAGGTTTTTTTTTAAATTGCCATACAAGAAGATGGCTCAAGGGAATATTTTCTGATTATTAGTTATGCTAGAACAGACCATACCTTTGTGTCTCTTAACTTTGAGTCAACTCCATGGGTCACCAAGCAGAAAACCCAACATTAAATGTGGTCTAATGTTTTGTTAATAATACACTCTGTGTTTGCTCACAGTCTTTAATCACATGGTTTTTTGCTCTGTGGAACATCCTGTCTCTCTTGCCTAAACCAGTTCAGAGGTAAAGATGCTTTGGATTCAATCCAGACCATGTATGTATATTTTTATCTTGCTCTGGAAACTGTATGTCAATTTTAAACCAGTCGGTAGGGTTTATATTACTGCACTGTCCTGAAGAATATAATGAATCTGCCTATACGATACACAAACAGATAACCCTGCACCATTCCTGCTGCCCCCCTTCCCCCCTCCCCCAAAAATAACACCTTTCATCTATCCAAAGATAGAATAAACTTAGAGGGTAAAGGAGAGCTCACAAATGCATTTGTTAGGAAATTGCTTAGAAGTAACAACAGACAAGTAACTTCTTATGTTTCTTATATGTCAGCAAATGTGGTAACTTTTTTATATTTTTTCCTATATTTTCATGCTAATGCCATGACATTAGTATTCCATACTCAACTGCTGGATTTTTCTGTTTTGTGGTGGAGATTCGTGTACCTTTTTTTTAAACAGATACAAACCAGTGGATGGCATGTTAAACTGTAATCTCAAAAATTCGTGTTTCTACTTGCAGGTATCTGGAAACCACCAAACACTGCTCTAAATCACTTGCATTGTTATGGTCAGAACAGACTATATGCAAACTTACCACAAACCTGTGAACACCAAGGATTCATAGATAACTTTCACAGAAATTCCAGTTCCTACCACTCCTGCCTCCTGAACTACATATAATCTGTAGAGCAGGCATAGTGCCCGCTTCTTAAAAGGGGGCTTACAAGAAAGATAAGACTTTTTACGAGGACATGTAGTGATAGGACAAGTGGTACTGGTTTTAAACTGAAATAGAGTAGATTTAGATTAGATATTCAGAAGACATTCTTTACTCTGAAGATGGTGAGGCACTGGAACAGGTTGCTCAGAAAAGTTGTGGATGGCCCCTCCCTGTAAGTGTTCAAGGCCAGACTGGATGGGGCTTTGAGCAACCTGGTCTGAGTGGGAGGTATCCCTGCCCACAGCAGGGCATTGAAACAAATTGATTTTTAAGGTCCTTTCCAACACAAACCATTCTGTGATTCTATGCCACTATTTCCTTTACACATTTTTAAAAGTTAATGCTCAAAAGATAGAACATTTATGACAGTGGTGATTTTTATGTATCTTGGAATTCCTTTTTATGGATTAGAAGAGAATTACGTGCAGGAACTTCGATGACTATTACGTTTCTGATTACAAACTTGCAGCAGAAATCTCTACACAAACCCTAGAACACCACCTTTTTCAGTCAACATATATGACTGCCCGAAGAGCTACTGCATATGTACTATTCAGAGAACAGTTACCAGTGGCAGGCTGATACCACATCACAGATAAAACCAGCTCTAGCAAAGCATAATCTTTGAACATGGGAAACAAATGCACAGCGCACGGGAAAGACTACTAAAATCTACATTCTGACAGCGAGTTCCAACTGGAACATATTGACTATAACTTTCAGAGCTTTTCACTCAGGCTCAGTCCCATAAAGTCTGGATAACAATAGTACAGTACAAATGCAGCTTGTTAGCATCATGCTCTGAACTTGCAGAATAAATTCCTGAAGTTCTGCATACATGTAACTAACTGCCAGACTTCTCCTGAAGAGGCAGGTATCCAGCATCCCCACAAAGTTTTTTTTTTTCATTTTGCTGTTTGGGGATACGTCACTTTTTTGTCTAGATGCCTAGAAAAAGTTAACAGCTTAAATCCTTGTGTACAATACATAAAGATTTATTGTACTGTAGGAAGGTAAGACATAAAAATGGTTTTAACCAAGTCACTGTGACTCTTTATTTATCATTAGACATTTTAATCATAGTACACCTGTGTACAGCAGCCAGCCTGCAAGAGCTGTGAACTCACTTAACAGATAAATGACTTTATAATTAACTCCACACTAACTGAAAAAGGCAATTTACCCAGGTGACTATTTCACACGGCCTGACTGAAGTGTAACTCCCTCAACTAGAAACACACACAGTATATCTGGTAAGAACACAGGTTACTGAATGCTGTGGAGGTGAGAAAAGATCTGCTGACTGCAATGCAGCTCCCCTAAGGACATCTGTGGCACTGAATATGGAAATGCATGAGTATTTTATGACTACTAAAATTACAGCATAAGCTAAGCAGAAAACAGTTTACTGACCTATAAAAGAAAGCAGTTCTGTGAGCAGCAGATCTAGTGGAACCTAGGTTTAAATTCACTCTGGGCAGATTTATGATTTTCTGCTGTCCTCAGCTCATGGCAAATAAAATTCTTCTCTGCTTCCTATCACAACAGACTACCATGAAATAACACACAGAGGCCATATAGCTGATACAAAAAATGTGGAGATATAAACTTGAAAAGATTAAACGCAAAGTCTTGCAAAACAACTAACTTTCCAAAATGTATGTGAAAATATTTGTAGAGACACCATTTCTCTTCAATTTGGTAGACATTGACATAGATAGAACTAGTATTTGTCTTTAGCAAATGCTCAAACACCCATCTAAAAAGCAATCTCGAAGAACAAGAAACAGAATATTCCGACAACTAAAATCTTTTCCTTTTTCAGTAACTATTTTCTAAGCAATGCTCACAATACAGAAGTTAAATAGAACTAAACACTGTACCATATCCGCTAAGATTTCTATTTATTTGAAAGAAAATATTAGGACAAAAATACTAAACAGGTAGTCTGATAAGTCAGAAGTTTTTATTTACAGGAATATTATTTATTAAAAAAAAAAAAAAAAAAAAAAAAAAAAAAACAGAAATTTGCCTCACACAACCTGAGCTCTCATTTCTAGTAGAAATTTTGCCCCCCATTAATAAGAGAAAATAGAAACTAACTTTTTCTTACCTTCACTGTCATCCTGTTGTTTTCATCTCATTAAAATTCAAGTAATATAGACATCTCTGGACATCTTTGGATAGTGTCAAGCCTACTCCCCAAAACAATGTTTCCCTTAAAGACTGCTAAATCTGTAACCTGAGCTATGTCTCACTTTTAAGTCTGGTACCTGCTGTGAAAGTTTCATGACAGTTCAGCCACCGAAAAAAATGACAGCACAATACTCTTGTCCATAAGGCACATTTTAAGCTTGCATAAAACCTCCAGTAGTATGTTGTAATTGCTACACCTTCAGATCTGCCAGAGACAGAATAAGGAAATGGCATTGTTAACACTTCATGAAAAGTAAAGCAGAGATCCTTGGGGCTGCACAGAGCAGCTGTTTCTGTTGAGAGGTACGATATATGGAGATATAGGAGAGATATATGAATAAAATGATGAATAATAGGAAAAAGGAGGAGAAAAAACAGGCTTCAAATTTCACAGGCTGAAAAATGTCTGGGTTTGTGCATACGTTATGTGATCTCATGGACAAGAAGAGCAAGAGGACAGTCCCTGTCTTTCATTTCCTCTTTTTGTCTCCTGTCTTGCTGCCCTGCTGTCCAAATCTCCTTCCCCTGTCCCAATACCTGCTGTTTCTCTCCAGCATCTCTGTACTATTCTGAGGTTCTTGGGCAGCCTATGACTTTAGTCTGTGTCATATCCTGCCCTTATGTTTTCAGATTCCAAAAAGTTTCTACAACTTGGCTTTGAAAGCAAAACACACACACGTTAGTCAACCTTCTACAGAACTGACTTTTATATTTAACAAAACTTGTCTGACAAGTGGATCCTGAAAAGAAAAATCTTAGAATTTAAATCTGGTGAAGATCAATGTGATATTCTGATGTGATTTTACACCACAGAGACCTAAAGTTTTATGCAGTCATTTCTAAAGGAAAGGAGTGAGTGTGAGCTGGATAAAATGCTCAGGAAAAAGCCTAGACTCAGTTTACAAATTTCATATGACAAAAACACCTCACAGTAGGAAATACTAGCACTACACTTTTTTTCTCTTTTTTTTTTTTTTTTTTTTAAAAAAAGTACTGTGCCTTCAAGTTTAAAAACCACAAATAACTAGTAAACAAATTATTTTTCTTCACAGAAAACCTTTTGGTAGTGGTGGTGCTGTTTTTTTCCCCCAAATGTATCTATATATATGTATTCAAACTTTGATCCTGACAGTTTCCCCACAGTTTTCCTGGAAAAGTTGGAGATAATTCAAAAGGACAACAGAAATGCTAAGGTATGTATAAAAAAAAATATCTGTAATCAATCCTACAAAGCTCTTATTTATAGAAGCAGAAAAGTATTAATTAAGTACCAACTTTAAAACTCCCCTTCATAGTATAGGTCTAACCAAACTAATGCCAATGTTTTGTTTCAAGTCAGAAAACTGAGGGTTGGAAGAACTCCAGAAGGACTGAATGAATTTAAGTTGGCAGGAAGGATCATAAATTTTGCCTCCTGAAAAGAACTGCATTTTGCTTACCAACAGGTCATCAATCAGCCTTCCCAAGACTGAAAGAGCTCTTCACTATCTTTATAAATGATCTGGATGAGGGAATCAAGTGCGCCTTCAGTAAATTTACAGACATTAAGTTAGGTGTGTGTGTCAATCTGCTCGAGGGTAGGAAGGCTCTGCAGGAGGATCTGGATAGGCTGGATCGATGGGCCAAGGCCAACTGTATGAAGTTCAACAAGGCCAAGTGCCAGGTCCTGCACCTGGGACACAACAACCCCAAGCAGAGCTACAAGCTGGGAGAGGGGGTTGGAAAGCTGTCTGGCAGAGAAGGACCTGGGAGTATTGGTTGATAGTCGGCTGAATGTGAGCCAGCAGTGTGCTCAGGTGGCCAAAAAGGCCAACAGCATCCTGGCTTGTATCAGAAATAGCATGGCCAGCAAAACTAGCAAAGTGTTTGTCCCCCGGTACTCGTCTCTGGTGAGATCACACCTCGAGTGCTGTGTTCAGTTTTGGGCCCCTCACTACAAGAAGGACATGGAGGTGCTCAAATGTGTCCAGAGAAGGGCAATGAAGCTGGTGAGGGGTCTTAAGAACAAGCCTTACAAGGAGCGGCTGGGGAGGCTGGGGTTGTTTAGCCTAGAGGAGACTCAGGGGCGACTTTATTACCCTGTACAGGTACCTTAAAGGAGGCTGTAGCAAGGCAGGCACTGGTCTGTCTATTCTCGACACCATGTGCCCGGTGGTAGGACGAGGGGGGAATGGGTTAAAGTTGCACCAGGGAATGTTTAGAATGGATATTAGGATTTTTTTTATTCTTTTATTTTTTTTTTTACTGAAGGGGCTGTTAGGCATTGGAATGGGCTGTCCAGGGAAGTGGTGGAGTCACCATCCCTGGAGGAATTTAAAAGACGTTTAGATGTAGAGCTTAGGGATAGGGTTTAGTGGAGGACTTCTTAGTGTTAGGTCAGAGGTTGTACTAGGTGATCTTGAAGGTCTCTTCCAACCTAAGTGATTCTGTAGAGCAATAGTTTTTATGTAATCCATCTGCACAGCCTTCCATTAAACATTGAGAAGTTAAAATAATCTTTTGAAGATCACAGAATCACAGAATCACAGAATTTCTAGGTTGGAAGAGACCTCAAGATCATCGAGTCCAACCTCTGGCCTAACACTAACAGTCCCCACTAAACCATATCCCTAAGCTCTACATCTAAACGTCTTTGAAAGACCTCCAGGGATGGTGACTCCACCACTTCCCTGGGCAGCCTGTTCCAGTGCCTAACAACCCTTTCAGTAAAGAAGTTCTTCCTAACGTCTAACCTAAAAATCCCCTGGCGCAACTTTAGCCCATTCCCCCTGGTCCTGTCACCAGGCACGTGGGAGAACAGACCAACCCCCACCTCGCTACAGCCTCCTTTGAGGTACCTGTAGAGAGCTATAAGGTCGCCCCTGAGCCTCCTCTTCTCCAGGCTGAACAAGCCCAGTTCCTTCAGCCGCTCCTCGTAGGACTTGTTCTCCAGACCCCTCACCAGCTTCGTTGCCCTTCTCTGGACTCGCTCAAGCACCTCCATGTCCTTCTTGTAGCAAGGGGCCCAAAACTGAACACAATACTCGAGGTGCGGCCTCACCAGAGCCGAGTACAGGGGGACGATCACTTCCCTAGCCCTGCTGGCCACACTGTTTCTGATACAAGCCAGGATGCCGTTGGCCTTCTTGGCCACCTGGGCACACTGCTGGCTCATATTCAGCCGACTGTCCACCATCACTCCCAGGTCCTTCTCTGCCTGGCAGCTCTCCGACCACTCATCTCCCAGCCTGTAGCTCTGCTTGGGGTTATTGCACCCCAGATGGAGGACCCGGCACTTGGCCTTGTTGAACTTCATGTAGTTGACCTCAGCCCATCGGTGCAGCCTATCCAGATCCTCCTGCAGAGCCTTCCTACCCTCGAGCAGATCGACACACACACCTAACTTGGTGTCATCTGCAAACTTACTGAGGGTGCACTCAATGCCCTCGTCCAGATCATTGATGAAGATATTAAAGAGGATCGGCCCCAGCACCGAGCCCTGGGGAACGCCACTAGTGACTGGCCTCCAACTGGACTTGACTCCATTCACCACAACTCTTTGGGCCCGGCTATCCAGCCAGTTTCTAACCCAACGAAGCGTGCACCAGTCCAAGCCAAGAGCAGCCAGTTTCTTGAGGAGAATGCTGTGGGAGACGGTGTCAAAAGCCTTGCTGAAGTCAAGGTAGACCACATCCACAGCCTTTCCCTCATCTACCCAGCGCGTCACTTTGTCATAGAAGGAGATCAGGTTCGTCAAGCAGGATCTGCCTTCCATAAACCCATGCCGACTGGGCATGATCGCCTGCTTGCCCTTCAAGTGCCGCCTGATGACTCTCAAGAGGATCTGCTCCATGAGCTTCCCTGGCACTGAGGTCAAACTGACAGGCCTACAGTTCCCCGGGTCTGCCCTCCAGCCCTTCTTGTAGATGGGCGTCACATTTGCTAGCCCTGGGACCTCCCCCAATAGCCAGGACTGCTGATAAATGTTGGATAGGGGCTTGGCCAGCTCCTCTGCATGTTCTCTCAGTACCCTTGGGTGGATCCCATCCAGCCCCATCGACTTGCGCACATCCAAGTGCCGTAGCAGGTCACCAACCAGTTCTTCATGGATGGTGAGGGCCACATCCTGCTCCCCATCCCCTTCCACCAGCTCAGGGTACTGGGTATCCAGAGAACAACCGGTATTGCCGCTAAAGACTGAGGCAAAGAAGGCATTGAGCACCTCCGCCTTTTCCTCATCTCTTGTAACTAAGTTTCCCCCTGCATCCAGTAAAGGATGGAGATTCTCCTTAGTCCTCCTCTTTGTGTTGATGTATTTGTAAAAACGTTTTTTGTTATCTTTAACGGCAGTAGCCAGATTGAGCTCCAGATGAGCTTTGGCCTTCCTAATTTTGTCCCTGCACAGCCTCACTACATCCTTATAGTCCTCCCTAGTGGCTTGCCCACTTTTCCAAAGATTATAAACCCTCTTTTTTCTCCTGAGCTCAAGCCACAATTCTCTGTTGAGCCAGGCTGGTCTTCTTCCCCGCTGGCTCATCTTTGGGCACATGGGGACAGACCGCTCTTGCGCCATTAGGATTTTCCTCTTGAAGAGCTCCCAGCCTTCCTGGACCCCTCTGCCCTTTAGAACCGCCTCCCAAGGAACTCCACCAACTAGTGTCCTGAGCAGCCCAAAGTCAGCCCTCCGAAAGTCCAATACAGCAGTTTTACTGGTCCCCTTCCTGGCCTCGCCAAGAATAGTGAACTCCACCATTTCGTGGTCACTCTGCCCAAGACAGCTCCCGACAATCACATCCTCCACCAGTCCTTCTCTGTTTGTGAAGAGAAGGTCTAGCGGGGCACCACCCCTGGTAGGTTCACTAATCAGCTGCGTCAGGAAGCTATCTTCCACACTCTCCAGAAACCTCCTAGACTGCTTTCTCTGGGCTGTGTTGTGTTTCCAGGATATGTCAGGGAAGTTGAAGTCCCCCACGAGTACAAGCGCTGAAGATTTCGCAACTTCTGTCAGCTGCCTGTAGAATTCCTCATCTGTCTCATCATCCTGGTTCGGTGGTCTATAGCAGACCCCGACCAGAACACTAGCCTTGTTGACCCCGCCGATCCTAACCCAAAGGGACTCGACCTTGTCATTCCTAGCCTGGAGTTCTACAACATTGAAAGACTCTCTAATATAGAGAGCTTCACCGCCACCCCTTCTGTGCTGCCTGTCCCTTCTGAAGAGCTTATAGCCAGGCATCGCAGCACTCCAGTCATGAGACTGGTCCCACCACATCTCTGTGATGGCAACCAAGTCGTAGCCTGCCCGCTGCACGATGGCTTCCAGCTCCTCCTGTTTGTTACCCATGCTGCGTGCATTGATGTAGATGCACTTCAGCTGGGCCTTTACCTTATCCTCCGGCCTTGCCATTGTTCCCCCTGGCACAAGATGAAAGACTAAAGCAGATATATAGTGTCTCTTAGGAACAAGAGGGGAAAGAACATGTGAACAAAGACACTGAGCACAAATTCCAGTGCTTCAGATGCACAAGAGGGACACACAGAGATGGGCCATACCTTACAGCATTCATATAATGACTAGCATGAACAGCAAACAGCCTATTTCCCCAATGGCACAAATGGACAAAACTTTTTCAATACCTCCATGTGAAGTGATTCCTTACTGATATTCTGTCCCCTGAAGTCCATTCACTCATTTTTACCCAGACTTTGAAAAACATTTTCTCCTTACAGATAGCCCAAATATAGCAATACAGGTGGGAAAGCTGTTCTAATCTACCTGTAAGTTATATTATTAGGGAAGAAACCTTGGAAAGCACAGGAAAAAAGTTGGTACAATTGCAGAGACAAAATAAAATGGAAGCAGAAAGTGAGGCAAATACACATGGCTAAAATTTGTCACGAAATATATAAAAGCATAAGATACTGTTCTATCTGGTTTCATTGCTTCTAGTAGACAGCTTCTCCATTATTTCAAGTATGGTTTAAAAATAAAAGAGGGCACAGCAACTCACAAGCATAAACTTAAAATAGTTTTAAATGACTAGAATAGAAGAAGCACCTGGTGTTCATTGACAATGCTAACTCCACTCATACTCCTTTATCCACTTAAGCGAAACTGAGATAGGACTTCAATGCATGCCCAACCCTGATGAAATTCTACTTCAGGAATTATTCAGCTTGCTGCAATGAAGAAAAGCATGCAAGAGTGGCTTGTCCTGTCTGTGCTTCCAGCAAAGCCAGCCTTAGACTGCATCATTCACTACTAGGAATTGGACAGCTCAAAAAGTCCAGATGTTTAGACTCTCTCAAAGCAATATATTGGTCCATTTTAAGCAATAGAGCAGAAGTAATAAGTATTATGATTTGTATACACTATAATATTTTTTGCATAGTCCCTTCTTAATATACCTATCAAAATCTATTGAACAGTCTAAGAAGTCCATCTAGAAGATTTATTCACAGGCAGTAATAAAAAATTAGGAGAGCTCAGCATAGCAGCTATAGTGGTGGCAAGTGCAAGACAGCAATGAACCTTAAAGAATATGACTTTCAGTAAGAGCTAAGTAATTCCAGACTGCTTTCTCAACTACAGGAGAAAAGAACTTCAGCTCTTGATGTTCATCCTTGTTCAAATAGAGCCTCACAAAACTGAAGCTGTAAGAACTTTCTCTCTCCTAGGCAGCTTATAGATGCCCATCTGACAAAGCACTGATGTGCAATGACATTAGGAACATGAAGGTGCAATAATTAGTGAACCCTCAACTGAGAATGCACCACTGCATACCAGGTTATGAAAAAAAAAAAATGTGTGACTAACGGGAGCTCATTTACATAGGGTGGTACTGGAAGAATTAAACAGATGCACAATGCATTTGAAAAAACACAGAAGTGTCAGTTTTAAAGCCATTAATTTTTCTTCACAGAGAACTGGAAAGCTTGCCTTGCCAGACTAGGAACTTGGCAGATCAAAGTATATGATAGTTAAAAGTCCTCCTACAAGACAGCTTGGGAAATACTTACTTGTGAAGACAGTCTAGGACACAGTCTCAGAGGAAGTGAATCTAGGAAGGGAGTCCAAAGCCTTTCCAAAGACTTTCCCTTTCACAAAATGGCAGCTCTCAGCAGTCAGCTGTGTACACACCATTACCCCCTATCCTCACCCCCCATGACAGTTCCCCAGAAATGTTCAAATTCTGTATAAATGACAGAAGCAATGAATTTCAGGTATAATCCAAAGTGATGACTGTCTCTAGCTGGAGCTCAATGGGATAGATGGCATAATACGTAGACATCATTGGTCCTAACTCCCCTAACTTTTTAAGGGAAGGATTTTCTGTCAGACCAATTTCAGCAAGAGATGTCATTGCAAAGACATATTGGCAAAAACATCTGTAGAGAGACTACAAGTATACTAATTAGATATTTGAATAAAATGAATTGAGAACTAAAGCAAGTAGAAAACCAGCAGATATTTGAATGGGACAGGGAGGCTCTGCACCTGTATAGATAACACTTATTTTCCATTTTATATGAAAACAATAATAAAAACAAACTAAAATACCTCACAAGACAACTCTGACTGAACAGACTAAATATGCAGACACTGTACAGAAGAAAAAGTTTGAAATTTAAATAGAGAACTTGGACTTCTGCTTTGTAAGACTGAAAAACTCCTGCATTACTAAGACTTCCTCAGGCTTGTCCTCAACACAATGAGCTAGAAGTGTGAGCTGGTTTTTTTTGTTGTTGTTGTTGTTGTTAACCCACCAGGGTCAACATCAAGGCAGGACACTCAGAATGGGGGAACCTCTTTGTTTCTGGGGACTGAGAGATGGATACAAGGTAAATAAGTGTTCATGCAGCTAAAACTTTATTTATTTTCAGAAAACCAATATTCTATGAAAGCAATAGTATTGCAAGGGTGGATTTGACTTGGCCTTACTATTAAATTATTTATGGGAAGTCAAAGAAGACTGACATTTGTAATTCTAGCACAAACAAGAGGAGAAAGCAAAACTCCCTAATAAACCTAAGTGCAATAAAGTCCACTAAACACTAAGTACCATCCTTACTGACATGTAAACTCTTTAAAGCAATCTACTTATGAACCTGTTTTAAAATAAAAAAGCCTGTAATAAAGTCATGCAGAAGACTTACCAGATGGGCAGAACTAGCATTAAAATTAATTAATTTCTAGACTGTCTCTTTTTACTTGTAACGTTTACTTACAGGTACAGCAGACATTATTTTAAAGGCATGACAATATGTTTTTATTAACTATAACTGGAAATATACAAGGGTCACTGGTAGTACATGAGCACTATCCAAGTCTTCTGCAGCAGGAGCTTATGCAGGCTTCAACATTATGAAAAGTCATCACAAAGCACAGTTGAAGGACAGTATGCACTGGTAAGCATGGAAGAAGTAAATGGACTACCTACCATTTGAGTTGGATCAACAGTATGTTCAGGTACATTTATAGCATTTTAAAATCATAGAATGGTTTGGGTTGGAAGGGACCTTAAAGATCATCTAATTCCACCCCCACCCCCATCCCCACCCCTTGCCATGGGTACGGACACCAAACTTGTGGTTTTATTTATGCTGAGAACCTTTTAAAGAGCCCTACCTCAGCTAGAAATGCACAGTCATGGCAGTGCAGTGAGCTCAAGGAAACTAGTTTGAAGAATTTCTTGTGTTTGTACAAGGAACAACTCTCAGCAATTCCACTCTGGAACCAAGACATCAGTACAAAAAATTATGCCATATCCAACCACTCCCACCAAGCCCCATGGCAGCTTTGAAGAGTTCAGTATTGCAAAATGATTTCCTATGCTACAAGCAAAATACTTTTGAAAGGAATCTGACTGTGGGCAATCCTCAACAACCCTGGTGCATACACAGCACTTCCAGGGACCAAGAAACATACTTCCTTTATTTCTGCCTTAACTTAGGACTCACCAAATTAAAGGCTCGCCTTTCTTCCACTGTAGCTCTATTAGCGCTGCCAGTACACAAAATTTATGCAGAGAGAAAAGGGACTGACATTTCTACAACAAGGCCAACTGCCTCAGCCTGCCACATTCAATTAAATGTTTACTTTTTCATTTCACAACTCAACAGGAAGTGGAAGGTCAGAGAGGCCGCATTGCAGACCCAAGAACCTGTCATTTAACTAATTTACCTCAGACCAAGATTCCAGTGGGAGACTACTGTTTTCCTTTCCCCTCCCCCTCCCCCCCTTCCTCCAGGAAACAGACACAAGGTAGCATGTTAACACCAGCAATTCTTCCACTCTGGTTTCATTCCCTAGAAGAAACCTAAGTCTGAAGTGTGAAGAACTTCCTGCAACAAAAAACTTTTCTCTACTTGAAATAGCGAAGATCCTACTCAAATTCAGACTGCTTCAGAAGCCTCATTTGCCAGCATGAAAGTAAAATAAGAACAACTGTTTAATATGAAAAGGACTGTCTATTCCTAACAAGTCAAGAATAACAAGTTGTGGTTTTGCACGAAAAGTTATATATTCACTTGGAAAGCCAAATTCACTCAGCCACCTAATCTGTTAAAAACAAAAATAAAACATCTCTTTATCCACACGTATTTCCTCCCCCTGTTCAACTAGCAACATGATGAGAGGAAAAAAAAAAATCACTGAATTTAGCCAGTGGAAAGATACACAGCAGTAATCAGGATATTATTTTCAAGAGGAATATGTGAACATCAAAGAGAAATCATGTAAGTTTCAGCTAACTAAGTTCTGTGGTAAAATAAACGTGAAATGTTCAGCCCTGGCATGAATGTTGTTCTGATGAAACTTTGACCACATTGTTTCTGATGATCTGCACAGCCAGACAGTTACTGGGACACATCCTTGGATGAGATGAGTCATACCCCTGCAACACCCGTTTCTCTTCAGTCACTACTACGAAAACTGAGACAACCAGCTCCAAAGCAGAACTCTTTACTTGGACAGGCAAATCCATCCTGCTGTCTCTTCCTAAGCACAACATGCAGTTCACAGATAAACAAACCAATGACCATAGGACTCTACGAGGCTGCTATCTCTACAGTCTGGGCAATTTCATCTTCTTCAAAGACCATAATTTCAAAACCACAACATAAGACCTTTTCCTGCATACACAGGGAAATCCCAAAACTGAGTAAAAACAAAGCAAAAACTCAAACAGAAAACAAAACACTGCTGACTGAGCAGACACATATTAATCAAACCTTCCACCCTCAGAGCTTTTTACATAAAGGAAGCAATACTTGTTCTGGAGCTGGTTAAAAGCATGGGAGCCCCATTCAAACTGGAAATCAACCTGTACACCTTTCTGACATTGCAAACGTGTATTCAAGTCTTGGTATCATTAAATAAGCTAAACAAATAAATAAAAATCTACCATTGACCTAAGACAGCAACAGGATTAGCCATATGCCTGGAAAAACACAGACTTCTTGAGGACTATCCAGACTATAACGAGCTAGGCATGTAACTCAGTGACGCACTAAAGAGCCTTGGACATGACTCAGACATCTCCGTCACAAAACTGACCAGGGCATGCCTGGGGCAGATATTCTGGCCACAAGTACTCTCCTTATCACTGGATTTGACCTTGGTAAATCACAGCAACCCATACAAGTAGGGCTCCTCTAGGTAATGAGGCAAAGCTCAGGTTTTTGTTGTTTTGTTTGTTTGTTTTCATTCCCAAGTCAATATAACCACATGAGCAAAGAAAACATGGGATACAAACTACCTTGTAACCCCATAATGTCCTATTCACACAGCATTTTAACCTGTTTGGAGACTGAAATACCACCATAGATACTCACAAATGGGTAATACAATACAGTGTGCCTTAAAAATAACATTGTATTCAGTGTTAATTCCACTGAATTAATCCGTTTTACAAAATGGGAAACGGATGGAAAAGGGCTATTACTGTACTATATTGTAATTTTGTATTATGCAAAAAAGGTACTGACCTTCTGTCACTCAAATAATGCAAATGGGCTCAGAATTGACATTCTGTGCATAGTGTCTGTCACCCTAAGATCACATACAGCATTAAAGATATCTCATTTTCCTTCAGATTGAGTCAGAAAAGATCTCTCACACACACAAAATCTGTCAGACAGATTTCTTTCTTGGAACATTGGACAACTGCCATGTTACTTAAGAATTACACACTGTTCAGTCTCTTGGCTAACACAGAATTTGAATAGAAATAACCACAGTGGTTTGTTTTGTTTGCTTGTTTTGTTTTAAGAACTTACCATCATATTTTGTTCTTAAAAAAAATAAAATAAAAAAGCCAAGCTCCCTGCTTTAAATATTTACGTCTACTTCTGTGTGTCATTGGGCTGACTGTACCTACAGCTTTTTGGAGCTGAATCATTACAGCTTGATCGCACCAAGTAAATGATAATGACTCGGCCTCATGCAAACAAGCGGGAAAAAAATATTTAGAAGAGCCTCACTGAGTTAAGTGGGCTGTGCTCCAGTAGGACACTGGTCCTCATCTTTAGGACCTTCTTGGAAGGGAAAATTGAGAACATTCAGCAGCAGTAGAAAAGAACAAACATCAAATGTATTTTGCATAGAGCTTGAAAAAACTCCATTTCTGCAGAGTACGGAGTGCTCATTTTGTGGTGCAGACTACACTAAAATGAAGAGTACAGTAAGGACACTTCTATCCCTCTGTAACACTCAGCATAGTAATTCAGGCTGTAATGCAAAACCTAATTTAATACAGGATAGGTATGTTGAAAAGGAAGACAAAAATTTGGGTTGGAAGGGACCTTAAAGATCATCTAATTCCAACAACATGAACCATCATCAGCCTTTTTAAAGGCGCACACACTAACCATTCCCATCCTGCCTGATGGCAGACTGCCTGCCTGATCCTGCCTAGGCCACAGGGACTCACTGAGTGCCTCATAAGAAATAAATCACCACTGTTGTGGTTTAATCCCAACAGGCAGCTAAGCAACATACAGCCACTCACTCACTCTCCCCAGGTGGGATGGGGGAGAGAATCTGACAGGTGAAAGTGAGAAAACTCATGGGTTGAGATACAGTTTGCTAGGTAAAGCAGGTAAAGCAAAACCTGAATGTGCAAGCAAAGCAAAGCAAAACAAGGAATTCATTCACTGCTTCCCACCAACAGACAGGTGAGTAGGTGTTCAGACACTTCCAGGAAAGCAGGACTCATCACACAGCTATTTCTTGGGAAGACAAATGTCATCATTCAAAATGCCTCCCTCCTCCCCCTCACTCCCCACCCCGCTTCCTCTTTCTTTACTCCAGCTTTTATTATTGATCAAGACATCATATGGTGTGGAATATTTCTTTAGCCAGTCTGGATCAGCTGTGTACCCTACCAGCTTCTTATGTACCACCAGCAGTGCAGCACACAAAGCAGAAAAGTCCTTAGCTCTGTTTAAGTGCTGCTCTGCAACAACTAAAACACTGGTGTTATCATCACTATTTTAATCGAAAATCCAAACCACAGCATTGTGTGAGCCTCTACAAAGAAAATTAATTCTATCCAAGCCAAAATGATGACAAACACTTGGTCTAGTGGCTCATTAGTCCTAGCTACAATTGCATGCATTAGCCAGCAAATAACTGCTTTGTACTCTTAAATTGTATACATGTTCCTTGCAAAATCTTTCTGCATACTGTAAGAGACATCTGAATATCTAATAGACATCTACTCTCTCATTTCAAATTTTATCAGGATTGCACTCCATTCAGTATTTTCACAAAATAGCTATCTCAGGGAATTACTTAAATCATTGCTGCCTTCAGCTAAAGGCAGCAATTTGTATGATCTGCAAGCAATGGCTATACCTCCATGAAGCAATTGAGAATTTTTGTTCTAACAAACCCTGAAGAAACTTTGAAGGTTGACATTTGGGTTATGGCATTACAAATCCTCAACTGATCTCCTATCTCCTCATTTCATGCTGCTCTTCATAGTTAAGTCACAAACATCACAACTCTCTATCCTAAGTCCTCTTTAGGCTACTATGGATTTTACTGATACCAGGACCCTGTATTCAAACTATGTGCCTGTCAAGGGCCCTTCCACAGTCTCCTTTCCATGTTTCATGCCACTTCTACTCTTTCCTTGGGTCACAGAGATCACAGATGTTCCCCACAAAGACACTTTTCCTTCAATTATGATTAATATATTGACGCAGTTGAAGAAAGGCATTGGCATGAAAATGAATGCCATAGGTCTTTCTTTACAACCATCAAGGTGATTCCTAAGCAGTTCTTTGTAACTCATCAGACTCTTCACCAATGGTAGGGAATCATAGAACAGAGAAGTGATTTGCATTCCAGACCATCTATATGGACTTTACAGTCTAACAGTAGGCTTCCTACAAGACCAAAACTATTCCTAAGACTGCCTGCTTTATGACACAAACTATGTTATAAGCTTACTATAGTTAGAGAGATGCTGTAAGAGGGAGAGAGGTGAGGCTTAGGTCACTGATGACAAATGTATACACTGTATCAGTGGACAGGTTTACTTTTACACATTATGAACATATTCCCAACAGCCTGTTACTGAACAATTGAATCCAAGGACCAGTTTGCTTATGTTATTACAGTAAACAAAAACCCTACATCGTTAAGCTTATAAACATTAAGATCCAAAATTATTGATTACAAGAATGAAAATTACCTACCATTTGTTACTAGCTAGCAAAGAATATTGCAAAATACTGTTAAAACTGAAGCTATACCTATAAAGGGCTTCTAGGTATGTCATCAGCTTGGGTTTTTTCCACCCTCAGGATCTTACCTGAGCATAACTAAAGCAATAGCAGTGTGAGCCTGCTTTCTAGATGCTAAGTACTGCCGTTAGATTGAACATCACCCAGACAACATATAATTCATAGACATACACTACAGTCATTTTCTGCAGTGCACATTCTAAGCAAGCTAAAAGTAAATTCGATATTTCCTAGAACTTTACTCCTGTTCTGTCTTAATGCCTTTTCTTTAGAGTAAATGGTTCATGACAATATGTGAGTGTAATCTGGAAACAAAAGGCTCTTCCTCAGTCACAGATATGCCTTGTGCTGAGAAATTCACTTCACTACTCATGCATTCCCAGAAGAGACTAGATTGACTTGGGCACAACTATAAAACAGACTCTCTATTAGTTTTTATATGGGGATTATTTCTTATCAGCAGGAAGGGAAGCTTTATCTGTCATAATCCATCAAGAGGCTAATGTGGCCCCTGGCATGACCAAATCATAGTAAAACTACTCTTGAATAAACTTTCAGATTGTAAAAAGATGTTTGTGAATCTCAGCACAAGAACATAGTGCTCTAAATTCTGATATTTATGGGATCTAGGATCATCCTATTACACTAATTCATGCATAGCACTACATTTTTAACCATCTTTAGTAACCACAGCATGATGGCAGTAAACTGATCCTCTTGACAATACCTGGTGTTTAACAAAATCTGTTAACCAAATCTGGTTACACTTTTTTAGCATGAACCACTAGAGAATGCCTGTTTTAAAAGGTAGCTGCTACAATTGCAGCTACATATAAGGGCTTAGCAATACCTTTCAAATGTAACTTTTACCCTCATTGGCATGTTTGCAGCTTAGGGCAAAATTAGCTGTAAAGATGCAATGTGAGTCAAAGTACAAGTTATGACAAAAAAAATACCAACCATCTTGTCAATCATCTCCTCAGATGTGAAACTGATTCTAGGAAAGCTATCTCTTAGGATTTATGGTTTGTATGCAACCAGTAGCCCAGAGCATTAGGTTCAAATGAAAACCAGGAAACCAGGAAAGAGACAGCTTAAGGTATCTCCAACACACTGAGTCCTGCGCACCACTGTGTGGTGCTAGAGACCAAGACTGGCTTGGATTCACTCCCTGATGGATCTGCTGCACTTGCAGTCAAGACTAGCTACTCACCCACACTGTTCTCACGCTTACTTTTGGAACACACACAATGTTTCACTCTACAATGCCCATTTGCTCCCATACAGAAGAGTGGTAAAGCAGCATCAGATCACCTGCAGAAATTCAAAGGAAAAAAGTGCAAGAACATACAAGTGGTCCACAACAACACATATTCTACTGTATCACTGCTTTTCGTCTGTGCACACAGGTACAACAGTTCGACCTGCTCACTATGTCACAGCCAAGACACAATTACATATTTGCATGATATTCAGGACAGTACAGGGTAGGGGATGCATTGAATTTTTAATCTAGTTTAGAGGGTACAGCTCCTGTACATCTAACTACAGCCTCAGATTAAAGTTTTCAGGCTCTGTCCACTAATAACGGTTGTTTACACCTTAAAATAAAATCCAACATTACCAAAAAAAGACAGCAGTTTCACTGAATTAGGAATAACATGGAGACTCAGAGGCTGATTCTCAACTATCTATGTAGAGTTCAAAGTCATTTCTTGTTAATCTTGCCTCCTTAAAAGACTTTTTAAGCAATCATTTACCACTGCATTTTAAGTTGACCGTAAGACATGCAAAGAGAAATTCCAAGCAAAAGTTTGTCTATCTCTTAGGCACTTCCTGCACTAGCAACAAAAGTATAACATAAAATAGGAAAATGCTTCAACTTTAGCTTGTGCCTTTTTCTTGCTTTTAAGCAAGAAATATTTGTCTTCCAATATCAGTATGGAGGCAACAATGCCCACTTTTGTGTCAATGTGTCTGGCTAGACTTGGAGCGGCTCCTCTCCAAAAAACCATATTCCAAAGTAAACTCAGAATGAAGCATACCAGACCCAGTCTTTTAACTTTTCCTACTGCTCTTCAAGCAGAATGGGTGCTTAATGGTCATTTGATCTACTGAGTCATCCTCTGCCAAAAGGAAATTACTAATACTCCCCTCCACTAGCCTTTCAATCACTTAGCTGATGGAAGAAAAACAATGGTTCCCTTAAGTTAAAAGCAGGTAATTCAAGCATTCTCATGCTAAAAACCAACACTGCAAACAACTGAACAGTCCACAAATTGTTCCCTGTACAACTATGCCACACCCCTGATCATAACGACAGTAAATTATGCATTCTCTTCTCCCACATAGGCATGTGGGCATTTAAAGCAAGGATTCAAAAGACATAACATGCAGAAGTCTTTTTTTTCCACAATCATTAATCTCTTTTTAAAACTACCTTCCTGTCCTGACTACAAGATAGCCTAAAGGACCTTATTTTAAACAGGTGGAGCAAAATCTTCAGCAGCTAGGTTAAGTCTTAATGGGTGCCTGCTGAGGTATGATCTGGGCATGTGCTAGCCATGGATTTTCTATTCCTGCTTCATTTCTACAGACAGAGGAGGAATATGCAAGTGAGCAGGTAGACAGAGCACACTATTTTAGGTACCTGACTTGGATGACTGGAGAAGCAGGATCTTGAAATATCTCCTCCTTAAACTGGACATAACATCTCATCTTCACTGGGCAAACATCTCTGCACCATTCCCTTTCTAACCATGACTTGTGCTTGCTTACTCTCACTGAAATCTCTACATCCCAAACAATTAGCATACTTCTCTACTGTTCCTCACAGTTCCTGACAATCTTGGACAAGAAAAAATAGAGATAAAATTTATTATTCATAATCATAAAGGTTTCCACATGTGTATTCACACAATTCACAAAGGGAAAGAAACAACAACAACAAAAAAACAATAAATAAATCAACATGCTGGACTTAGAGAAAGTTTCCAATTGTCAAGGAAAGGCTTTAGTTGAAGACTTCAAGACATTTTCACAGCTCATTGAAAAAAAAAAGTTTACAGGTAGTCTTTCTAGGTAAACATGTAGTCTTAATAGCTTAGCTCTCTGTTTCACGGTATTAGTTATCACACAAGCACTAGGCTAGTTTTTGCTAGCTTCCTAATGTTAATACTGTTTACTGAGCCTTTAATATTTTTTTAAAAAATGCTGGTCATTTTGTCACAAGTCTTTGCTACTGGAAAGATTGTTCTGTGATATAGGGAAACACTAGTACATTCACAAGCACTTCAGCAATAATTCTTTTGCTTTCTGATTTCTTTAGGACACTAAGACCTTCTTAATTTTTTATTTTTAACAAGAGGATATTTTCTAGAAGGCCTTGATAGGGCAGGGCAGACTACAGCAGAGCAATCTGGTTTGAGCTGAGTGTTTTCAGAGTACAGGAGTCAGGCAATGCAAATGAATCAGTGGTGTCTTCAGCTCCAGTTCTAATAGCATTTCTCCCCACATCAGGAGAAAGATCCTGTGCCTGATGAGCTAAGATCAGGCAGAGAACATGGCTTTCTGCATCACCTTCCAGTCAGAGGGACTGTAAATCACTGAATTTGACTTCTTCAGCAAATGTGGACACCACAAAAGGCATAATGGATCCCTGGGGCAAGACAGGAGAAGTCTTCTAAAATGTCCTTGGTCTTTCAGTTCTTTAAGAGCATCTTGCTAGCATCAATTCAAACCACAACAGTTCCTTTAATTCACACTAAAATAGTCTGACTTCACATTCCTTCTGAATGCAGTTTATCTTGCCTGATTTTTCACTTGTACATGTAACCTATAGACATAGCCCAGATTAGTCCTGCCTCTACCACACCTTTTCAAAGGCCTACTTGCACCAGCATTACTGGAGCAGGTGATGGATCCAACAGTTACTATACTTGAAATTGTTACAAATTACAGCTTTCTGCTGAAAGACACTGAAGGCATTCATAATCTTGCAACAGAAGACTCCAAAAGCGTCATCAGAACTTGCACCCATTGCAGGGTACTACAGAATCACTGAATGGCTTGTGTTGGAAGGGACCTCAAAGATCATCCTGTTCCAAGCCACTCTGCCATGGCCAGGGACACCTCCCACTAGATCAGGTTGTTCAAAACCCCATCCAGCCTGGCCTTGAACACTTCTAGGGATGAGGCATCTACAACTCTGGGCAGCCTGTTCCAGTGCCTGACCACCCTAATCACAAAGAATTTCTTCCTAATGTCTGATCTAAATCTGAAATAGGGTTATTTCAGTTTAAAACCACCACTCTTTGTCCTATTACTACATGCCCTTGTAAAAAGCCTCATCTTTCTTATAAGCCCCCTTTAAGTATTGAAAGACCATAATAAATTCTCTTCAGAGCTGTCTCGATTCTCCCAACTAAACCACTCCAGCTCTCTCAGCCTTTCTTTGTATCGGTGATAAATGAACTACAGTAGCTTCACAAAGACTGCAGCATGAAGTCCTACTGGCAAGTCCTGCGTGAATGTTTGCCAGGTCTGAAAAATCATAGGGTAACTTCAGGGGCACTAAGTTGTTACAAACAAGGAAGCCCACCACTCCTGAACAAAAAGACTAAAACAGTTAAAGTTTTTCCAACTAATAAACCCTTTTATAAAGAATATTATATTCACTCACTACAGAAGGTTCCAAAATATACACTTCTTCTGGAAGAGTATGTCTTTATTGTAACCTTGAGAAATAAGTAATTTCAGTAAGAATGCAGTAAAAATACCTTCCATTTGGAATAGCTTCACATGCTCAGATCACACTTAATTGTGTCCTGGTACAACTAACAGTAAGGGGGTTTCTTTTTGCTTCAGAATATGGAATATCCCTCACCATTTAACGAATAATGGCTTACGGGAGACATTGATCTGTCCTGAATCTTGTACCCTTTTAGATCTGCCACCTTACATCAGCAAAATCAAATGCTGGTAGTATCATAAGGGGCAATTTAAATAAAATTATTTTAACAAAGTTTTAACCATGTACAGAATCTGCTGTCACCTATGTAGGGATGCAGAACAAACTCATACAACCTGGGGCCTATATTTACATAAAGAGTTCAACCCAAGGTTAAAAGTACTCTGCTCTATACTCTTTCAAAGTGTTACTGAAAATCTGTGAACTTTCACTGTCATCATACTGTGAACTTGTACAATAACTAACTAGAACATGCAGAAAGTATTTTTATAAATCAAAAGATCTGAAGGAGTAACACTAAAACACAGTATCATTCTCTTACTTTTTGTCAGAGATGCCTTCTCATAAGACAAACTTATCACTTAGTAAATATGGATCACTAGGAAAATGATTATCTGATGATATAAATGTTCTTTAACATATCTATAAATGATATAAATGTTCTTTACTGCTACAGGCAATGCTATGTTCCTGATGCTTGTGACTGACAGACTCATGAAAGATTGTCCTAAAGGCTGTTGTAATGACATTTTTCCCTAGCTATTTGCTTTTGTTGGGTAACGCTATGCCTATAGTGCACTCAAAACCTGAGCTATTAAAGGAACAGATGTGCCTCAGAGTGTGTTACACCTGAAGACTGATTTTTCCAGGTTGGCCTTTTCCCTCTACATTCACCCTACAGGATGCTGCTTTACAAATAATAAATACTGCTTCCTGTACACAAAGTCATAATAAAACAATATTAAGTAAATACTTGATCTGTTGATTTTTTGTTGTTGTTGTTGTTTTGTTTTTGTTGTTTTAAATCCACAAATAAAACCTCCCACACATGCCATTTTTCTGTTTAAGACTCATAGCCTACCTGCAGGTACTGCTGTCCTCTCTGCCTCTGGGAAAGGAGATGAACCTTATCAAGTAATTACAGCAGGCAGCAAAGTGTAATGTCAGCTGAGTCAATGAAGGTATATGTTGTTACTGTTCACTCACTGCTGTTTACTTGCTAAATGAACTGACTCGATGAGTCAGTCACTGCAATAAAATGATGTAACACATAAAAATTCTGAACTAGTAACCTCCAATATTCTTTGAACACTTGGGAATAACCCCTGCATTAGTCAGGGAGCAGCAAGTGCAAGGTGCCATTGCCTTGGTGAATCATGAACAAAAGAGACTCGTAATCTCTTACACCTCTGTGTAATACCCTTGTTTTCTTCCACTACAGGCCCATGTTTCCCAAATTGGGCACACAGTGTGAACACAGCTATGATTCTGATTCTGGCTACATCCCTGCTAGTCAATGACTCATCCAAGCACACCTTAATCAATTACAGTTCCATGATCTGTGCTCCTCCATGTTTACACACATCTATTTGCTACAACAGATGCATTTCTGCATTGGATCTTTATCCAGCTATCCTCCACCTGAAGACAAATATAGCATCCTATGTATCAAGCAGCCTGGTCTTATGCTTTCTGTAAGTGTTTTGCATCAACAGAATTAATTTCCAATCCCTCATTAAATCTACCAAATTATATCACTAGTATATAATAAATATCACTTTTCCAATTATGTAGTCTCTACTGGCTTTGTCAGTCATTCCGTCAAAAATCAAACTTCCAAACCTGCTGTCTGAAGGCCTCTCCATCAAGCAGGTAGCACTATATATTAACACCAGGCCTACTCAAAACATCTGGATATTTGTCAAGGGCACATGTCAATCAATTTGTTTCCCTCAGGTTGAGTTAAAGTCTCTCTAGTCTCTACGGTAAGGTGAGTAAGCTTAAATGAACAAAGAATTAATATTAACATCTATAAAACTCAGACCTCCAGCAAGCAGTTTGCTATAAAATACCCTCACTTCGTAGCTTTTTGCAGACAGGCAGTGACATCTGGCTGGTTCCCAATATTCTGAGTCACCTAGTGAAGCTGCAGTTTCTGCAGTGCTGATGTCTGGTATTTGGTACAGAGTGATGGGAGCGGGAGTAACAAGGGAAAATAGCGTACAGCTGAGCAATGAATTCCCCTCTGATCAGTACACACAGGGCTATATCCATATCACCTCCCACACAAGAGGTGGAGCCTCTGAGAACTCCAGGCTCTCCAACTCCAGAGACTGATCATCTCAAATCTTTGCTTTGTATTTGTGTACACCTATTTCCTTTCCTCATTGCCAGCTTTGTGGACTTCAGTTATTTGTATCCTTAAGGATGCAGTTAATTCAGCTCAGACCCTTTGTGCTGCTTATCTGTGATGGCCCCAAGTGTTTTTTAGAAAGGGCTGGAGAAGGCAGATATTAAAAGTACACCTTTCCTTTCCAATTTTTGACAAAACAACAGATGATACATTAATCCTGCTGACTATTCCTTACAGAACTTCTCCCTTCCCTTAGTCTCTTTGGTCATTAAGATACAGAAATGGTTTGTCCTCAGAACCACTGGAAGTAAAGTGAGGATTACAGCTTTCCTTCCCAGCACTCCATGCAGAGCGATCAGTCACAAAGGGCTTTTTCCTTCTCTGATTACCAAAAAAAAAAAGTGTAAAGTGTACAGCATGGCCAGCACCGCACACTTTCTGGTATCACCTGGTACAGACATTAAAGCATCTAGGTTAGATGAGTAGAGGCTGGAGCTGTGGAAATTGCCTTACCAGTTCTGTGAAAGACTTACTATAAAAGAGGGCACAAGATGAGGACAGCATTTCTGCACTTAACACATTTGTAACAGCAAGGGGAAGCCGCAAAGTAACCTTGATGTGCCTGTTGTGACAACTCCAGAGGTTGCATGCTGAACTCAATGCAAATATCTGTACTACTTTCCTAACAGCACCACGATGAATAATGTTAGTCATTCCATCAGCACAGAAAGAAGTAGTCTCTCCATTGCTGGTTGCAATAAAGGAGTAGACACTCTGGACCAGAAAAAAATAATCCATCTAATTCTGTCTTGCCTAAATGAATTGTCAGTACTATCATCCTTAAAGAAGGATGTAAATATATATATATATATATATATATATATATATATATATTCTACATGCAGATAAGAGCTTTCCTTACAGAGAAAGAGCTAACCTGGCTATCAAGTTTCCCTTGTGCAATTCCCCATCACTTTGAGCCAAAAAGGTCAATAACACCCACTGCATTCTAAGCAGTCCTCTTGGCTACAATCTGTCTCTGCTATGGAGAAACCACTGCCAACAGACTTATGCCAGAGCCTTAAAGGTCCAGCTCCCACATCTTCATAACCTTGGCAAATGTCTGAGCTGTTAGTCTTACAACCGGAGAAAATTAATCCTTTGGCAAGAACAAAGCAGGTGACCAGGAGGGGACAGCCAGGGAGCCAGGATCAATAAGTGGAATTGATCAATACTTAAGAAATTCTCTAATGTGGGTTTTGGGTAACAGCCTCTCTGAACTGCAGATAAGATGCAAGTGGGGTTGAATATGGCTCAGTAAGTTGACTCATCTGCCCCATCCTATCCATAAGGGCTTACCTGTTCTGAATCAAATTTCACTAGAAAATCTCCTGACTAAATGAAATAGTGACTGCTGTTTTAAACACGCAGTATGGCAAGAGTCTAGCCAAATCAGATAAATTACTAGTCACATAGTCTTCCTGGGGCTGGAGTCATCCTTGGGGAAGGCCTGTGGGCAGGCAGCTCAGCACTGCTGTCAACAAAAAGCACTTGTGAACCATCTCCTTTGATATAGAGGGCAGCTCCAGTACGAATCCTCAGAAGGTGCCCTGGGACACATCTATGCCAAGACTAGCAGCCTCAAAGAAAGCATGTGGCTCAATCTTTGTTGCTCATTACACACAGGTGAAGCACAGTTACATTTTACCCATTTCTACAGAAAAGCATCACTGAAACACAGCTTTTCTGTGGTTTCCCGGTCTAGTTTCTTCAGAGACAGCAGCCAGCAGATACAATGCACTTAAGAGGAGGCCTAGCCTCTCCTGAATCCTGTCTGACCTGAAATACTAGCTTTGTTGGTCAGAGGCCCAGGTGAGGCAGTAACTGTGACACTATATCCAGTACCTTTGCTTAGCCTTTTCCCTCCCATATTGCCAGAATGCACTGCAGATACATTGGCTTCTTAGCAGCAAAGAACACTTCATATACAACGTTTTATTTCTCTTTCCAGTTGAGCACACCTAATGCAATGTTTCACAGCAACCACAAACAGTACAATGGATGCCAAACTCTGAGTTAGATGCTAGGCTGTGTGTTGCAAGCATTTAGTCTTCCTTATGGTCCTCAGGGCCAGAGGCTGCTGCACCAAGTGCCTCCAGCATTTCTCAGGGAGGGGCTCAGCAGCAGCTTCACCTTTGGCCAATTGCTTGTTCTTTTCCACCCTCCTGCTTCAACTCAAAGAATGGCCAAGTGAGCAATGTCCTTTTTTTCCTGCTTTCCCTAGAAAAAAAATCCACAGGATTCCCCCCAGCATATATAATTCATCTCAGCTAGACAAAGACATTCTTAAAGGTTTCTGTTTTCCTGGTTTTAGTATGAATTGGACCATTTGACAATTTAGAGTGAGAGGGCCCTCAGGACATCTCTTGTCCAACCTCCTTCTCCAGGGAGGATCATCAGCCATGAGGTCAGACCAGGTAACTCAGTCTGGTATGGAAATCCTTCAGGGATGGAGATTGCACAGCCTCTCTGAGGAACCTGTTCCAGTGCTGGACTGTGAGGAAGTTTCCACTTATATCCAGTTGCAGATGACAAAAAGGCCTCTTCAACCACAGAAACTATTCTTCTCCTGCTCTGGTAGTTTCCTTCTTTTGTTTCCTGATTTTCACAGTGGTATACTCACTTATCAGACCCCTGCTCTCATCCAGCTCCTACTTGTTCCCTTATTCCTTTCTTGACATTCCCTAACCTTGACTTCTCATCTTCACTACACCATCCCCTACACTTAAAACACCTTGCTATTTCTTTGCTTAAAAGCCTTCCTGGGATTTCTTGCTCTCATTCTCTCCTCAATTTATTCCCTAAATTCTCTCCGATCTAAGAATGCCTGCTAGTCCCTGCAGAGGAAGATCCCATGCCACCTTTTTGCTTGAAATACTTGTACGAGGCCCAGGTCTTTTCCACTCTGCATTCAAAAGCAGCACTAGAGTGTCTGCCTTCCTCTCTTCTGCAGCATTTCTCAGAGCATCACAGAAATCTCTCACAAGATATTTTGAATTGGCAACTAGCTTGGTTTCAGATCCTGCCCTGGAGACTCTTGACAGAGTACTGTAGATGAAGCCACAACTTCCATGAGGCAATGCTATTGCGACTCTCATGGCACGTGCCACTTTCCAAAGAACTTCAGGCAAATGAGAGATGCAGCCCAGCTGCGCAATTTACCCCTGAAGGAACTCCAGGTGAATTTATAGTAACATATGAAAAATGCTGACAGACTGCTTCCCTGCCCCCATCCAAGGGGAGAAAAAAAAAAAAAAAAAAAAAAAAAAAAAAAAAGATTACAGACTGGGATATCACAGCTACCTCAAATCTGACTTCCAGCTGTCAAGCTGTACATCAGGTGACTCACAGTTACTTAGTTATCAAGACAAGTTATCAAGCCAATCCTTTCGCTTTGACACCAAATAATAATGACTTTCATGACATTTCTTCCTGTTCACTTGCTTGCCAAATAACACTGCTGATATCTTCTTTACAAAATAAACACCAGCTACCATACCAGCTGATGTACAAGCAGGCTGCTCCAGCTTCTCTCACTATAGTACAGTTTAGGTAAATCATCAGAAACTGTAAATTCAAGTGATTAAAAAATACTTAACATACCTTGTATTGCCTAGAATATTCTTAGGCATCTACATCTCTAAAAAAGCAAAGTGGCATCTTAAAATTCCATATAGCAAAAAGTCCCTAGAGAATCACAGACTCAGAAAATCAGGAGTTTTCAGGCAGGATACAAAGCCCTGCCATCTAGTCTGGCCCAGGCACTGAAATGAATTGCAGACCAATCAGCCTTACAGAAACAGACCACAACTCTGGATAGACGTGCACCTCAAAGAGGAAAAGGTAACACTTATGTAAATTTCTCTTCTCTAGGCTGAATTTTATTTATCCTACTAACCATGGCAAATTCAAAGCATCTATTGAAGGGCATTAAAAACAATTCCACACCAAGCAAACTGGTAGAAAAGGCACTGTTGCTGGGACATTCACCTTTCACCCTTATCCTTGAGTGCCATTCACCATTTGCCATTTACCCTTATCCTTGAGTGCCCCATTGTGGGGCAGCCTACATAAGAACCAGTTTATCCTCACCTGGCAATGTGTTCTAATGTATTACTGTACATTTTGTTTTACATCAAAAACAATTTGTTTTACATAATACATAGTGTTTTACTCAACTCTAGTCTTCTGTACTGTCTCTAATAAAAGCCACTAGCAAATACAAAAGGAGAACACAGTAGAAATGGAGCAGAGCAAACCTTCAATTTCTGTCCATCATCCATTACGGGTTCACTAGTAAGCTCTAGTGACACATCACAGATTATAATAGACTTACGGTCAGCTACCTGCTCCAGGCCCTCTTCCTCCTTCCTTTGATGCTGAGGCAAAAGGGTATTCTGGATGAACCCTTCAGAGTTACCACGAGCTCATCCTGCCCCAAAGGAGCACTTTCACTGCCTTATTTGTTATAAAATAACCTGTAGCTCAACTCAAGTAACCAGCTCATGCTATAGACTGATTTAAGAACCTCCAAGCCTAAAAATATAAAGCATATCCTTCAACAAAAAACAGAAAAAAATGGCTGGAAATAGAATTTAAAAGCCTGGTAACAGCTGTCCTGCTAACTGCTGAAATCTGCTAGCCGTGTTCCTGCTTAGCACTCAAATACTGGTGTACCCTCCCCATCCCAGCAGATGAAACAGCATCCTAAGCTACTTAGGGGAAAAATACTTCAATGTAAATTAGCCAGATGCTCCCACTAGCACAGGCATACAATACACTTTAATTCCTCAGCGATCTCTTTTTATGCTAAAACTGCTTGAAGGAGTTGAATAAAAAAGTCAATCAATTAGTCTTCCATGACAGCCCTCCAAAATCAACAGCTCTAATTGGAGCAGCTGTGAAAAACAGCCAACAGAAAGTAGAAGGGTATGGCAAACCAGACAGGGTGCAGCAAAGTAAAGCCTTCACAAGCTCGCACCCGAGTCCCACATGTGACTCTAGTCTCTGCACCAAGGATGATGCAGACAGAGAGGTAACTACAATGATGAAACAAAGAGAGGCTTATGTGGAGAGACTGAAGAGCAGAACAGAGATGCTGGGATTCCGATCTGGAGGGAAGATGGGTGCAGGAGACTGGAAGGATTATGATCCAGGTTAAAAATAATAATAATAATTAAATTTAAAAAAATAAAGGCAGCAAAAAAGCTGAACGTGCAGCCCTCACCACATATGGTTACTTGACAGACCCTGTAATTTTAAGAGTGGGGGCTTTTGTGGAAACCAGCAGCAAACTGGGTTAAAGCAAATAAAAGAAAATACTTTGCACACTGAGCAGGGAACTTCCAGAGCTTTCTAGCACCAGTGGCTGTGGAGGCAGCCATGCTCAGCAAGTTCAAAATGGGACCAGATAAATTTATGGAAAACAGATCTGTAACCAGAAAATACAGTGAGAGATGTAAGCTCACTACAACAGCTGTGGCTTCTGCAGGAATGCAGGAGGACTGAACCACAAGAAGTGTGTGGGCTTGCAAGCTTTCCCCTGAGTAGCCTTTCCTGCTCCTATCACAGGCATTTGACTACTAGCCTAAATCAACTTTTAGTCTGACCCATTAGGGCATATTTCATGTTGCTTTCACTCCCACATACAAATCTCTCAGCTTTAGTTTGATCCACAGCCAAACAGAAGATTCAAATTCAAAACTTCAGTTTGTACATTACCTCACACATTCACACCTGTACACACACACAAATCCTGAATGGATGTTACTTTCATTATACAAAATTCTGGATTAGCTTTATTTTCCATTTAAATAAGGGCCGTCATGGTCAGCTGACATCAAGAGAGAATGCAGTTGAACTGCTATCAATTACTGCACTGGAATACAATACAATTTTGATAGACAAGGAAAACAATTATTAATGTGCTTAGCATGATTGCACCAAAGTTTATCACTGGTGTTTGGTATGTATTGAAGACAAGCAAATAAGCAGACAAACATTCTTATAAACAGTGAGCAACTTGGGAAAGTATAAAAGTACTTGCACACATACCTCTGCACACCTACAGAATACTGTGCACACATACCGCTGCATGTATACATTTGTGTATGTAATGCTTATTTTCAAAGTTATAAAAAGAGGATTTAAGATAAATCATTAACCCATCACCAGAAATCTGTCTGCAAAATCCCAAAGTTCTCCATCAATATATAGATATCACCTTTTCCTGCTAGAGTGAGGGGATACTAAAGTAACCTGGAGATGAGACCTGTTTTACCAGAAGTCATATCACAGGAAAACCTTTATGAAAGCCTTATTTTGAAACTACTGCTTCCAGGAAAACCAGAAAAATGGGAAGATCACACCAGAATTAGAAAAAACTTGTGTGCCAATTCTGAGATTGAGTCATATAACTTTGCTTCACTAAAAAAAAAAAAAAAAAAAAAAAAAAGACAGCAGATTTGGTTCAGCGTATTTTAACAAGTTTATGGGCCATTTTTTAACTTGTCAAAACATATGCCAGGCATGTGTGCAGCAGCCAGGTAACTTACCATTTACGTACTTTCTGAAAACAACATGCAAAAACAAACATTTAGTACAGATTATTATCATTTATTCTTTGATTTTAGCTTCATACTGCTATCTTTGCATCACTGTATTTAATTGCACTCCACATTTCCTTCATGATTCATCATTGCATAATAAACTAGATAAGCACTTTATGGGTGTGTTGCAGGTTTGCACAATTAACTGAGTCTATTGGACTGGAAATGACGTTTTGTATTAACTGAAAAGATCATGTGGCTTACATAGTTAGTGGGTGTTGGTTGATTAGAATGGAAAGTGCCAATTATTGAAGGAGAAAATAAAGATGAACAAATTATGTTTAAGAAGTACCTATGTCTTCCTGGAAATGTTAAGGTTTATCTGGGATAGGATTCCCAGTTGCTGTTTTTAATGTGAGGTCTGAAAATGCTGGTCAACAGACCAAGACCCTCCAAAAGCTCATGCTTCTCATTCCTGAGAGCAGATTATTATTCCTACAACAATGCCAGCATCAATAAATTCTGGTTAACCTTGCAGTCTTTTTTTTTTTTTTTTGCCAGACTTCATAATAGAACTAATACACATAATATATAAAGTACACTTCATGTAGAAATAACCTCATAAAAATGTATAAAATAACTCATTTTAATGTAATTAAAATTCTCACTGTCAGAATTTCTGCTATCTGCCAGTCTTGCTTTTTCTGCCAACTTGCATTAGTGACAGCTGCAAATTCCAGCAGCTGCTACAAGGTTCAGAAGTACTAACTGCACACAGAAGTTCACTCTGCAGTATTTCTGAGTAACTTGAAACAAGGTCTGTGGTGGGATGCAAGAGTAAGAGGAAACTTTTTCTGTCCAAATAAATATGACCAGCAAATTAATTTTGAAATGAAAAAAAAATCTCCTTAAGTTGAAGAGCTTACAAAATGTTGTACAAAAAGTTTGTTGACAATTACTATGATCAGCTTTCTTCCCCTTTTCTCGTCTGCTTGCAGTCAATACTGCTATGCACAAGTGTGGTTAAGATCTGTCCTATATAGACATGGTGTATGCATATGTACGCATTAATGACACAAATGTTTAAGAGTAAAAAGCTATTCTCATGCCTCCATTTTTCAGATGTCCGATTTGAAATGTTTTAATGCTACCTGATTTGGAAGGAATGGCCTTAGTTTTTTCTCTGCACAAAAATTATTAAAGTCACAAAAATTATTAAAGTCACATATACATGACCCTGAGTAGAGACAGGGGACTAGAGATACCAGCATTTGAAATTAATTTCCAAATAAGTATTTTAAATATCAGTTATTTAATTCCAAGTGCAGACATAAGTAAGGAGCTGAAATTCATAGGTTTTGTTTAAACTTTATCATTAAGTCCTAGAGTGCTCAACTTCTCAGAAAATCAGTGTTTCATTAGTATGCACAAAAAATGTACTTATGGAAGTAAATTTTAGTCTTGAATTATTGAAATTGTATGTCAGATTTTGACATGATAAAAAAAACAGAGCCAAATCCAGTAGCACCGTCTCACTTTGATGGGGATGTCCATAGTAAAGGATCAGTAGTGCAAATACATACACACATCTCAAAATAAAACTGGACAGTGGACTGTCGTGTCCTCTTCTCCATAAGCTGTTTAGGCAGAATCTCAAACACAAAATTAGCTTTACAGTGTTTGGGAGTCAAGTTACTGAACTATTAATTTCTACAATGATACACTTCACACCGTTTCCAAATACCATTTTTCTATATATAGCTTTTAAACTGAAATCACTGGTTCAGAATGAGAACCAGCTGATCTTTACCCCACACTTGCCTTCCTGCTCAGTCTACTCTTATCTCCCTGGCTCACCAAAGCCAGGCCTACTCTTACACTACTCCACCCTCAGATCATGTAAAATCTCTGAAATATCCCTCCCCTGCTTTCAGAAGTTTCATAAATTGATAGATAAGGGAGGCCAAGCTTCCACAGGTTATGTTTTTAATGGTAAGCTATCCTTCTAGGCTGTCGGTTTTACTTACAATTTATTCTGTATAGAACACAAACCATGCCAATTAGTTATTCTCTGCACATAAACAATTTTATCAAAAGAGCTGACTGTGGTGTTGCCATTAATAAAAATGATAAAGCAAACCATGGGAAAGGCACAGAGAAATCAAAAGAACTGACTACTACCACTCTTTTCAATCTCACTCAAGTCTACCAACTAGTTACAAAGACTTTAAAAGACCGAGCACTTCTAGACTTGCCAATACAAAATACCCAACATCTACAGGTGCTGACAACATTTACTTATTTTGAAGAGTTCCTGGTCTGTCTTGACAAACATGGGTCTGGCCACAGCAATCCATGCATCTGATGCTACACAACACATTATGCCAGGTGATCAACTTAGTAGACACATGACTTCAGCAGCGTACACTTCAGTGCATGGGATCACCTGGGACTGGCTCCTTCCACTGATGCGTACCTGATCTAATTAATGTTCCTTATCTTGGTGACTTTGATAGAGCCTAATAAACAAACTTTACTTTGTGTCAGGACAAGTTCAGAGCCCCTTGTTTCAAACACTCTGCAATGGGCAAAACAGTTGAGACCTCTTGCAGCAAGGAAGAGAAATCCTTTCCTGGAAGGTGTAATAAACACACAGACACACACAGTGACACACACAGGTGTTTTGCAGCTTTCAGATGCAAACTCACTTTGTCCATTTATCAAAGCCAATATACAAGGTAAGGTGCATAGATCAAGCTAAGTACTACTAACCACTAATCATATAGCTTCTAGTTGTTTGGAAGAAGCGCCACCAAAATCAATGTCTACCTGCAAAATACTGTGTGAATACATCGTATTGTTCTCAACCCTTTTAGATTAGCTGCAAGAAAAGCATCTATGTAGTAGGAGTTCACCGTGGAAGAAAAAGTACACTGGAAAAGGAATAGTCTAGTAGATCACAGTAAGAGACTATCCTATGTTCTTCAGAAATGATGAAAACTTCAGCCATGCTGCAGAACCTTACACTGCAAGTGGATAGATTCCAGAAACTTCCCCCAAACTATTATGATGCAAAACACTACAGTCCCCTGGAAACAATATGCCTAAAGGGCAGAAAAACATAGTTTGAACCAATCAGCTCACAACAAGCCCTCTGGCTCTGTAAAGAAGCACATAGACTGGGATTTGAGTCAGCTCCTCTCTTTCTGCTGATCCTCCCAGTGTTCTGCTATGAGAAGTCTCTCAACAGTGCCCTGAAATAATTCCATATGACATGGAACAAGCAAGCTCCAGGTATTCTATCAGAGTAGAGCTAGGCTTTTTCACAACCAGTTTGCATGGCTGAAAGCAAAAATTAATTCAGTCTGGGATGTCTCTACATCAGCAATATACAAGTAATATTTCTCCAAAGCATTCCAACATTACAGGATGGATAGTGAAAAAAACAGATGTGGCTGTGGCCACTTCTGGGAAATACAAGTGTGAACAAACAGCTATTTTTAAATAATCAAGTTCCATTCCAGTCTAAGCTGTTACAGAATGTGTGTCAATCTTTGTCCTTTTTTGATCTCTTCCCTCACTCAGCTTATGCTTGGGTACTGAAGAAGTCTGAGCACATGATTACCCCCATCCAGGCAACATGCCTTTGAAATGGCTTTTTAATTTAGACTCTCCACTCCCTGACAGACTGACTTTTGCAGTATGTCTGTATTTGCTGTCTAGACACTTGCATATGCTAACCTCTAATTTAACCCTCCTTTACTGACCCATGAGTTTTTATTCCCTTCTGTGGGTCTTCTGGCTGAACTGGAAATGCAGCACATTCATTCTGCCCCATACCTCCCTGGTGTAACTGCATTCATACAAATCTGACCACTGAAATAAACATATGTTCCTCATTTACAACAGCAAATCCTGACACTGAAAATGTTTTGTTGCACTCTCCTAATCCTGTTCCCTTCTTTGCTGACTCCAAACTCAAAGAACAGAGCAGTCCTTTCCTGGAAGAATCATAGAAACACAGGGTTGGAAAGGACCTACAAGATCATCTGGTCCAACCATCCTCCTATCACCAATACTACTCATCAAGCTACTAAATTGTATCTCTCAGCACCTCATCCAGGTGTTTCTTGAACACTGCGAGGGACAGTGACTCCACCACGTCCCTGGGCAGGCCAATCTGCATAGACAGGGACCTAAGCTGAATTTAGTATGCAGAATCTAATCACTGCATACACAGTTCATAGACAGAACATGATGAAAATGTCTGACTGAAATATAGAAGGGAGAGCAAAATACAGATACATCCTAAGAATAGCCAAATGCTGGCTCAAATCCAAGGTCCATCTAAGACAATATTGCTTCTAGCTTAGGGAAAAAAAGAAAACAGATGACTAGGGCAGTGGGCAATGTCCTCTCCCAGCAGCCTGACACAAGGCACTTCCTCTACAGTCTTAATGGATTTTTCCTTCATCAGTCTCTCTGCATGTATTTTTTTTCAACTCAAGCTAACACTTCTGGCATTTGCAGCATTCAGATTTAATGAAGGTACACAGATGAGAGCTCACAAAAGCCATGCCTACTTCCACTTTAAGTAGTACGTTTGCACAACAAACCACTTCCATGTGCCTGGAGCATAAAAGATTTCCTCCTATCTGTGTCATTTTCTACAGATGACTTAAGAGGCAATTTAGCTTTACCCAAATGCTTTAAAATCTTGTATAAGGTGAATTCAAATAAAGCCTGAATAATGGGCCCTGTATAAAGCAGAATTTGAGCAGCAGGTGTGCACAGCAGTATATTGTTGCCATTGTAATCCAAGAGTCTGCACTGCTTATCGATGGTTACACATTAATGAAACTCATTGTCTCTGCCTCTTCCTCACACACCCACATCTTTCTCTACCCCAAATTATACGCCATAGTACACTGCATAACATCCCCCTGTACAGTAAGAAGAGGTATAAAGTTTATCTGCTTGTAATATGAGCAAGACAATTTATTTACTCACGTACCAGCACGACTTTACAATTGCTGCATGATAGCCTCTGATTCGCTAACAATTCAGTGAGACTATAAGCAGTTCTGATGCAACCTGTATGTGTTATGATTTCCTCCAGATTAACAGATGCTCCAGTTGATTTCTGTCACTTCAAGTTGATAAGTTGAAAACTTGGTTACCTAAGTTTTACTGTTCTCTTTATTTTGCTTACATTGTCATAACGCATGCATCACTTAGTAAGAGTACCACACAGACTCCTTAACCTCAAAACTCATACGTAGACACACTGTCAGACCACCACAAAGCAGAAGAGAGATAAGGACCTGAATAAAACATATGAAATGAAACTATGTAATGATCACACTGTTTCATTTCTGCTGGGCATATCTTGATTCTGTTTGAGGTAAGGACTGATTTTTAGGGAAGAGATGAGGAATATGACAACTCATTCATTTTGGAAGTCTCTTTCCAAGCAAAGACTGATGTGTTGAACTTTAAACTATCATATAATGATAAAATTCGTAACTTTCCATGATGGAAAGGTTTATTCACAGACCACCTTCTGCATTGCTTTTTGCTAGGTCTTCTTTTCCCAGCTGACTCCTTAATAAAGGGGTTGATAAATCCTACATTTGAAATAACTGAAGTGATAGATTGTCTTAACTCTGCAGAAGCACCTCTGGACGTGCTATAGAATTGTATATACACCACCCTCATTCACATAACCAGTCACACAAAAACTAGCACCACAACATCCAACTTATACTTCATTTATCTCTCTTTATAAAGGTTTTTCTTCTCTGACTGCCCATAATTGCCTTTTCTAGTCATTTACAAGAAAGGAAAGAAGAGCATCTAAGCTACTTACTGCCTTTCAGGTAAACAGACTGGGGGTACACTTACTAAAAATTTGAGGAAAAGCTTCTTGCTTCAGAGCAGCTTCCATGAATAAGTAGGATACAGCAGCAGCTACTCTAAAAGTTATTGTTTACAGAAATTGGCTTACCAAAAAATCACAACAACCTCCAGGATGACCATATAAGAGCTAAATCTGACATTCTATAATAAATACGTATGCTACTTCCCATGTTAGTCTTTCAATACAAAGTTTTAATTTCATCATTTTGTAGCTCCCCAAGGAGATTTTGCCTTTCACTGCTCCAGTTGCTACTTATATTTTTGACATTCTCCTCTCAAAACAAACAAAAATAGCAGCTGAGAATCCTAAGTGTTAAAAGCAGGAAATAGTAAGGGAATCAAATCAGTAAGAAGGTACGCACTGCAAAGCAAGCTAGAAATAGGACAACTCTGATCAATGCATTTCCAGTATCACAAGGATTCTCTCTGCAGTATAGAGCCCAAAATATTATTTTTCCACAAAATTCAGACATTTCATTTATTATCTGCAGACAAGTCTGTTATCCACCTCCAAAGCAAGGTACAATAGACTTAGAATATCTTGTAATACTAAGCTGGTTGATATTAAACATCCAGAATGTCCAAGATTACTTAGGAAATAGACTTTAAAGCAATTATCAAATTGCAAGTAGTTTACACATGCCAACAAAACTGTGAGGTGTTTTAAGAGTCCTAAAATACTTCCTAGTGCAATGAAGGGACACAGACAAGAATGTAACTGTTGGTACATGATCTATTACAAGGAAGAGATGTCAACGGTTAATGATGTTTTACTTCTTCAGTATGTTCCAACAGCAAGTAAAGCCATAAATATTTTTGTTAAACAATCAGAAATTAAAGGCAATGGGATTTCAGTGAACAAAGACCATAGGTAGAGACACTTAACAGTAAGAAGAAAAAAAATAAATACAAATCAATTACTTGCACCTGACAACTTCAAAATTATCCAAAAGAATAAAACCAGACCTGTTGACAGAAGCACAGAGGCTGTAAGGTAGCATCACCTCCAGGGAAAGCCAGAATACTTTTTCTCTGAGCCAGTTTCTCACGCACAAACAAGTTAGAAAGCCAAGCAAATATTATTGCTCAAATTCCAACAAAAGACTACTGCAACAGTTTTTCCTGTTGAAGTCACTGCAATGTTCTGAAATGCATTTAAAAAAAAAAAGTCTGTCTCATATCCATTCACAGTAACATTTAAGATTATTTGTACCATCAGCAAGTATACATCAACATACCGGAATTTAAAAAACAAGAACACTTTACTGCTTAACACAACTATGCAAACAGGACAATTTAAAAATAATTCACACTGCATGCGCAGTTCATCCACAGAAACATTTAATCAACTACAGTCTTGAAGTCCAGTGCAATAGAAATATAGTAGACGATTTGGAGCAAGTCCTAGACCACATACAGTTCATTGTAAGGCATCCACCACTAGTTGCCACTCTGTCTAAACATGGGACCAGGTCACAACATAGCTCAGTTTCACCCTAACACAGGGTGTTTTATTTTATCAAAACCAATTTGCCTGCTCTATTCTTTTATTTGGATGGCTTCCACCCCCCTTTGTCTTTTGCTTTCTCTCATCTGCTTACACATCTGGCCAGCTTTAGAGGACCTCTTCATTATTTCTCACATCTAAGGGAAAGGAAAAAAAAATCTCTCCAAGTTCATATCCTTTCCCTTTTGCACATCACTTTCACTGGTACACCAAGACAACAGTTCTTATAGTACAAATATACAGTAGGATATCTTACTGTCACTAAAAACAAAGGCAGCTAAGGGATTTTCAACTGTAGACATACTCCACATAGTGCAAAAGTGAAAAGGAAAACCAAAACTCAGCTATGAAATGAAATAAAACATTTTTCCTTCTTGGTCATATGTATTCCAGTTCAAGGAGTACAGTGGATGCATTTTCTTAAACTATTGTTAGTAGTTCTCAGTCCTGGGAATTTTAGAGTCTGTTGCTGACATTTCTTTCATCACCAAAGCAATGACTGCACCTTAGCGCAAAACTGATTTTAAAACAATTAAATTTTAAAAAAAAATCTATATAGGTTTCAATCATTTATGCTGTAATACGCAGTATCGCCTACAAATGCTCACAAAATTTACAGAACACCTCCCAGTGAGAATCTTACTGCTCTAGCCACTACAGTTTATCATCACCAGTGCTAATTCTGGACACAAAATACACTCTCAAGTCTGTGGTAATTCACATATGATTACTCAAGATTCATAATAAATCGTTATACGTAAAAATGAATTCATCTCAGGACAAAGTCCTGGACAGAGAATGTTCACAGCAGCAATTCCTATTAAAGTGAAAAGTTTAGTTCGTTTGTTAAATTTGGTGATGACGAAGGTTAAGCCTTCCCTGTGACCGCAGACCACCTGAAGGTCAAATGAGCCAAGGGGAGAACTAGCTACTCCTCAGACAAAGGCATTGTTATCACACAGAAAGCTTAACACACCACCAGTACAGAGAGGAGCACAGACGCGAAAGCCGTAGCGTTTCTCACCAGCGGACACGGACGGGTAACGCAGGACCTCAGCGCCTGCCCGGCATCTCCCAGTTCCGGCAGCTCGTTTCGGGTCGGGAGGAGGGGAGCGAGCACCCGCTGGCGGCAGACGACGCGGCGGGCGCCTCTCCCGGGCCCGGCGCTGAAACCGAAGGAATCGGCGTTACCCAGCCCGCCCCCCGCCCGGGCAGGGCGGCGAGGCCCGGGGCTCGCCGGGATCTCGCCGCAGGCGGGGAGGGTCTCACGCAGGCTCGCGGGTGGCGGCCGAGCGACGTCGCTGGCAGTCAGGGACAGGACCTGAGCAGATCGAGAGCAGGGGGAGCACACAGGGCAGCCGCCCGCCCCGCGGGCACGAGGGACCGCCGGCCGCGGGGAAGGACACGAGCACGGGGGAGGGAGGCGCTGGTTACCCACGGGGGTTACTTCGTCTGCAAGGGAAGTCTGCGCGGATCGCTGGGGACGGACACAGGCGGGCTGTGGCGAAGCGAGCGCGTGCCCGATGAAGCCACAGCGACACCGCTGCCCCGGAGAGCGGGCTGCGCGCAAGGGCTGTCAGTCAGCGCTATTTCCCGGCCCCGCCGGAAGGGGCACCACCACCTCCCGGAGCCGCCCGCCGCTCCCGGCGGCCGCAGCCGAGCAGCGGCTCCCGCAGCGGCACCGGGCGCGAGCCCTGCGCTGCCGCCACCCACGAGGCGCCGCCAGCGCTGGCTCGCGCCGCTCCTCCCTCCGGCGTTCGGCGGCCGCTGCCGGCGGAAGCTCCCGTGCGGCCTCGCGCCCCCCTCGCCTCCGCCCAGCGAAGGCCGGAGCCCGCCCAGCGAACGCGGCTTCCGCTCCGCTCGGGGGCGGCCCACCCGCAGGCCTGGGCGGCGGGGGCCACCTCGGCGACGGAGGCGGCGAAGTATCGGCGGCGCTGCCCAGCGGCGGCCCAGGGCCGGGGTCCCGCCAGCCGCGCTCAGCGGCACCAGCCTGCCTGGAAGCTGCCGGGGCGTCAACCCCCCCACCCCCCCACCTCCCCACTAAGACTCTGGCGCGGCCATCGCCCCTTTAAGGCTTCTCCTGACGTGTGCGCGGCAGGCGGAGGGGGCCGGGGAGAGAGCGGGGCTCCCCGGAGGCCCCGCCTCCTGCTATAAGAGCCGTTGTCCGCACGCACCGCGGCAGTGATCGGGCGCTGTCGCGGCTTGGCGCATGCGTGTGGCGCTGCCGGCCGCGCGAGGACATGCGGAGCTGCGTGACGCTCTCGGGGTGAGTGCTCCCCCCGCAGGACCGCAGCCTTCCCCTGCCCCGCTCTAGCCGTGCTGGCGGGGCACCTCCGCGGCCAGCGCTGGCCAAGGCCACTCCCGTGGCCGGGCACCTGAGCCGCCCCGGGGGGCTCGGCCGCGGCCTGGGACCGTTCCTTCGCTGCCGCGTCGGGCCCCGCCGGTGGGGAGAGGAGAGGGGCCGGGACGGGTGGCCCCTGCGGGACGCCGGGGTCGGCTGGGCCGCGGCGTCGGAGCCGGCCGCGCCGCTGGCGCGGAGCCGCGGTTCCGGCGCGGCACGGCCCACGCCATCGGGCGCGGAGCGAGACGGTGGGCCGCGGGGCGCGCCGGGCGAGAGCAGCGGCGCTTCTCTGCCGCCCCCCTGACAGAGGGGGCGCGCGGGATAGTGCGGCCGGGCCGCCCTCCGGGGGCTCGGCGGGGAGGCGCCTTGGGCAAGATCCTCGCCCTGCTCCCGGCGGCGAGGAGCGCGCCTTCGCGGGGAACGGCGACGTTCGCGCGGCTGAAGTACTTTGGGGTGGGACTCGCGCACGGAGCTGGCGGTGCCCGTACTCGCGTTCCTGAAAGTTAATGCGGCGTGTCGCGCGTTTTCCTCCTGAACCGACACAGTATCGGTTTTCCCTCGTTCTTCTCTTCATCTTTTGAGCAAAAACAGAGGTCGCGTTGTGAGCTTAGGCTCAGTGCTTTGCGCTCTTAATTTAGGATGGCTTAATTTAGAATAAACATTTCTTCATGATTTAGCACCTCGGTACATACTCATCCTTGATCTTCAAAAATAGCTGTTCTGTGTGTTGTTTAAATTTGGAGACATCACTGTACTCTTAAAGCATTTAAAGTGTAGCTCTTAAGCATGTGTGCACTCTGAACACGCATGGTAGTAGTTACAAAGTGTGAGCAGTCCGCAGGGGCTCTGACACTTCAGTGATTTGTGCCACTAGTCAACTGACAAAGAACCACGTGCAGTATCGCTGAAGCAATAAGCTAAATCTTGTTATGCTTGATCTAAAGATAACAATACTTAATGATGTATTGATAAACTGGATGGTAAAGGCTCTGGTGGCAAGGTGCATTTGGTAAGTTTGTGGATTCTTGAATCTTTGTCACACAGGAATGTCAGGTGAACAATGTATCTGCATCACAAATGCATTTGAAATTTTACTACTTGTCAATGAAGTTGATGTGGAGGAAACAAAACTGCTCTATTCACCCATGTTACTTTAGCATAGCTTAGACTTAGTTTTCTTTCCTTACCAATTTTCCGATATGGGAAGTTTTATTTATTTATTAAATAAAAGACATTTTTTTGAGGGGGCTTCTTGTTAAAGCCCTTTGTCATCCTCTGCAATATAGGAATTATTTCAGAGGAGAACAGTTCCACTTCTCTGTAATGAAAAACAGACTTAAAACTTATCACAGCGAGTCTAATGCCATGGTTATGACTGAGTCAGCTAAAAAGGAATTTTTATTTCCTGAATGTAAGATGGCTGTATTCACATTAAAATTTTCAAGAGGATGAAGTGCCATACCTTAAACATGCATCTGAAATTTGACAAGCAGAGGCAAGGCAATTGTCTTACTATTTAATTATTAGTTTTCTGCTGGCAATTTACAGGTTCCTCCCAGTTGCTGTATAGGACCATGAAATGGTAGCCCAGATTAAAAAAAAAAACAACAACAACAACAAAAAAAACCACCTAACTCCTTGATGAACTGCAGTTCTTGAAATATATTCCAAATAGATGGTTGTTACAATCTCAATACGTAGTCAGTGCAATTGATTTGTCTCTAAATTTATGCCCATTATCTTCTGGGGTACAGCAGTAGAATTTATTTGCAACCTCATATGATCTGAGCAGCACTTTTATGTGTCTGCACTAGGTGGTCACGTTAAACACTTTACAGCAGAATGGTCCATTTGTGGTTGAGAGAATGTATAGTAAAAAAACCCTAAAGTTCCTCTAATGAAACATCTTTGGGGGCCTATATTTATTTTTGTTAATTCTGGGTCACAGTTTACTTCGTGAAATTGCACAGTGGAGCTTACATGCCTACTAAATAAGATGAAGGCATTAAATGAATGGATTCAAAACAACCTTCTTTTAAGATCGTGCTTGCTAGGTGTCTGTCACTGAGCATTTATCTGGTTTCAAAGACAAAAGCACTTAAGGGTTGATATGACCACTAGAGAATAAAGGATTTATTGTTGTGGGGGTTCTTTGTTTGTTTGGGGGGTTGTGTTTTGTTGTTGTTTTGCTAGTTTTGGGGTTTAGTGGTGGTGGTGAGTTCCACCCTCCCCCCCCCCCCCCCCCCCCTTGTTTCATTTGTTTGTTTTTAGTTATATGGAACTCCAGAAAGTATAGTAAGGTAGCTCAGGCTTTTAAAAGTCCAGTTGGAAGTCTGAAATACTTAAATATTAAAAGGGGACTCTATTTCAGGTACGTACGTTAAACAGAAAGTCAAAGGGAAAAAAAAAAAAAAGGAAATTACATCACATTGTCAAATAAGGAACAGCTAGCTAGAGTGGATGACTTGTAGTGCAAAAATGTGCCCCTCCTCCTGTGAATTGCTTCTGAGATTTGTTAAAGATACGCGGTGGCAAGGTGAACAAAAATAGGTTGTAGATTTAAGGTAGCTATACTTTTTTCCCCCTCCCAAAAGTGGTAAATAGGTCTTTTCCCCACCCTTCCTTTCACTGTCTTAACAAGGAGTATATAATCTGATTGTTAGGATTGTTGCCTTCATAAAATTTGTCCAAAATTTGTACAGGTATTCAGAAATGCTTCATAGGAAATTGCGTCCATATCCATTAAGTGAAACGTTCTGGGACTTGTTCAGTCTATTGTGCAAACTAGAATTTGGTTTATTATGAAAATGGCTTGCTTCAAATACTTGGTAGTGTTGGAGTGTTGAGCAGGAAATGGTAACAAAAGTCTGTGATCAGCCATAGGTCATGAACAAAGATATATGCAATTGCTTCTTAGTATCTAAATAGAGGAATACTTGTGGTATAGCAACAGTAATTAGTGAAACAAATCAGTATGAAAATTTTATTGAGGATGCTTTATGTAACTCAGTTGCAGTATTTCTTCTCAAGATTTTCCTGATATTCATATATCTTTTCCTCACTGTATAAATACCCTTCTGTTAACAGGTACATTTGACAATTTTCAGTTTAAACATACTCTTTAGGGTAATTAGTATTGGTTAATGTGAGCACACATGTATGATTAAAAATTCTCCCCTTCGGCTTACAGTGGATAGTGTTGGATTTCCTAATGTACTCTCAAACCTTTGAGTTGCCCTGGCTTGTATCGATACTGTAGTGATTACTAGCTATAATTGTATTTTGAACTAACCAAGTTCCTTTTGAATAACACAAACTATAACACCTTCAGAAGCTTACAAAGTGCTCAATCAGCGCACTCAAAGCACTCAATCTCTCTCTTAAGTGTCATGATCTATGCATAACTAGGCCAGACAAGCAGAATAACTGGAAACCCATTTTGAGGAACATAAATTGTGCAAATGAGTAGCAAACAAGCATGAGAGATACAGAGTGCTTCATTATTGCTTAGTGTCCATTTTCTTTTGCAAATTTAGGTTGATTTTATTTATGGTAAATTTAGATCCTTAAATCTTTAAGGAGGCAGTATTGGACGAACAGTTACAGGTTACAGTGGAAACTGTTGGTGTTCATATTTTCTTGACTGACTTGTGTAATTTTTTTAAAACCAATTGCTAGAAATTATGTACTGCTCAGCTTTAGAAAGAAGACTGCATATAAAATGTAGAGATTGCACTTCTCAATTAGATAACCTTATGGGTCCCTCTTAAGGGACAAACAGTGGTTTGTTTAAACACATGTTTAACAATGTAAGCACCAATTCTCCAGACTCTGGAGTGAAGAAGTATAAGTAGGTGATTTAGTGAAGGAGCACATACATAACTTACATTTTGAAGCATGGAGGACCATTTCTTAACTCTGTCCGTTCAGAGCTCCTCATTGAAACGTGACAAGTCACCTGAGAGTTCAGAAAGAGGTTATTGTAGAAGTAGGCAAGTTTTATGGCTGCAAAATGTTTGTGTTCTATTTTTTAAAATAGTCAATTGAAATAAGTGAAAATTACTTTCTATTAGAGTATGTAAATATTTAAGTCCATTTCAGAAGTTGTGCTTAGCATGCCCGAGGGATTTCAGAGAAGCAATTGTGCAACTATCAATCTTGAGAGCTGAGATTTAGACAGCATTTAGAAAGCTGACACAGTAATTACTAGCAGTAGTTTTGGCGTGGGATCTGATGGAGGTTGGGCCTCTTAACAAGCCCTGCAAGGGTTGTATGTTATCATAGCAAGTGCATTACATGTGCTCTTAAACTATAGCAATGCCACCCCCCTTCCTGTCTCTTTTTTTTTTTTTTTTTGTATCATAATCGATGTCTCTCTCATGGTCTTGTCAGATCTTGCATGCTCACTGAGGTGGAGTACTGTCATTTGCTGACTAATCAGTGTTCTGTACCAGTGATTTAAACTTGTAACTTACATATGACTTAAAAAAAAAAAATAGGGGTGTAAACTCCTTCATAGACATTATTCTTATTTCACTAATTCATTTTCCTTTGTTTAATTTGCAGATTCATTACCAATACTCTAGAATCTGTGAGGCATGAAAAAATCATTACTCAGTATAGCATAAGCTGAAATCATAGGTGTCTTATTTGTAAATTGTATTATGAAGATATAAATTAGATATTAATTAGAAATGGTGCTATATTAGTACTGTGCTTCTTAAGAAATCCATTTAATCAAAAACACTTCAATCTTCTCTTCCACCATAGAAATTGGTTCTGTTTGCACTTACAGAACTAGAAGGAAGATACTGCTGTTAGAGACCTGTTGGAGATGTTCTGAACTCATTTGCTAATCATAACTATGTCATTACTTCCCGGGACTGCATGTTTATATTTAATTTTACTTTGAAAATCTGCAGTTCACATTACTGAAAAGAGTCCAGCTGGACTGTGTAATGCAAAAATTAACTGGCTTAAACTAGCTTTTAAGGAGATTATCTGCAAAGGAAAAACATACTCTTCACTAAAATCAGAAGGGCAGAAGTAGATGTGACCAAGACTAATACTGTGTAGTACAAACACTTGGCCCTTGTTCACTTCCATTAAAGTCAATGGCCTCCTGTCTAGAAATCTTGTTAAGTTGCTGGTTGGAATATTCTGGTATCAGCTAGTAAATAAAAAATACTTCTGTTGACACAATTGTTGCCACTGACAGTCATGATTAAGAAAACATTTGGAAAAGGCTGGCAGAGTTCTTTGTCAAACAATTACTTATAAAAGGCAAATGTTGGTGTTAGATTGCAAATTAATTAATCCTGGGACACCTGATTTACAGTCCTGCCTAGAAGTTTGCCCATCCCTCATATTACAAATAGGTACAATGGATCTTTCCTCTTAAAGGAAAAACAAGATGGCTTGTCTGCATCAAAGAATTAACCTATTTGTGAACAGATTTACCATAAGCTATTACTTATTTCTGTACCCTGTTTTCTTGTGGTACCATACCATAAAGGGGATTTCTTGGTATGCTTAGTCCACTGATGTAGCTGGCTCTCAACTTTTGGTTGAGACTTTTCTTGAAGTGTATTTTTTTCTTCAGGGAAAATCTAATAAACTGGTCATGTTCTTGAGAAAGGTGTAAATTAAACTAAATTAAACATTTTTTTTCTTTTTCTTTTTTTTTTTTTTCCAGCCATAACACCATATTGTATCTTCTGAATTTAGCATATTTGTGTAGATGAAGGGCAGACCCAGAGAACCTCCTTGCTTAAACCAGGTCTAACCTTCTCCTGCTTTCAGAATTTTTGACTAGTTTTACACTGTTTCTTTTCCTGAGATAATACATTCTGAGTTTCCTAAACAAAATCCTGTGAATCAACTTGTTCCTTAGACTATGATTTCCTACTGAATTTAAGGCACTTTCCAATATACTTTTTTCCTATTGTAAACAGGCCATACAAAGCATTATTCACACATTAGAAGTAACTCCGAACACAGCAGCTCGCTTTAAATTGAGGTTATTTCAAGTCACTAGATTTCTGACTTGTTTCAAATAAGTAGCTAGAAGACTTGAGCATATTTTAAAGTATCCTGATGCTCAAAATTGTTTACAATAGTGACTGCTCTATATAAAAAGTTCTGGAATTCTGACCAAAATAGTAATTCTGTTTATTGGAGCTGTTACTTGAGAAAAGTCCATTTGTTTTTCCACTTAAGGTAGCACTTAAAAATGTTAGGCTATTATGTGTTAGCTACAATGGAATCCATGAACTCATTAGCAAAAAGATTTAACTATAGATAGATGTCTACTAGAAAGTTAAATTGTTCTCGTAAGCTAAATTTGTGCAAGTATCTGGCAGTTTATATATATGAACTGAAGTTGTTGATGCACAGTTCTGATGTATCAGTAGCTTTACTTGAACATCTGTCTTGTTTCTATACAGTTTAATTCCATGTAAGAGAACTTTTGTTCTTCAGTTTTACAGTCAGAGACAAAGTAAGCAATTTTGTAAAATTTTCCTTCTGGCACGTATGGGGACAGAAAACCTGTTACAGAGCTATTTAATTCCTTGAGGTTCTGAAATTTCAGATCAGAGGTCAACTCACGTTTGCATTTCTGATAATTGTCTTTTTTTCAGGGAATGCAAATTACAGCAAGTCTGACACCTGCTGAATTTCTAGGGCTGGGAGACTGATCACAGAGTACACAATGTCAGCTGCGGGAGTTGCTGCTCAGGAGATGAGAGTCCCATTAAAAAATGGATTTCTTCATGCTAGTCAAGGTGTGGGGAGTCTGAAAACCTGCTGGGGTAGCCACAGTGGATTTGAGAAGTGAGTGTAAAATTTGATCTATAGCGTTTCACATATATGAAAATAAGTATTGCGAATATTCTACCAGTACCAATCTGTGGCTTATTTACAGTGAAGACTTCTTTTATTATTTTTTAGTAATTTCTTTAATGTGGACCCTATAGCAGTGGCATATAACTTGAATCCATCAGCAGAGCAACATTTACCATCCATTGGTAAGTATAAAGACTTAACATAAATCTTTAGGTTGTCTAACGGATGTGTCATGGGGGAAAACAGAATCTTCAATTCTTCAGTAAGATAAATGCTTTCTGATTTTGGATATAAGGCTGCCCTCTGGCGAGGAAATGCAGACATTTCAACAAAATATTACTTAAAAACAGTAAAAACATTTTAAATGATGTAAGCAAAAAAACCCACGCTTTTCCTTGTATTTACAAGCCTTTGAGTTTCCATTATACTCCTGATTTGGTATGTCTGTTAGAATCTTCATAGCTGCAGCTCTGTTCCATTGTTTATGTGTCAGGTTTCTTGAACTACCGCAATGAACTGGAGCACTGGCCTAAAACAATGAGGTAATCAGCTGCTGTCCTAATTAAGCACATAACTAAAAGAGACCTAAAGCTTGCTACTGGCATTATTAAGTAGGCACTACTTCTTCAATTACAGGAAATAGTTAAATATGCAGTGGGAAAGTCTGTGGTAAAGTATTACTTAGAAAAGTTTCTAAGCCTTTCTCACCTTTTTAGGACGCTCTTCTAACCAGGTTTCCACAAGTGACCACACCTTTACTGAAAGTTGTATCCAGGTCCCATCTCAGAAATCTAGTCCAGCTCCTGTAAGCCCCAAAAATGAACAGCCAATTTCAAGATGTGAAGACTATCTTGTTCCTGGCTTTAGTAAACTGTCATTAGCCATAGGCTATGTTTCTGAAGAAACACCTCCTCACATGCCAACAAAAAATGGGCCAATTCAGTTTCTGTGTGCATCTTCCAATGACCGTAGCTCCAGGCCACTACCCCCTCTGCCCATTTCTGAGGATCTTACTCCAGATGAGGTTGACAGAGAAGTGGAATTCCTGACTAGCTCAGATACTGACTATTTGTTAGAAGATTATGAACTTCCTCCTTTTAAATCCAGTGTTCCGAGCCGGCGGAGTTTTAGGGGTTGTGGACAAATCAACTATGCATATTTTGATGCTCCAGCAGGACCAAAACCAGAAGATACCAACCCCACACAAAGCCTAAATGGATACACATCCAGTATTTATCCTCCCCCACAGCAGCTGCATCGACGTTTGCGAAGGTCTCATTCAGGCCCAGCTGGCTCTCTTAATAAACCAGTAGTGAGACTATCTGGATACTTAAACAGGTCTTCTCCAAACTCTGATGAAGATAAACCAGAGATTCCACCGAGGGTTCCCATACCTCCAAGGGCTCTCAAACCAGATTACAGAAGGTGGTCAGCAGAAGTTGCTTCTAGTGCATACAGTGATGAAGATAGGCCTCCCAAAGTGCCCCCTAGAGAACCTTTGTCACGCAGTAATTCCCGTACACCAAGTCCTAAAAGCCTGCCGTCATACCTCAATGGGGTTATGCCCCCCACCCAGAGTTTTGCACCTGATCCTAAGTATGTCAGCACCAAAGCTCTGCAAAGACAAAATAGCGAAGGATCTTCCAACAAGGTCCCTTGCATTCTTCCAATTATTGAAAATGGTAAGAAGGCCAGTTCAACACACTACTACCTGCTGCCTGAAAGGCCTCCATATCTGGACAAGTATGAGAAGTTTTTCAGAGAAGCAGAAGAAACTAGCTCTAACATGGAGATGCAGTCCTGGTCTGGTGACTGCATAGCTACTTCATCTGCAACAAAACTGGACTCAAAACCTAGAGTGGATGTAACTGGTCATCTCAAACGAAAACATCTGTCTTACGTGGTTTCTCCGTAGTCCCTGGGAGCACAACACAGCTGAGCTGTTGAGGATGGAGCAAAATTGTATCGCGTTACAAAATTGTTAAGGTTTTCAAATAATGAAGTAGGACAAGTTTATCCTCTGAGAACTAAATAGTGGATGGTAAGGTCCTCTTATACTGCATATCTCTGATATGTTTCTTAAGACTATTTTTTGTCTTGGTACGTAGAGCTGAAAACTTAACAAAGATTCCATAGAAATGTATGGAGAGATAGTAGTCACAGTTGGCCAGTTATATGCTACCCTAGATTAACGTATTTGGTAGTCACGTTATAAAAAAAAATCTAGCTTTGCTTATGAGTTAGTTATAAAGCTGACAACAGAGCAGATAATGCAGTACATTTTTTGTATCAGGCATTTCCAAAACTTTTTTTTACCCAGTAACAGATTCTATTCTCTTTCACTATGATATGCCAACCTGGTAAGAAGGTAACTGCAGGATCAGTTATCCACTTCAAGACTTGTTAAGAATAACTAAAATGTGTTTAGAATGATGAATCCATTTTACAACCTAATTGGAAACTAATAGACTTTTACAGTAAAGCAGCTTGGAATTGAGTTAGGCTTTGTGGATTCTTTCAGTTGCTAGAGGCACTTGGCTCAATTTTGCAGGTTTTCCTAGGACAGACATGGACCAGCTATTGCTAAGCCTCTGATGCTGCTCTTTTCCTGCTTGATCCTAGAAAGATGTGAAAGTCACAGAAGTGACAGAGGATATGAGCAGCTATATGACTGCTAGTAGGTAGGCAGCAACGACTACATGCTCATCTGGAGTCTGAAATTCTGAGTATATGAAAAACAACACAAGCTGGTCTCGTGTTTTGGTTTCTGTTCAGTATTTTAGGAGAGGAGGAGGGTGTGAGGGGAAAAAAACATGATTCCATTTATGAACAGTGTCAGTCCTATCTCTGCTTCAGACACTGCTTCTTGCTGTTTATTTTTTCCTCATTCTGCCTCAGTGTTCCAGTAAAGTTAATTGAAGTGCCACATTTGTTAGCAGTTTCTCATGCTCGTTTTGATTACATTTATCCTCTTAGAGATAAGCACAAAAGAAAGGGTGCTCTTTAACAGAGGTACATAAAAATGAATATGTTCCTCCTAACAGAAATAAACAAGCTGTTTACAATTTAAACTGCTGAATGAGATGTTTGAGCTATTTTAAAGCTTACTTTTTGTTTTAGTACAGACTAAATGAAGGTGAAATACATGCTATAGAAATGCACTGATATTTCTGCATCATGTACAGTATTGAATAAAGAAGAATTCACTTTGTATTTTGAATATTGTCATGTCTTGAATTTAATAAAGTTATAATATACTTATTTATGATACATTTTCGTTTTTGCTTCATTGAATATTGTATGCAGTTATTCATTTGAGCTTTGCATTTACTGGGAAATTCAAAGAGGAAAATGTTAAATATGCAACAAATGTTGAACTCAGCTTGTGTTTAAGATTGACATGGAAGTGTTCAATAATTCATGTTGCACAAATTAATTTTAATTCTTCCTTACTACCTGACAGTTCAGTGCGCATAGTCTGCTGGCAATAAAACATCTTGTGAGATTAAGTTATATGGCCTATCAAGATTAATAGCCTTTGTTACTTCTGAAGTCATCCATACCGTGTTAGGTACTGTTTTACAGAAAAGAGGACAGTAGTGTCCCTGACTTCATTTTTTCAACTGTTAAAAAAGGAACTAAATTGTGTGCTTGAGGGTGAAGTTACTAATTCTGAATGAAAAAAGCTCAAGTATAACATTTGTTTTTGTTTTGTTTTTCACATTAAGCAAAAAAAAATACTAATATTCATCACAAAATAACATTTATTTAACTCTGCCATGGATAAGGTTACTGAAAATATTAAGAGGCATCATGGTTTTTTTGATCTCTTAGCTGTGTATGCAGGTAAAAACTTGCCTTGATCTGGCAGTCTGTAATCATCATATTTTCTGTGAATGAGGTTATTTCAGAATAAAGCAGGTTATTACCATCCTTGGAATTATACTTGATGAAAAAATGTCAGGTGTAATTTTTCAGTAATGCCTAATTACTTTTTTTTTTTTTTTTTTTTTAGCTAGGGGTACTGTTACACTTAAGTGCTTAAAAACCTCCTGCTGTGCCATAACACTGGTAAGACCTCACACATTGATTGGCCTCCACCACATAAACAAGTTACCTAACCTTATGCAAGGCTGTTGACAATAATATTCATCCTACAAGAAGCTCCGTTTCCCCTCTGGATTTTTCTTAGGTGGAAAATGAAATTAATATTTGCAACCTTCCCTGTAAATCTGAGCAGTTTTAACCCTAATCCACAGTATAAGAAGGACATAAAAATAATAGGATGTGTCTAAAGGAGGGCTATGAAAATGCTGGAGGGTCTAGAGAGGAATTGTTTGGATTGTTTTGACTTGAGTGTTCAGGGAAGAGCCATGTTCCTCATGGGCTAAGTGCCTAGTGTACACACAGAAATTAAACCTTGACATCTTGATGGGGAGGCCAGCCCAGGCATTCTGTGCTACTGGTTGTATATGGCACTATTTGGATGAAGTAAAACTGTAAGTTTGAGCCATCCTATAACTCATTACACATCACATTGACCTGCTATTGCTTAGTATTTGCACAATACAAGCCAAAGACTAACAGCTGAACATGTCTTCAGTTTAAAATGGTACATTTGTTACAATTTCCCCATCCCCAAGTACTTACTTTCACTTCTGCTAGCAGTGATGGTTCTCTAGCCATTGGGCCAAAGCCGTTTCTGCTAATAAAGCAACAAATTATTTTTTACTTCTTCAGAGTAAGAGCTACTTCTGAGCATGAGCTACTTTTGTGTTAATAGTACTGACAAGCTTAAAAAGCATTACAAAATCTGTGCATTTGAACAGTCTGACAGAACCTTTTCTTAAATTCCAATTCGTTTGAGGCTTTTAACATAACCTCCACTGCAGTTTTTCCTTCTATGAAAAAACAAACAAAACAAACAAACAATGTTATATGCTCCTTTCCTGCAAGTGTTGGTATTGTCTACTCATTCCTGAATATTAAAAAAAAAAAAAAAGTTATCTATATGAAAAAAGATGTGCAACTAAGGAAAGGCAAGGCTTCCCACAGTTTCCTGATGTGATAAGTGGGCTGAAAGTTAACTCCATCCTAGCCAGACCCAGTACACCATTAACTGAATTTCTCCACCATGATAACCTGTTCTTAAACAGTTAACATCAGGGAACATCACACAGGATGTAATTAAAAAACAAACAAACAAACAAAAAAACTTTTAATCATCAGTTTCTCTTGCATAATAAAAGACAAATCCAAACATAAATAAACCTGATATAGGAGCATGCTGATAGAAAAATTCCATGATAGTTAAAAATTATTGATCATTGGCATTGCCGTTGTTATTAGTTTTCCATTCATTCCCAAATGGCAATAGGTACAGTTACTACTGTACAAACGCCACAAAAAGAGCTGTCATTGAAATTGCATTTCCTTCTGCTGCAGCCTTGGTTTTGTTTTTAAAGTCTGAATGATGTGGTAGGTTTGAAATGTTAAAGGAAAGTATCCCAATAGTCCAGGACAAAGTCACCAATTTTGCAAGGGCAGTTATTACAGTAGGGAGTAGCTGTTGATGGTGTCCAAACTGATAGTATATCAGCTTAATCCTGTAATTCAGGATTAAGATGATGCCCAGACCAGTCTTGGTGCAATTCCTACCCATCAAAATCATGACTGTAGACTGTGGCTCCTATGAACACTTCTAATAGTTGTAGAAACTGTATGTTTCTACATTCCCTTCCCCAACCCCCATTCCCCTCCCCAACCCCCCAGTCCAGCCTAAAATTTTATTTTCTTGATAACTTGTTTCTATTCATTTAAAACAGAAAACATATGGTAAAGATTCTGTTTCTCATACTTCCTGAGCAATGAAAATCTAGCACACAAAATTTAATTATACTTATTAATATTTGCTAAATACCACTGCAGAGATTTCTGGCTGCTGAGTTTGTGATTAGCATTTGTATAAACTGAGAGAGGTGTTATCCCCACCCATCCTGCATTGTAATTCAGGCCTTGCATAATCCCTGCCCAAATGCCTATTTTCAACCACACAGCTCATTACTTTTTCTGAATCACATATGGAAGCCACACCTGTGATTGCTCATAGACTGTTGCTCTACTATTTATATATTGGTGTGCACCTTGATCCTAGTTGTGGTTAATTTTGGAAAAGGTGTTTTATATTCCATATTTTAAGTGGTGTGCCACTGAAACATGGTAATCATTACTGCTATTCATTTCCTTACAAAGTGATTCAGAAGAGTAGCTTCTCTGTTTAAAACCTGCAGCTTCCTTCTCAAGGTCACCCACCTTTATGACTCTCCAATCCACAGTGAAGAGCACAAACATACCGACATGAAATGTCAGAGAAAAAAACATGCAAAATTACCCCACCATCACCACCCTGAATCTACTCAAGGGTGCTAACTGTTCCATGTTTTATCATGATGGCTGAACACTTTGCGGCCTTCAATGCACAGTCTCTGGATCATGCACAGGATACATGATCCTGACCCCCCCCCCCCCCCCCCCAATACTGGGGGTCAAAGACGTATATTCCTGTTATCTAAATAATTTATTTTGCCTTTAAAAATGTTTATTATTCTCACAGCAACTTGAAGGGCAGGGTCAGCATTACTGAGAGTACCCTTTGTGAAAGCAACAGGAACGTATGACCAACCCTTCATACTTAGCAGTCTTCAGGTTTAAAGTCCTCATGGAAATTATACCTTTCAGAGAACTTCCTGCTAAAAGACCACTTCATTTCATGCCACATTGCGTCCAGCTGATGCATGGCAAGACACTAGAGAACAGCAGGTGGCCCTTTGCAAAGGTATGTGTTGTCATTTACTGGCTGTTGAGCAAGGTCCAGAGGAAACCCAAGACATAGTAGGTTGCACCTAGTGACTTCGTTTGTCATTTATCACGTTGACAAATTATTCAAGAAAAAGTTTTCCTGCATCCCGGCTGCACATCCCTGCACTTAGAGCTTAAGCAATTTGAATTGGCATTGTGCTATTATGATGCAGACTCTGCATCACTTCAGTGCACCAATACGCACATGGCAATGCAGAGGCTTCTAACAACTCAGGGTGGAGATGAGAATACAAGAGCACACCCTGACAGATACTGTTGCTCATTAGATTAAAAATAGCCTGAACTGCTTTTGCTTGGGGGCAGGAGAGTCTTGTCTCATCATGTTTTAAAAATAATAATAATAATACAAATAAAATGGAGAGGTAATTTCATTAAAAACCACATGGACAGACAGCCCTGTCTAAGATATGCTCTTTTAAAAATGGATGGCAAAGTGAGTGATAGGTGAGGTCCTGCTTTTCACATAGGCTGATGGAGGACTGATACAGGGCTTTAAAACTGAATAGCTAGCCTGAAGCAAGGATGAGCTGTTTAGCACCTAGTTTCAAGTTAAATGACTTAATACTAGTGTTTTGTTAAAGACTGAGTCTAAACATACATGTTTATTTGGGGTGTGGAGACAGATGCAATTTTCTCCTATAGGTTTTATTAGTCATATGATGCCCTGTGCTGGATGGACCCCATCGCTCCCCAGTCAACCTGTTGACTGGAGGACCAGACGACCTCTTTAGTGAGATAGACAGCGATGCAAGCTTAGCTTTAAATAACACAAGGCACACAGAAGTAAGCTCAAGATGCTCAGTCTCTCAAGCTGCTGGTCCAGGGTGTTCTGGACCTCTCTCAGGCCATACTTCTGTCATCTGAGCCTAATTGGAAAAACTTAATCAAACAATCAAAATCAGTCTCCCTGATAAGGCAGGATGCTATTGCATGCCTGGAGTAGTAAAATATGTAAAGCTGCTGTTTTATAAGCAGTCCAGTTTACAGTTTAATGCCTGAGCTTTACACTGGGAAATTCAGTGCAACATAAATATGGAACCCTGACGTTCTTAAACAACATGACAAGATGCAGATGGTCTTGCTGGCGACAGCCCTGGAGACTCAGAGAAGCTGATATTCCCTCTAAATACACTCTGTGCAAAGAAAACCACAAGCGGCCACGACCCTTCCACTGAAAGCTAGAGAGGCCAAGGCCTGCCTCCTCGTTGTAGACACACTCGAGGAAATTCCTGCTCCGCTCCCGCCGCCAACACCGCCTTCCCAGCGCGTAAAAGCCGGGGGCTGCCGCGGGCCGCCGCGGCTGCTGCAGAGGCCGGGGCCCCGCAGGCCTCGCACGGGGGCGCGCTTGCGCTGCCGGCCCGCCCCGGCTGGGCCCGGAACGGGCGTTCAGAACGGGGCCGTTACCAGCAACAGACCTGCTTGGCGCTCACGCTTGGCCCCTAACGCGCCCCCTGCCGCTACGTTTTTCTTTATTATTTTAAAGGTTTTAATGCTCTGTAGTCCCCTGTGAAGAAGAAAAAAAAAAAAAAAAACAGCAGCAACAACCTTTTTCTCCTCCCATCCCCGTTTGATCTCCACTGTGTGTGGCATGTAGGTTCCCATCCTCCAACTGTCCTTGGAAACCTTGTATTTTTAACTCCAAGAGATTTATTTGAAAGCTAATAGAAAAGCCCATGCAACCTCACAGAGGATCTCAGAATTGCATTAGTCCTAGTTTCCTTCTTGAGCAGACGTGTTTTCTGCTCTTACTCTCGCTGAATTCACAACTCCAGGCTTACTTACCTCAATGCTCACTTTTTTTTTGATGATTCCTGAGCTATGTTTACAACCCCTTGGTCTTCAGCATCACCCATACCAACTTAAAATCATTCCTTGATTTTTATGCTTTGCTGCAGTATGGTTTCTCTGTCATAGCATCTTTCTGGTCAATCTGAATGATGTCTTTACTGACTTACTTGTCAACGCTAGTGATAATACTCATCCCAAGACTCCAGCAGGCAAACAGGATCTCTTTAGTACCAGTCTTCCTCTCCCCTCTACACAGTCAAAACGACAAAAATGACTTCTTTGCAAGACATAGTGGAAGAGCAACTGAGTAATGTGTCTGATGTGGCAGAGAGAAGATTATAGAGATAAAAGAATCTACTGTTGCCAGTTTTCTTACAGGCAGCAAATCTCCATCTAACAGCAGATTACCTATTAAAAATGCCAACAAATATGCTCATCAGTGATCAGATTCATTACTGCTCGAGGTAGTTTGTTTCCTCTTTGCTGGTCACTATCTTGCATAGTTGGTGACTTCAGTGTGAGACGGCCTTTTCCAATTTATATCAATTTATATCAATTGAAATTTTATGCCCCTTGTTCTGTCCCCATAAACCAATGAACAGAGATTGGCCAAATCCCTCTGTCTCCCACATTTCAGGTATTTGTAAACATTAATAAGATCCCCTCTCATTCTTCTTTTCTCAAGGCTGAACAGACCCAGGTCTCCCAGCCTTTCCTCATAGGGAAGATGTTCCAGACCCTGTATCATCTTTGGGGCCCTCCGCTGGACTCTTTACAGGAGATCTGACTTTTTTGTACTGGGAAGCCCAGAACTGGACACAGTACTCCAGGTGAGGCTTGACCAGGGCAGAGTAGAGGGGGAGGATCACCTCCCTTTACCTGCTGGCCACGCTCAAATTTCTGTTAACTAGACTCTCTGTCTTGGAACAGAAAAAAAGTATATAATCAAATTCCTGGTCTCTTTGTAAATCATAGAATGGCCATGGTTGGAAGGGACCTCTGAAGATCATCTAGTCCAACACCCCTGCCAAGCAGGATCACCTAGAGTACATTGCGTAGGATGGCATCTGGGCAGGTTTTGAGTATCTCCAGAGAAGGAGATTCCATGACCTATCTCAGCAACCTGTTCCAGTGCTCTGTCAGCCTCACAGTAAAGAAGTGCCCTCTCTTATTCAGACAGAACTTCCTGTGCTTCAGTTTGTGCCCGCTGACTCTTGTCCTGTCACAACTGGGCACAATACTAAAATAATAAATGCTTGATAATAAAAGATTTCTGTAAGCCTAAATGCAGTACAAGCGTGGAAATATTTTCCTTCTAGTGCTATAAAATACTACACTCCAGAAATGCACAGTTTTTCCTATATTCTGAATCATACTCATTTACAAACAAATGATTATTCCAGGTTCCAGAAGAATCTCTCCATAATTCAGTTTACATTTGCATGGCAATACCAGTTAGACATGTAGATTTAATGAACACGCCTGTCCAGTCTTAAACAGACTGCAATTTTTGCTTATCTTGAGCACATTTCAAAGCTAGAGACATATGAAAGCTTTTCTGAACAAACTGGAGGAAGAGCATATAGCTAAAGGAGTTACCCCAGTAAATACTAACACTACAGAAACACTGCTTAATTCTAAGCATGCAAAAGTACCTATGCATTCCATTATCAAAATGCAGTAAATGAGAAGCAACTTGTATTTGTTTTCCCTTAAAATTACCAATCATAAAGGAACCTATGCAGTCATTTTCTAAAGTTCAGACTACACTTCAGATGTATGTAGAACCGAGTCTCCAGATGCTGTGGCAAATTCAGAGTCCACTGAGGTGCCGTTAAGCATTATTGCTGTCGGTCAGAAAATACCAGAACATAGTTATTTGGTACAAGAAAGGTAACATAGACAAAAATTGTTTCCAATTTCTTAATTCTCATAGAAATATGTCTCTACTATTTCTCTACAGAGCTATCCAACAACTCCTCTAAACCAGCATACGCTCACTTAAGCCAGGATTGATGCAAATTCTAATTTCCAATCACAGAATCACAGAATTTCTAGGTTGGAAGAGACCTCAAGATCATCGAGTCCAACCTCTGACCTAACACTAACAGTCCCCACTAAACCATATCCCTAAGCTCTACATCTAAACGTCTTTTAAAGACCTCCAGGGATGGTGATTCCACCACTTCCCTGGGCAGCCTGTTCCAATGTCTAACAATCCTTTCGGTAAAGAAGTTAGAATCAATAAGCAGAAACAAGCACTGCTTCTGGTGGTAAACTGCTAAGTCCAAAACTTCCTACTTTATGTTGATGATTAGCTGCCTAAATAGCTTGATGAATGCGCAATCATTTAATTTAGAAAACAAAATCAAATTGTATCAATGGCATGGGCAAGCTCCTAGCTACAGGAACTCTAGGGTGCTTAATAAGGTAACATTCCCACTTATACTTTAGTTACATGCTGTGTTAGAATGAAGATTACCTATTGGCCTTATTTATATAATGCAAACTAAATAGTGCTTTCAACAAATTCTAGGTTACAATTTAACAATGAATTTTGGCTCATACTTCAAAAGAACTAGATAGAAATTGCTTTGAACAGTACATTGCTAGCCATGGTGGTAAAAAGGTGCCACAGGTCTGGGATGGGAGAAAACACACAAAGAAACACCACACAAGCAGAGTTGCTTCATTTTTATTTATCACTAAACATTTGTCCATGTGATTTTTAAATGCCATCCAAGAGATAAGATTATTAAAAGCTGGCTTCTCCTACTGATAAAGCTTTTTGCTAACAGGATCCAGGAATAAAGACCAGTAATTTGTACGACACCCCAATATAGGTGAGTACTGCTGCTAATTTCAACCACAATTAAATGGGACTTTCAACCGTGCATCTTCTTGTTGTTCTACAAAGGATAAGACTCTCTATCTGAAATTGTTCTAATCCCTGTCCCACACCAACTCTTCACTCCTTCAATATTAGGGGTGCCTTCACCTGTTCGGCCACTTCCTTCCCCATCAGTGTTTCCACAATGGCCAACCCAAACTCAAAGCTGGTACCAGGGCCACGGCTGGTGAGGATGTTCCCATCTTTCTCCACGCGGCTCTCGGAGTAGCAGTAGTGAGCTGCGGGTGGTGGTGACAGAATAGAAGGAGAATCAGTCTCCAGCATAGTGCCACAGAGCACAGAGCTGTCTGCCACAGGGCACTGCCCACAGGCTATGGCAACTGAGCAGTGTTGGCCTCTGACGACATCATCACACTCTACAGTATGCATCTCAAACACCTATGCAGGCCAAGCCTACTCTGGGTTCTGCATCCCTGTCCCTCCAGAACCAAGCAACCCATCACTGCATGTGGTCCTCAGAGAGGAAAATTGCCCCTTGGGAGCTCTGCCAGCTTATTCACACAGTATGTGAGCACACCTCTGATTCTACAAGCTCCTTGAGAAGCACTCGCTGTGCCTCTTTGCTCCCGTGGGGTTATTTTTGGAAGTCAGACTGCATTTGTACATCTGTTCACAACTTTCTGTTTTCCAAATGCATGCAGAGGAAACTGGAGGAATCTTGCCATCTCCTGTGCACTTCCAGATTTGTTAATGCTCACAGAATGACTTCTTAATAGTGCTTTACCAGCACCTTCTTTAGGTATAAGAAAGATGGGCCCACCAGATGCTCATAGCATCAAAGCACTACCCATGAGAAAGTAGTAAAGGTGCTCCCAGGGTTTGCTGTTGGGACTGTTGAGGCAAAGAACCAAAATGGCAAGAGGTAGCTCTGCCTTCAAGAGGACAAGGAAAAAAATGCTCCCAGAATGACTGCAGTGGTATATTTTGGGAATGTAAATGTAGCCTTGTATTTTCAGGTTAAACTGACTTGGAGATATAGTCTTAGCATATTCCTTCAAATTTTGATTATGTGTATGAAAGAACTAAGGAAATTCAGAGATACAAAATGAGATACAAATGTTATTTGCCTTTCTTTAAATGAAGCATTCAGCTAAAATAACTTCTGAGAAGGGTTTAGAGAGAAACCTATAAAATTAATTACATACCTCCATTCATCATTTTATCTTTGGCCAAAGGATGCGTTGTGACTTTGCTTCCAAACCCTACCCCATGTGCCAGAAGGGCAGTAGGACCTGTATGGACAGAGTTGCATCTGTGAGGAACTTTTCTTCTACAAACATCTAAGAACATACATTCAGGCACTAGGCCCTCAAAGGCCCAAATCTCAGTGTGGGAAAACTTATAAAAAATTGATGCTGACTTTACCTCTGAAGAAAAAAGCCTCAAAATGAACATAGCTGTATACTCTCTCCCATTCTGTTATACAAAATGTCTTGTACAGAGAAGCATATGAAGAACAGAGGAAGTTCAGAGAACACTCAGTTTAAGCACCTGTCCTACCAGTGGCTGTGCTGCCTTATGAAAGAATCGAGAACAATGGTCACTGCACTTTTTATTTAAAACTGCTTGAAGTTAAGTAATGAAGAGTATACATTGTAATCTGAACTTTAACTAGGTACAGTTATCTCACTACAATGTTGAGTCTTGACTTTAGAGTCCTAACAGATAAAATTTCACTTGAAGAGGCCATTACATGTTGGAATTGTATGCCAAGTGGTATTTTGTACAGATGATGGGTTAACAGCTAAGTTTTGGGTTTTAACAGTCTCTTTTCTTCACTTCCTCCTTGGCCTGAATTGAGGAAGGAATTTGTGTAGTCTTATTAGGTCACCCAACAGAAAATCCTTAGGGGAAATCCAAAAGAAACTGAATACAGGATTTGCCTGATGTGAGTTTCATTTCTGCACATTTGATTCATTTCAGATGTAGTCCAGGAAATTATCTTGTGTTCAGCTAGAAATCAGCTCTGAGAAGCATTATACCCAAGATAAATGAACTCTTCTGTTTACAAGCAAAAGCCTTTACTGGGCAACTGAGAATTTGTAATTGTTCTGCAACAAATATGGATAGGAGAGTAGAAGACTACCACTGCCAAATTGGAGAATATTCACAACTCTGTATGCATATTGCCCAACTGAGGAACAAAACCAAAACCAAAACAAAAGCTATATACCAGACTCCCAAGAGTTGAAAAATATATAAATACATAAATACAATCTGTTAGAATGCATTTTATACAGTCATCACCACTCTCCTTATACTTGCCTACACATACCTAGGCCAACCTCTCAGTTTAATTGCTGGTCTGGTTTTGGCTGGGATATTTAATTTTCTTCTTAGTAGCTGGTGCTTTTAGTTTGAGAATAATGTTGATAACACACTGATGATTTAGTTGTTGCTGGGCAGTGCTTACACTAAGTCAATGACCTTTCAGTTTCTCCTGGCTGTTCTGCCAGTAAGGAGGCTAGGAGAATGCATAAGAAGCTGGGAGGGGACAGATGACCCCAACTGGCCAGTTGGATATTCCACACCATATGACCTCACAGTGAACAATAAAAAGGGGGGGAGTTGGCGGGGGAGGGTGGGAGGCAGAGTTAGCTAGGGGGTGTAGGGGATCTGTCACCACTCAGGGTCTGGCTGGGCAAAAGTCAGCAGCACGTAGACAATTGCCTTGTGCATCACTTGATTTATATATTTTTAAATCATTATTTTCCCTTCATTTTCTGTCTTATTAAACTGTCTTTATCTCAACCCACATTTTTTTAAATAATTTCTTCCCCCCATGATTCTCTCCCCCATCCCACTGGGCAGGGGGAAAGTAATCAAGAGTTGTGTGGTGTCACCTGCCAGGGTAAACCACACAATATTGGCAGTTATTGTTCATCTTTTTTTTTTTTTTCTTATACATACAAATTTCATGAAGAAATTAACTAGATATCTGGCTGTGCAGAATATGTAAACAGACAATCCTCTCCATAGAGTGATTCCATCTTCTGCTTCCACTCTGCTGAGGAAGACTGAGTCTGTAATTCTATATTTACAGCCTTCCTTCTGAAGCTAAAGGGCAGAAGAGGAGACATGAGACAAATTTATAGCAATGATGTTCTGCCAGCACTGTGTCCTTATAGAAAGATCACCCAAATAAGCAAGTGTTTTTTAAAAATCCTACAAGTTCTTTTTTTTAAAAAAAAAAAAAATAAGACACTAACCTAATTGATTGGAAAGAACTGGGTACCAAGCAGAAATGCAGAACATGCATGATAATAATTCACAATAGTCCATAGACCTCCTTCTGCTAAGTCTGCACAAAATTCAAATGTTCAAATCTGTGTTTGCATATAGTACAAATTCCTGCTACTAAGTTACAGGAATAAAGATTCCTAAGCCAGGGTATCTGTCTGTATGCCCCTTCAAGTATATCCAAGTTTCAATATCCAAATATTTTACAAAGCAAGATGTTTTATTGACTAACCTGCGCATATAGCGGCAATCAGGCCTTTTCTGCTTTCCTGATCCTTCAAAACGTCTTTAACAGCAGAAGACTGTACAAGGATACAAGAAGTCATTGATTTGGGTTGATTACATGAAGCATGGTTGAAATATTTTCCATTGCAAATTTGTGAGCAAGATTTACAGAGAGAAACAGCTAACAACTCTCCATCCTACCTCAGGACAGAGGGCAATGAAAACATTAAGGGGAGGAAGAAAAATTGAAACCAATAAATACTTGCCCCACAAAGAATTTACAAGGAAATCTGAAGGAACTGCAAGGAGATCCTCTACCTACATAAAAGCAAACTATTCTACGACCACAGGAAGTCATTGTTCAAGAACTTCATAAGACAAATAGGATAGAGCATTCACAAGCTACCTCCGGACAGGTTGCATTATTCTTGAAAAGATTTATAACATATTTTTCTCACATTCCAGGGCTTACAAACTGTGTGATATTATCTAAGTGCTATTTGAGAGATTCACTCATTTGTCTGCCTGCCTTCCACATGGTATAAATACCACAACAGTTTTGCACCGGAGACTTCTTGCGTAAAGGAACAGAGTCCTCTGTGTTTGGCCTGTTTCACTCTTCATGCAACTAAATCTTCATTTGCAATTGTTTCACCTTCATAAGATTATGAAGAAAGACCTTCACACGATATTGAGCAGTCTTCCATTTTTGCTCAGCTTAACTAGTCACTCAAATCCAAGAATTTATAGAGTTGTCCCCCATGTATATATGCAAGAAGGCTTAAGATTAACAATTACTTACCTCTTACTCATTTGCTCAGAAGAGAATTTTCAGATGTCGTACTGAACTTGAAGAATTAGTAAACCTACTACCCATAAGAATGCTGATGAACCTTTAAAATACCAGAACTTTACCTCTGACAAGTTTTGAGCACCAAGGTTACCTCCAGGCAGGACAATGACATCGTAAGGCCCCTAAACAAACAAAATATGAAAGTATTCTGTTGAACAGAGGCTAGTATATTTGTCCCATTGTTTTAAGGACACTACAGCTGAGTCAAGTGAGAGGCAAAGGGATCTGCCTTTTTTTTCCACTGAACGACACTTTAAGAGCACACACGTAGATCCAATTAAGGAACAACATATTATTTCCTGTTCCAGGAGCAGCCTGTTATTGATGAAGTCTGTCACAGAACAAACTTCTAAGCCTAGTGAATTTAAGAGCGTCAGCAAGCAAACTGCAGCTCACACACTGTGAGGACCAAGTGTTTTTGCTGAACCTACTACAGCGTTGCATAGCTTTCCATCAGAAATTTTTTGTTATTCCAAATCACAATATTCTGGCATGCTGACAAATGTGAAAAATAAAGCTCTATGTTTGACACTGCAAAAAAAAATACCTGTTCAGAATTATGAAATCTGATCTTGGCACGCTGTGAAGTAGAACACTGAAAGGACAATTGCACTGCAGGATGGGCAGTTCTGTGAGTCATTACGGCACAGAGTGAAGATAACATGCAATGTATCTCTAAAGGTAATGTATAAGCTTTAAGAATTAATTCCTGAAACCGTAAGAAAGAGCTGCCAGGCAGAGAAGGACCTGGGAGTGATGGTTGATAGTCGGCTGAATATGAGCCAGCAGTGTGCTCAGGTGGCCAAGAAGGCCAACAGCATCCTGGCCTGTATAAGAAACAGTGTGGCCAGCAGGGCTAGGGAGGTGATCGTCCCCCTGTACTTGGCTCTGGTGAGGCCGCACCTCGAATACTGTGTTCAGTTTTGGGCCCCTCACTACAAGGACATTGAGGTGCTTGAGCGAGTCCAGAGAAGGGCGACGAAGCTGGTGAGGGGTCTGGAGAACAAGTCCTATGAGGAGCAGCTGAGGGAGCTGGGCTTGTTCAGCCTGGAGAAAAGGAGGCTCAGGGGTGACCTTACCGCTCTCTACAGGTACCTCAAGGGAGGCTGTAGCGAGGTGGGGGTTGGTCTGTTCTCCCACGTGCCTGGTGACAGGACGAGGGGGAATGGGCTTAAGTTGCGCCAGGGGAGTTTTAGGTTGGATCTTAGGAAGAACTTCTTTAGTGAAAGGGTTGTTAGACATTGGAACGGGCTGCCCAGGGAAGTGGTGGAGTCACCATCCCTGGAGGTCTTTAAAAGACGTTTAGATGCAGAGCTTAGCGATATGGTTTAGTGGGGACTGTTAGTGTTAGGTTAGAAGTTGGACTCGATGATCTTGAGGTCTCTTCCAACCTAGAAATTCTGTGATTCTGTGATTCTGTGAAAGGCCGTATTGATCATTATACCAAATTGAGGTGATGACCAACCTCTTTTCTGGCATCTTCTAGACTGGCATCAGGACAGATGAAGACATCTCGACTGCACTGAACTGGATCTTTTCCTGTTAGGCCTGCAACAGTCACCTTGATCTAACAAAAGAATATATATATTGTTACAATTCAAGAACTTAGGACATTTTTCTTAGCTATTAGTTTTGAAATGGTACATAAAATGAGCCAAGCAATACTAAAAGCTGGCAAAACCAGAGCAACACTTAAACTTCAGATAATATTGTGTACAACTACAGATGTAAAAAGAACATTCCACTAGGTAGAATTCAAGTTAATAACACAATTTTGAAAGCTCAAGGAGAATTATGTAACGTCATGAGCTTGATGAATACCAAGCTGGTCAGATGCCTACAATAAAAACCAAACCAAACCAAAACACCCTACTGCTATTCATGGGAGAAGATATGGTTTTTGATAGGGTAAGATTTACTTGAAACATCTGCTCTAGCTCATTTTTCACCTCAGGCTCATATTTTAGATGTTTCCTTAGCACAAACTTAACTTGTTATGTATGCTTATTCAGAGCACAGCACTAATATTTCTAACCAGTAAGAAGGCACAGATAAACTTTCACCATATGCAACAGATTACACCTTAAACTCCCAGCAATGAACGGGAGATTGCGGTAAAGATTTTCACTTCACCATGCACTCATTAAAAGACTTTTAAGTGTCTGCGTACTCACCCCAGCTCTTCTCATAACATCAGTGGGGATTACAGTTTCCATTTCCTCTGCCCCTTTTGCCAGAATTACCAATGCTCTTTTCGAGGCCATGTCTTAAGGGGCTGCTGTTGAGAAGTTAGTGAAAAAAGAGGCTATGGGGACTGGGGTGAAAGACAAGCAGAGAGACAGAGAGTGATGTGGTTAAAAAGCAAATCCCTTAGTACAAATCCTTCCTAACAGTAAAGTTTAGCAGCAAGTAATTTGCATTTTTTACATTACCTTCCATTTAAGTGATGTCAAAACTGTTCACTAGCTTTAACTGGTATTCATACCAGTCTTATTTAACCAAAGAGCTTTTTACATATAATTGCAATACTAAGGGATTAAACCATTTGTGCAGTGGGAGACACAGGCCATCGGCACCAGAACAAGAAATAACTTGGCCTGATCAAGACTTTACATGAATTCAGTCTGCCAGAGAGAAGGGCTCAAGGTGGGTGGCAGGGTTGTTTTCAATTTGCACACCCTCACTCATACCCAGAGTACTGACTCCTACCCAGGTCAACATTTACAAAAAGAGCTTGTATGAGCTTTGACCTCATCTCTGGTATTTAGTTTCCGTACAGCACACTTCAGTAAGTTTCCTGTGACTTACAATGACTCTATCAGTGCCCCTGCAAACTCCAAGCAATAGATTTTCTGGGTATTTCACAATTTTGTGGGGGAGAAATGTGTGCACAAGTGTGATGGGGAAGGAGACCACAGAATTCAGCAAATGGAAAAAACTAAGCTTAAGAAATTTTTTTTTAGCTCTTAAATTCACATTGAGGTGAGTGACCAAATTTCCACTGGAAGGTTAAGTTAAAGTAATTTTAACTACACCATGTAAAAACACATATTAACTTATGCTGGTCTGACAGAAGTCTTTGAAAGCATCTATGATGTGAAAGAAGGCAGTTCACAAATCATTAACTCTATGAGACAGACTTTTTTTCTTATGTAAGGAATTTCCACCCAGAAATGCACGCGGAGTACCTGGAAGCTCTTCACGAAATGAGATCCACACTATCTGTCTTCACCAAAGAAAACTATCCCCTCACCCTGCTTCAACTTCATGTATTTTCAAGTTTTGTCCTTACAGTTAGCCTCTTTTTGAAAGACAATTTTGAGAATGCAGTAGCATACAGCAGAATGCCCTCCAGCATGGAGAACCAGCCTCAGCAGGCAAATTCAGAGTGTCAAATCCCACTTTTAATGAGGTTTTATGTACCGTCCAACACAAGGCCAACTGAGAAGGTACACTGAAATCACATAATCAGCAATGATTTCAGGACAGCCTAGAGATATGCAGGAGCTCTTCTGGATGGTGTACACTTACTGTGACAATTTTTCTTATAGATGTGACTATTCAGACACCTTGAATAGCCACAATGCAGAAATACTGCATCTGCTTATTAATGGGAAAAAATAGGTAAGTAGTTTGTATCCCTCTCTTTCATTAGCTCTTTAGATGCAAACAGGCATCTGATCCTGAAACCTTTACTCTTTTCCCTAACCTTTCCCTACGATCCTTGGACATTTATTCTGATAAACTGACTGATTCTTCAGTTTTAGTACTGTTCATTATGTGGGTGCATATGTGAATACCTGTCATGCCGTAAATACTACTAGGGTAAGATTAAGCTTTCTGAGAAGGCAGGACCAAGTTGTGCAGACATTGCATCCATTTCATTTAACAGGTTATCTACACACATCAAATACAAACAAGTCTGTTTGCTTCTCAGCGCCAGCAAGAGCACAGGCTGTCCCAAATCTTTAAGCTAAATATATTCGCCTGCGCAGTACATGCAATTTGCTCAAGATGGTAGCTCCTGGCAGATGGCTGAATCACAAACTCTAGAAAGGCATATTTTCGGGTCATTAGCTCAGCCAGGAGGACAAGAAAGCGAACCTTCTCACCCCGCCCGCGACCGCTGCTAGGCTCCAATACATCCCGGCAGGCCTCCGGGCCTCCCGGCACCTCTCTATCGGCCACGCGAACCCCACACCCTCCGCGAAGGGCAGCCGGCTCCCCGCCCGCCACCTCCCCGGGGGGCTCCTCCAGCCCGGCCCGTTCCGGCGCCCCGCCGAGCCCCGCGCGGGCGGCAGCACCAACTCACCTCAGCCGCAGCGCGGTGCACGCTGCGCCGCCCCGCCCCCGCCCCGCCTCGGGCAGTACTCGGCGCTGGGCCCGCGCCCGCCCCCCGCGCGGCCCCGCGGAAAGCTTTGCCCCTGCTCTCGCCGCGGTTACTCGTCTCCCGTTTTCGACTTACGAAATACCGTTTTTCTCACGCATCACCCACTCATAGCAGCACAAGTTACGTGGCTTGTACAAAAAAAAAAAAAAAAAAAAAGGCCGCGCGGAAGCACAGAGAGAAAAGCAGTTACTCAGTGATTTCCCATCAACTAGTAATGTCCTGGGAAGCAGGGCCTCAAAACGCATAGTGGTTGTTTGGGAGGACAGACATCTTCATAAGGAGCACCCCCCTCCACTTTCCCACTTTTGATTGCTGAGTGTGACCCCACACAGCATGGAATGTCCCTTTGGTCGGCTCAGCTCAGCTGCCCTGGTGGTGTCCCCTCCCCATCGCTTGCCCACCCGCAGCCTGCTGGCTCTGGGGGGCTTGGAGGGAGTCCTGATGTGGTGCCAGCAGCGTGCAGCAGTAGACACATGGCTGGTGTGATACCAGGGCTGCTCTAGCTACCAGCGCAGAGCACAGCACTGCGTGGCTGCTGCAGGGAAAGGTAACATCCCAGCCAGACCCAGCACAGTCCCTCACGCAGCTGGAAGGTGCCAGCAGTCACTGCATTCACTGGTTCTCCAGTGACGGTGCTGTGAAAGCCCAGACACAGAAGCACGGGTCAGCCAGCCGGAAGCGCGATGTACAGCGAAGGACCTGGCCAGAAGCCCTCCCGGGTACGAGCGCAGCTTCTGCCCCACGCCCAAGAAGCTGGACAAAGGTTTCGCGTGCACGAGCGCGCGCTGAGCACCGCGCCCCGCCCCCGCCGCCTCTTCGCACGCGCGGCCAGCCCCGCCATCCCGCCGCGGGAGCGAACGCGGCGCTGACGCAGGCGGGGGCCGGCCGCGGGGAGCCGCAGGGGCGGGGCCGCGTGGCGGGGCCTCGCGCCTCCAGTCCCGGCGGCAAGGACGCGTCCGGGGCTGTCCGATGGCCTCTTTGGGGCCCTGTTTCCCTGGCACCGCCGCGCTCGTCCCGGTCCGGGCTGCGGACCCAGGCTCGGAGCTGCCCGGGGCGGCGTCGAGCGCCTGAGGGACGCTTTCGCTCGGGCTGCGGCGCCCGCAGGGCCGCGCATGCTTCGCGCTTTGTCTCGTACTTGCGCGATGGCTCAGCACAGCGACTTCTCTCCGCCGCGACCGGGGAGCCGTTTCCGGGCTCGGTTGCAATGCGTCCCCTTTGCCTCCCAGGGCCGCCCCTATCGCATCCCTCGGTCTGGGACGTGCCCAGCGACCGGTTCGCGGCGAGGACGGGCCGGACCTCCGGGCCCACCGCGGGGTTTCCGCGCGGGACTCACCGGGAAGCCCCGGCGGGGGGCGGCGGGCGCTGCCCGGCAGAGTCGGGGGTCGCGCCGGCAGGCCGGAAACCCCCGCCGGGCCGGGGTTTCCCCGCCGCCCCCGGGCTGACGCAGCCCAGCCCGCCGGGGGCTGCCCCTAAGGGCCGGCGCCCGCCGCCCCGCGCGCACTCCAGCAGTCCGCGCCGCCGCGCACCGACCCCATGGGAGCCGCAGCAGCGCGGGCGCCGCAAGCCAGCCGCGCGCGGGCACTTCTGCCGGCAGTGCTGCTCGCGCTGGCGCTGAGCCCGGGGCCCGCGGCCGCCGCGCCCTGCGGCGCCGACTGCCCGGCGGGTGAGGGCGAGGGCCGGGCCGGGCCGGGCCGCGGGGTGCCGGGCGCTGCCCCTCTGCAGCCTCTGTCTGTCTCGCCTGCAGGTACCTTCGTGGTGAGCACGGGCTGCGGGCGGGGCGCGGGCTGCCGGCAGTGCCCGCCCGACACCTTCTCCAGCGCCGCGGGACTCAGCGGCTGCACCCTGTGCCGCAAATGCGAAGGTACCGGTAGGCGACAGAGTCCGGACGGGGTGGCGGGGTTTAACCGCCACCTGGATTAGGAGGAAACAAAAAAAAAAAAAAAAAAAAAAAGGAAAAAAGGAAAGAGCACTAATTTGTCATGTCGTTGTAAGTGGAGATGTTACCAGTGAAGTAACATGATGCATCTCACTGAACTGACCAGCTTTAATTTCTATAAGAGTAAAGGTCCCATGCCTTTGCTGCGCTAGTTTTTGTGTATTTGTTTTTTTTTTTTGTGTGTGTGTGTGTGTGTAACATCAGGCTCGTTTGCACCTTCCAGGAAGATTCAGGTATTTAAAAGCATGCTCACCAAAAAGCGATGCTGAATGTACCTGCAAGGAGGGGTACCGATGCAGTGGCGACGGCTGCTCCCGGTGTGACAGAAGCTGTGGCGTGGGTGAGGAGAGCACTGGGAGCGGTAAGATTACCTTCCCTGCTAGTTTAATGCGCTTACATCCCCGGCACCGTACATAGCCCGGCCTCTCGCACATCTCTGAAAGAATTACAGCAAGAATGTCCCAAGATAAAAGCTGTTGGTGCTATTCAGCAGTTTGCACACTGCGTGGAGTGAGTGTGGTAGCAGACAAGCCCATTGAAATCATGCACCAGTTGGTTCCCTTCAAATAACACTTATTTTGTTACCAGCATGTATGAAACTGTATCCAAGTACATTGTACTAGTACCTGGCTCACAGGGATGGGCACAGGGAAGGACTTGCCATGAACGCTTAGAGCAATATAATGAGATAAAGAGAATAGCAATTCTGTGAATGTAGATCATAGTTACTCTAAGCTGTTAAAAATAATGTTTCACATGGTGTTCTGTATGCTCATCTTGTAAAAACATACCTGTCCTTGTCTGTTGAAGGTTGCCAGACTTGCCACTATGGAACTTTTAATGATCAGCCAAATGGCTCCTGTAAAAACTGGACAAAGTAAGTAAGCTAAAAATAAATGCTGTAGCTTGACTGGACTTTTTTTCCATGTTTTTTTTCCTTTTTTTTTCACTTTAAATATCTTTCAGGTGCTCAGCAAACCAGGTTGTGGAGGCTGGAACTGCAGTAAAAGATGTGGTTTGCAAACGTACTTCAGATAATCCCACTTTAGCCACTATTCTACCTACCACTTCTCCTGGGATTCCACTTTTTGTCACTGTGCCAGGTGAGTCACTGTGTAATATTGCTTACAGAGCTGAGGAATTATGACCAACATACTATAGCTTTTTCACTTACTGTTTAAAGCAGGAATCCTTTCTCATATCCATTATTCAAGAGTAATCTAGAAGCAGCCATGTTGAAATGGAGACAAGGAAGTCAACTAATTCATGTGCAGTAGAATTTTGCTCTGTAGCACTTCTTAAAGAATGTTATTTGCTTCCTAGGGAAGAATATCCAGATGGACATTATCAGAATTTCTCTTGCTGTAGCTGGCCTGTTGTGCATAGTATTTCTGCTACCTTCATGTGTATGCTTCAGCATCTGGCAGAAAAAGAATCTACATACTGTCTTCAAGAAAAGTAAGATAGATATGCTCCTCAATTTCATATATCTTTTTGAAACTAGGCAGAAATCAGGAATCCACATTTTTGAAGTCTCTCTAAAAGGTAGTTGCAGATAATTTTTTTTTTTTTCTTCTGGAAGTTTGAAATAGTAACTGAAAGGAAAATTAATTTTGTTATTTTTATTACAAAAAAACTCTTAATTATCAGGGGGTGGTTTAGCAGTATTACAGGCTAACTGCAAGCATATCCATAGAAGTGAAGTATCCGTGCAGGTGGAAGAGCTTAACTGAGCTTTACTAATCTAATTTAAGGGTCAGTTCTATCACTTTCAAGTACCATCCTTGGCATGCACGGCAATAGCACCTTCCATTTCTGTCTGCTCAGAAACAGTATCAGTGGCCTGGAGGCAGTATCTCTGAAGTTTGGCTTCAGTAGAAGAAGGGTTATCAGTCACAGAATTTTTAAGGTTAGAAGGGATCTCTGAAGGTCAGCTGGTCCAACGCCCTGCTCAAGGATACTCAGCAGGTTGCCTAGGACCATCTCCAGGCAGCTTTTGAAGATCTCCAAATGAGGAGACTCCACAAGCTCCCTGGGCAACTTGTGCCAGTGTTCAGTCACCTGCACAGTAACAAAGTGCTTCCTGATGATTAGATGAAACCTCTTGTGTTCCACTTTGTGCCCATTGCCCCTTGTCATGGCAGTGGGCACCACTGAAAAGAGTCTGGCTCTGTCTTATTTGCACCCAAAGCTGGAGTCAGGTCTACACTGCTGTAGACATGCTGCTAAAGAGATGCAGAACCAGCCTGAATCTAGCACTGCCCTCTGAGAGCTAAAAAGCCCTCTGAGGAAGCACAAGATTACTACACAAAGATGAGATGAATTGCATCCAACAGTTTATTAAGCTCTAGTTTGGCTCTACCTAAAGCTTTTTTTTTTTTTTTTTTTTTTTGCATTTAAAGTGAACCATACAGTGTGACTGTAATCATAAGTGAACTGTAAGTGACTGTAATCATAAGTTAAGCTACCAGAAGAAAATTTGCTTGCAGTTTCCTAAGTGTTCCAAATCAGGACTTTTCTCCCAGTCCTTTGCAGCTGACACTGACAGCTGTTAGCAAACGCATCTTAAAATTAACTGGAAGCAAAAGACTTTGGAAAGGAGGGGATGGGTGGTCCTGTGTGGAGATAGGAGTTGGACTTGATGAGCCTTGTCGATCCCTTCCAAATCAGGATGTTCTATGAGTCTATGATCTTGAGACTTCTAAAGTGTGTCTGAGTAAGCATGTACATGTCAGTCTTTTGCACTGCCCTGTATACCTAGTTGTTTTATTAAAAAAGCTAGTACTATAGTTACCCTTCAAACTAGTAACTAGAAGAAAATAAGAAGGTTATTTTTGTTCTGTTTTTAAATTTCTCCTGGCACATACGGGGTTGATCTTCTAGGGTAATTCTGAATACAGGAGAGAATGTTACTCAGACAAAAAAAAAAAAAAGAAAGAAAAACAACAATTCCACTTTAGTCTTCCTTTCATCCTTGTGGCAAATAGTACAAGCAGCAGCTGTTGCATTAGGGAAAACAAAATATTATAAATTAGTTTGATTAGAAATAGGGTTGTTGAGGAATAATTTAACGCCAAATTATGGAATCATGTGGAAAAATAATTCTTGTTGACTTCTGCAGTTATGACTTGAGGAAGAGTGAAGCAGGATGGCAGAATAAAAACAACAGAAAGTGAACATTTGCTCTTTTTCTTTAGTGCATGCTACACCTGAACAATCAGTTCAGGAAGATGCCTGCAGCTGCCGCTTTCCTGAAGAAGAACAAGGTGAATATCAGGACTGTGGCAAATCCACAGAATTCAGAGATCTTTTGGAGAATTAGGAATTGGTCAAGGTCAACCATATTTGTGTTTCCTTTTAGAACACAGAACAAGAACCTGTTTACATAGAGAGTAAACATAATCTGTGAATTTCAGAGTGCTACATAGCCCAGCAAGGAAGGAAAAAAAGCCTATCTTTCCTAATTCTTAAAAAAGTAAAAATATATAAAGATATCTAGCTTGTTGACTTTCTTTATCTAGGACTAGGAATCATATTTCTAAGTAGTGCTTGATCTAAATGTAGTACTGCACTTAAAAGAGGTAAGAGAAGGCAGTATAGCTTTCTCATTCCTCTTATAAATGGTGTCTGAGCCATAATGTACATGCAGTCTGAAAGCATTTGTCACTAAAAAGGAGATCAGTAGCACATTGGACAGCCACATGTGACACTCATGGTCTCTGTATTACCGTTACCAGCTCAGCTGTCCTCTTGAGTGTACAGCTGCAGCTCCTCCTATATCATGGCTCAAACCCAACAGTGTTGGGTTCCTTTTGCAACTACAGATAGATCTCATTTCAGATTTTCAGTTGCCCTCAGACGTGGAAAGAGATACCTGGCCTGACCATCACATGCTTCCTTATGTAGGAGAGAGGAAGATATAAAAATCTAGAGCTGTAAAGTAAATTTTATAATAGTTTGTGTCTGCTGTTGTCTGGTGATTGCTTTAAAAGAGGTAGAGGAAACTCTGAGAAAAGCTGTGGTTGACTTGCTCTTAGAAAGGGATGTTACTGTGCAGCTGGACTGTAACACCTTCTGTTCTACATCATTCAGCTTTGATCTTTTAGGTGATGTAAATATATTATGTACATTGCGGATGAGGTATATGTAGAATGTGATACATTTCTGGTACTATTTCTGTAACTCTGAGGTTGGAAAGATTTTAACATCAGGCAGTGTATCTGTCTTTTTGATCAATTACTGTTGCTTTGGTCTTAAAGAGAAAAAAAAATGAGTGTTTTGAGTCACGGCAATGACATCATTTTTAACCTTTTTCAAAACCAAGTATTTTATTTTATTTCTTCAGTAAATGTTATTCAAAAATAGAATGAAAGCCCACCAACCTGTCGGGTAAAGGGTGATTTTCCTACGTGATTCCAACTTAGAGAAGGATGCCGTTTTGTCTGAAGAATAACAGCCCATCTCTCCATTCAGCACAAAACCAAGATAGCAGATTATTTTCAGCAAACCATACTTACTAATTTTGATAAACTTCCTCTTTTGTAACTTCTTATACACATTAGGAAATAAGTATAGTAACCCTGAACTGTAAAGTTAACTATATTTAAATAAATTATTTGTTTTGAGTCCCTAGTCCAAGTCTCCTTTTATCTCTATTCATAAGAAATAAGTGACTAGTAAGCCAAGTTCACAAAAACTTAAAGACTCAGAACATATGAAAACCCACCAATATTTACAAATCAAAGAGTGGCCTTTACAGCTAGGAAGGATATTTTAGAACCGGAAAAATAGTTCTGCTTGTGACTAGTTTCTAATCCACATGTTAGGTATAAGAATTAATGTACGCATCCTGGAAGAACTCAGAACAGCTGGTGTTTCTTGCTTGGAAAAAGATACACTAGTTGGAGTTTTACATTTTGCTAGTGCATTCTGCATACATTTTGAAATACCCAGAAGACTGTGAAACCTTTATTTTCCCCTTCTGTACCTGAAGTGGAAGCAAATCTACTTACTCTACTTGAGGTGCTCATTTCAACACTTTTTCCAGAGAGCTTTGCTTTGCTATTTCATACTGAAGCTTCAGGTGTGACATGAAAGTCCCACGAATCAAAAGAAAACCTGTGGTCAAACAAACACACATAAATAAATACAAATTAATTTCAGAAAAACAAGGGACACATTTACACCAGAACTGGCCAGCTGAACTATTTCAAGGAACAGTCATTCTCAGAAAGAAAAGAAACAGTCCGAATGAAATTCCAGGTACAATCTTCCTTTAAATCAAAGTATTACGTTAATAATTCTACCTGAAATTTTTGTCAGTTAAGACCATAGAAGCATAAATTAATGATAAAATAAGGTTTGTACTCTTTCTGTGAAATACTTAATTACATCTACAATGCAGACGTGATTTTAAATATCAGCCAAGAAGCCCTAACACTGAAGAGCAAAACATGTTATTTTCAAAAGTAAAATAAATCACGGGAAAGAGAAGATGGGCACTTCACAGAAGGGCTACAGTGCTTGCATGCTACCGGAATGCCTTGGCAGCAGTGCTGTATTTTATGTGGTTATCACAGAACTGAAAATACAGGTGAATTAACCTGTTTTGCTGCTAAGCAAGACATTACAGTTCATAGAAACAGGAACACTGTACATACTAAGATGGAATGTTTAGCAGCTTTTTGTCAAGTTCTGTGAATTTTAAATTTCCATAAGAAATTCAAATTATAGGCATAGAATCATGTGCTTCGTGGGACATAATTCATTTCTACTATCCTTTTTTGACTAAAATGTTAGGTTCAAATCTTAAATAATATTTTGGGGTCACTTATGCCTGTGGAAATGTTGAATATTCAACATTTTTATATACCTCCAAATCTTGGGAGTTGAAGGGGGGAGCAGGAAAAAAATATATTTAAATTAATATTTTCTTCTCCAACTATACAAAACAGATCCTGAGCCAACCATTTAGTCAACAGCCCCAGTCTGAAACTTAGTTTGTGTAAATCATTCATTCATTCACATCCTGTAACGAACTGTTTCTTTATCGTTCTTCTGACCTCTGCAAAACATTAACACTTGGAACTTGTCTTTTTAGCATAAACTTTGCAGAGTTAAACATAAGTATTTCTTATTCCAAAAAGCTCCAGTTTGCACCTGTTTTTGATAGGTCATGGCCATCTTGGCTTCACATGTAGATTTTCTTAAAAATTACAGATTCTTTAATATCTGAATAAACTTACCAATTCACATAGAAATAATGCAGATCAGTCCTTCTGAGCTGTAACTATTGTCTGCTTTCTGCAAATATTTCTTTTCTGAACAGTTTTTTTAATTTATTTTATGGCGAGCAAAAAGAAACTGGGAATGCCATGATTACTCTCAAGCAGCCCAGGTGGCTGAGAGTGAGGTAACAGGCCAGATGTAAGCTTTTCACTTTTCCATTTGTTTCTCTTGGAAGTCAGAAAGTGTCCTTTTAGCCAGACTGTGTGTGGAGGCCTTGGTGATGTCAGGCCAGGATTCTGAAAGCATGGAAAAAGGAGACAGATCCTCTTTAAAGATAAGTTTAAACAGGGAAGCCTGCTGCTTTTTTATTGCTTCCAGAAGCAGTACCATTTCCTGACACAGTTACTGGCATCAGTGCTTAAAACCTTGGTTGCCAGATATCTTGAGTTGCGTGGTAAAGGAAAGCAAAAGCTTCATAGCAAAAGGTTTTCTGTCTCTCATCTCCCTTTATTCTACAAGTAAACAACACTTAGGCATGCTTGTGTGTGTGCCTGTGCCTGATACTTCTGTGTGGGAAATACTCTGAAACTGTAATAGTTTCTTGTAAACATATAAATATAACATTTTTTAAAGTATAAAAATGAGTTCTTATTTCCAGTTTTTCTAGCAGATCTTTTATACTTACTCTGCTATTGCATCAAGTATCTCTTGTCCACCGTGAGCTCCCTCAGGCACCTCCTTCTGCTTCAATGTGCCTTCCTTCAGGTGCAGCAATTGCATATCTCCTTCAATAGCGAAGAACAAGACCTACAGTTTAGTGAGTATAGATGTAGCATAGGATCTCCCAGAAAATGTGTGCAATGTAGAGAAAAATTCCTCTACATCTGGCATGGTGTCACTCTCAAAACATTTCCAAACAGAATCAATGCTGTTTGAAGAATAAATAAGTATATTGTACTCCCCAAATAAAGCTGTTCACTATTTGAAAACACCAACTTGTCTTTTCATAAATTAAAGTTAATACACAGTTATCTTTGACAGTCATTCTGACTAATCATGTAAAACTCTCCATAAAGAGATGGCCCTCTCTGAACAGTTGTAACACAGGAAAAATTATTAAACAAGTAACTCATACTACAACACTTGCGTTTTAAGCAGGTCACAAAAATTGGAGATAAGTTTCACTATTAAAATTATACAAAGTCTTATTCTATCAATAAGCATTACCTCAGTTTTTTTCCTCAGCTACAAATAAGGTTTCCCTGATACAGTGTTTTCTTCAGACTCTGTAAAAGGAAGTGCTTCTTCCCACAGTTGTTTTTTTTGGGTATGTGTGTGGTGTTTGTTGTTTTTCTTTTTTCTTTTTTTTTTTTGTTAGCTGAGTGTCATGAACAGATATCTGAACATACTTCTATCCCTGGAACTGGCATGAATAAAGGTGTTGGATATTGTCATTTACCTCACTGTAAATAAGAGCTTCTAATACAGTCTACAAAGAAAATGGAAATTCCCTCTAACCTCAATTTGGCAAGAGCTATTTATGATATCACCTATTATGTTTCCATTCACCTTCCAGATCCTGCATGCCTGCCAGTGAAAGCAGCATATTATTCCCACAATCCTCTGAAGCAAACTGGATTTTTATTGTAGTGGAAAAAAACACCAGCTGATCATCCATTGAAATCAGTTCAGATTTCTCCTGTTTGTCTAGCCAGTTTGCATTAAGAAAATAAATCATTTTTTAATGTGATGAACCAAGTGCAAAACCCCCATACAAACACACCTACTTCAATTTAGGGATGATTTAGTATAGTGTACCTTAACCCTGTTAAATCTATTCTCAGTTTACATAGTCTAAACTGAAAGAAGTCATTTCAAAACAAATAAAATGTCTAATCTACCAATTTAAGTCAGTATGAAACCAAATCTTAGGTTACATTTGTACACTTTTCCCCTCCACACAAGCATTTTCAACAGGTTTAGAACAAATGCTATTCTGGAAAAAGGCTGGTGGACAGAGAGGCGAAAAAGACTATTTACATTTATCTACAATACTATAGACTTGAGAAATATCTTTAAAAAAAAAAAAAACAAAAAACCATTCACAGTGTTGATATTTTGATTGCTTCCATTTAGAAAAAGTGTAACCCATTTAACCTGAAAGAGAACACTACTCTAGGCTGTAAGCATGCCAAAAAAAAAAAAAAAAAAAAAAAAAACCTACATTTATATACAAATTTTAAAACAGCTTTGAAATAGTAGAAAAGAATTCTAAATATATCCATGTATATAAACACATCAGCATCTAAAACAGAAGTTAAGTATCTAAAACATAATACATTGTTTTCAAACTAGAATGGAAAATACAGTGAACAGGTACATGAAAGGAATGATGGGAAGAAACACTATTTACTCCAAAAGAGCTGCAACTGGTCAACACCACAGTTGTCTCATCAAGCTAAAAATCTCATCAGAAAGCCAGAGATTTTATGATGATGATGATTTACATTGTCATTATTATAGCCAGCCATAATAATGAAGCTTTTTGACCTGTTGTGGTACACCTCAGTAAGTGCATTATCTTATAGAAGTAGAGGTGTAACCACAGAAGATGCTCAATGGTTCAATTCAGAACATGAGTTTCAGTTCTAATAAGAAAGGAAGCTGATATTCTCCTCTCTAACTGGAGAGTTAAAGGATTTCGAAATCTGAGCAGGCACTCCACTCAGGAAGCCTACAGACATGAAAGTAACCCATTCTCTTTTCATTACGTCTCTAACTTTCTGCTATCAACAGCGTAGGCTATGATTGTAAATACTTCTGTTCACATGGAACAATGAGGCCGGAACATACAACATTTATGTGCTTTTCAAAAGTGATTAAATATGCCTCATGGAATTACTGAATATGCAAAGGACTTACTGTGCTGTGGCAGTACTAATTATCTTACCCTATATAACTGTTTCTGCACCTTCTTCCAGTGATGCCTAATGATACAGAAAGAGATCATTTAAATAAAATGTTAGTATTGTGGCAGAAACAAATGGAGAGCTGGGCAATCACCAACCGCATGAAATCATAAATGAAAAAAGCTTTGTAGGCCTCCCACAGTATTCTGTTTCCATAGGTGGCAGGTAGCAATGGAGTAGGTCCTTCTGAGCTTAACTCCTGCTTGTCTGGGGGCCCTAGACCTGTATGCAGTACTCCAAGTGGAGCCTTACAAGGACAGAGCAAAGGGGGACAATCACCTCCCTCCTCTGCTGACCACTCTTCTGTTGATGCAACCCAGGATGCAGTTGGCCTTCTAGGCTGCAAGTATGCATTGCTGGCTCATGTCAAGCTTTTCAGCCACCAGAACCCCAAGTCCTTCTCTGCAGAATTGCTCTCAGTGAGTTCTTCACCCAGTCTGTACTCATGTCTGGGATTGCCCTATCCCAGGTATTATGCCTTGCACTTGGACTTGTTGAACCTCAGCAGATTCACGTGGGCCCACTTCTCAAGCTTGTCCAGGTATAAATACATCCTTTCCTCATGATATAAGATCATAATCCTGCTCTTCCAAACGTGAAAATCTATGCTTCTGTACACAGGTGAACCCCTTCTATTTCCATATCTGTTCATCAGACTGCTCAGAAGGAACTAGGTGGTGCTGTTTGGTAAAAGCCTTACTCACTAAAAAAATGTGTATGTAGCAAAGGAATAAGAGTAAGAGGCTATATACTAACTGCCCTTCAGAATTCTCTTATACTGTAATCTGTCTTGAGAATTCTTCCAGGAAAGAAGGGAGTTCTTGCAGGATTTTGCTCCCATTACCTAATTCCAGAGTAGTAAGTAAAACATTCCACTTGCCAAATCAGAAGTCAAAGCTCTGGTAACTGTTTTCTTCACCTTTTTAAATTCATACTCTTATTCATCACCCCCATTCCCAGGAATGGACTTCCACTAAAGTCAAGATCAATCAGAAAGTCAGTCAATCAGTCATTATGGAGAAAATCGGTTACTACTTGCAGAAGAAATTATTTAATAAACTGGAATACATCTCTTAAACAGTGAAGAGAAGATTCCATGTGGCTGACTGCCAAGGAATATGCATTTATTTACACAATAACCTTGAAAAAGCTGCTTTAAACCTCAAGTTGCCTGATGAGACCTATGCCCTTGTTAAGGGTACACATTTGTCCTGAGATGTGAATCACTGAGTCTGCAGAGATTCCATTTAATTAAAACACACACACACACACAAAAGGATTAAAAAGATTATTTACTTGGAAAGCAAAGTAAAAATATATATATATAGTCAGCTTGTGTTAGCCATTCATTTACTGCCTTTTAGTAGGACAGATAAATGCCAATGATTATTAGGAGACCTCTTTAATTAGTCAGTGGCTTCTGTCCAAGCACTAAACTTCTTCAGAACTGACTGAAATTTGTCCTCTATTATCACTTGCAGGACAGTCAAAAGCTACTGTATTTTGCAAAAATGAGTCTGATCAGTGATCCTAAGCCTCTGTAGTAAAAACAGGAAGAATGTGTGCAATAAGTGAGAAAATCTGAATAGAAAAAAATTTTTAAAAAGCAGAAAGACACCTCTGACAAAATTGCTCTGACAAAACTGTTCCATCCTAACCCATCCTTCACTGTAAATACCAGGCTTTATCCTCTTGCTCCTAAGATAATGAACCGGGGCACTATATTCAAAGGCAGCAAAATGTTATTAAGTCACTAATAAATAGTTTTGTAATAAGAAAGGAACAAGGCAAATCATCAGACAATTAACTAAGCACAAATGTCCCAAGTGGGGAAGTGTAGAAGACAACTCTTATGCTTCACCATCTCTTGTAACTTATTGCTTTAAATTTCTGCAGTTCTTTGAGCTAGAAAGAATGCAAAAGAACAACCTGACCTGCCCACTTCATCACCCACACTATGAAGAAAAGACTCATTAGGTTATTGCTGCTTCCCACAGAAGCTGGAGAGAGTTTAGGATCTCAAAATCAGAACTGCAGGGATGCAAAGATGAGAATAAGCCTATAGTGCTCAGGGTTATAGAGAAGCAGAAAATCACAGAATCACAGAATTTCTAGGTTGGAAGAGACCTCAAGATCATCGAGTCCAACCTCTAACCTAACCCTAACAGTCCCCACTAAACCATATCCCTAAGCTCTACGTCTAAACGTCTTTTAAAGACTTCCAGGGATGGTGACTCCACCACCTCCCTGGGCAGCCTGTTCCAGTGAAAATGACACTAAGCTCCATAGTTCAACTTGATGAGGATGTAATTTTCTCAGCAAGCTATAGAATACAAGGGCAGGAGAACAAGGGAGAAGTATCATGGGATATCCCAAGTCAGAAGGAACATGCAAGGATCAGAGGACAACTCCTGGCTCCATACAGGGCAACCTAATTGTTAAACTCTATGAGAGGATTGTCCAAATGCTTCTTGAACTCCGGCAGGCTCGGTACCATGACCACTTTCCTAGGGATTCTGATCCAGTGCCTCAAGCCTCATGGCAATGAACCTCTCCCTAACGTCCCACCTGAACCTCCCCTGACACAGCTACATACCGTTCCCTCAGGTTCTATCACCGGTCACATTTATTTTTAAGTTTATACAATGTAAATTGAACAAATAATTACCTGGTGCCTATGGAGGCACAAGGACTCCAGCAGCATGAGGTAGCACTGTTCCAGGCAGCCAGTGTCATCCTCCATTCCCTGTCCGTGGTCCTGTGCAGGAGGCTGAACAAGGACAGAGCTCTGCAAACACCATCCTGAATCCTCCATTTACAAGCTCTTAACCAAGATTTTTTTTTTTCTTTTTTTTTTTTTTTCCTTCCCACTCTCTACACTTCCACCTATAGCAAACAGATAAACAAGGCTGTGCACTGGAGATAGAGAAACAATGCCAAGAATGTACTGAGACCACAAGCAGGAAGGGAGAAGAAAAAACAAACTAGTACACAGAATGGAACAAGGTATAAGAAAAGACTAGCAAAGGGGCTGCTACATTAAAGCCCTATGAAGATCAAAATTTTGCATAACGTCTTTTCTCTGTAGTTTCAGAGAGTTGAAAGAGATAATTGAGGCAGGCTTTCCAAGCCTTCTCAACAGGCCACTCCTAGAAGCACCAAGACTGAAGACATTTAAGAGAAGGAAAAAGATGTTCAAAGTAATTCTTTAATTGTAATTCTTTTGAAAGTGGAGGAAATCATACTACCCTTCATGCAAGAGCCATTCAAGAGTAAAGACACTGTCCTGAAATGTCTGCTGTACTTTAATCCACATAATTGTGATTGTGCTGTTTAGTAGGCTGAACTTCCAGTGTAGATTTAACATGATGCTGACTCCTCTTAGTGAAGCTACTAAAGGAAAAAACAAACAAACAAAAAAAAATAAATAAATACAGTGGATGGAGACTTCCTCCAGAATAAAAATCTCTAACCTTATTTAATCTCTCTTCACACTCAAAAAAAAAAAAAAATTAGCTGAGAAAGGTATATGTAATGCAAGAAGAAAAATATAAACTTTTTCAGAAGAGAAAACAAACAGAAAAAAAAATCACATCACCCCACTGTTACTTTTCCTCAACTTTTTTTGTTACTTTTCCTCAAATTATTTATATTAGAGACCTAAATGTTGAGTCTACACCCCACTGACTGTTAAAGTAGACTCAATGCCGGGTTCTGCTCTTGACGCACTCTAGGTCTGTTCAGGTTTCTCAGCGCCACCTTCCGGGGAAGCAATTTCATTATCAATTCTCTTAAGTCGACCAAAGGACAAAAACCAGCATGAGCATAGAGAGAATGTTTCTTTTCCATGAATAATAGCCTGAAAGAACTAGGTACCTGTTACTAGTCGGGACACGCTGGCTACCTGTTAAAGAATACAGCCACCCAAAAGTTAATTTAGCCCAATTCAGAAAAACAAATCAGTAAATGTATTAACCTATCCCAGTTCTTTCCTAACTGTTCTCTCCTTTTATACTTCCTAAAACAGAAAAGAAAGGATTGGTGCACCATGTGAACTGTTTTGGACTACTCTGGATTATTGGTAGGTCTTTAAAGATTCAGCTGTTAATACAACACCTTACAACAAACCTTTGAATGAAATCCAAACTGAAAACCTTCGTGTGTTCCAATTGCTGCGGTGTTGCAGAAGCAGATATGTACCTACAAAGAAAATAAGCCCAAGCCTCCAGCTTGGTCTACACCTGGTCTGATGAAATGGGAGTGTAAGTACAGACAATCACTGACTTGCAGCCTATGCCTTTCAGAAAGACCGCTTTGTCCTTCATGTTTTGTGGTTCACTGACCAGACAGGAAGAAAGGTAAATAGAGCTCCTTTCTACAGAAAATTTCCTCTTTTTCCTTACTTATACTGTCTGCTCTCATCATTTCAGTTTTAAAAATAAACTTTAACTGCACAGTCAGTTCCATTACATTTTTTGTGGAACAAACCTCATTTCAAGATTTGGCCTCTGCTCCTCTGTTTATGGCTACATTATATCCATAATCCAATTCCCATAAGATAGTGATTTGCTATATTTCCAAGTTTCAGTCATGCCAGACTTACTTTCCTTCATGTCAAACAGTGTGAAGCTTTAGCTTGCTAATTCTGTAATACCAAGAGGACAGGGGAATTAGGGACCAGTTTATCAAGCCTCACTTGGAGAAAATACCCAGACTACAGTGTGCTAGCCCAACAGGGAAAAAAAAAAAAAAAAAAAAAAACAAACCCCCCCACACACACAAAAACAAAAAAAAAAAAAAAAAAAAAAAAAAAACCCACGGGTCCCCCCCCCCCCCCCCAGGAATGGTAGAAACTCCTAACAAAGGAGCAATGTTTTAGCAGCTGTTATCTGCAATCTTGTACCAGACTAAATTTTTAGACTATTTGCCAATTCTGTAACAAAATGAAAATGTCTTCAGAAATGTCTGCAGCCCTCCCATCTTCATTTATGAACAGGTATGCATTGAGTTATGCAGATATTTACGCCTGTAAGAGAACAAGAACCTAGGTCAGAACCTATCAGATCTTAAATAACTTTAAGAGAAAAACAGAACACAGAAGTACTACTGTGCATAGCCAAGTAGACCATATAGCACTACCTGTTCCTACAGACCATACACTGCATGTGTTACATCACAGTTTGCACACTGTGGGCAAAAGTAGAATCTTCCGTGTCCAAAAGCTAGTGCTCACGTTATGTTATTTTTTTTCCTTTGATCCACAGAGTCTCCCAACAGGCTACTTTCAGTACACTCAAAATATATACATAAGGCAATGCAAGTTAGTGACAGAAAAAAGTTACTGCACATATGATCTCACAAGGCAGCTATTTCTATATGCAAAATAGAGCTAATAATCATGTTACGAAGCTGAAGAATTAGCTACAAAGAGAAATTAGAAGTTAACTTCATAAGTATTATTGAGGACAAAAATCTGCTAAAACCATCAGTGACATCAAAGCAAGCAAAAGCCCCGAAGTGATATGCTAGACCCTAGCAAGTAAGTGAACAATGCTACAAATATTTTTTCTCTCATACCAGGTGATAGGTATACATGTGCAAGTATTCTGAGGGATTCACTGAAACAAGATGTTAGGTTAAAAATTCTAGCAAAATTCAGTGATTAATTTAATTTTATATATTGTTTATATAATTATTATACATAAAACTACTTATATAACTATGATTTATATAATGATAAGCTCATCTGCAATTACACTGTCAATACATAAGCATTTGACTGCATGCCTACCTTTATGCAATCTAAATGCAAGCCATATAGTTACATCAAGAGTTATATCCCAGGAAAAAGTCTCTCATACATATGCTACTGACATATTATGAGTTGTCTTCTCTGAAGTTCCTTCTTTTTACCAACAACCACAATACTTGAATAGAATAACAAAACTTGTGCTTACTTGTCATAAAGTGTTTTAAAACAGAGGAAAGAATTTTTGCATCAGATTTCTTCCTTACTATTTAACTCAGAAGGTGGGTAGTTTGCTCTTATTTCTTTAAATGTTTCCCTAACATTATTAGCAATTTATTCTTCATGAGTTATCACTTTAAAGCAAGAACAGTTATTTCTTCCGATAATTCAAAATAATTTTTTATGCTAACTTAACTTGTATTTACTATTCAAAGTTTGTTCAGTAATTTATCTGGAGTCTTGCTGCCCTGTTATTTTAAACTGAAGCTCTTGAAAGAAAGTCTATTAGCACAAATAAGAACTTAAAAGATTTTGCACAAAATAGTAGTTTTGATAAAATTTAGAATAGTTTTTTGAAAATCAATTCTCAAATTTTCAAAATGCAATTCACATTTACTTCCCTCACCCATGTATTCCCGGTTTTGTACCTTTGTTTAGGATGAGCTGTTTCTTTGCTTTGTATAATGACGTGTGCACTGTCACCTCAGGTAAATGCCTTTGACATTTTGGTGGAAGAAAGAGTGTTTAAGTGACAACTTCAAATCTGAGTAAAGGCAATAATCTGTGGGCAAGTTGCCTGACTTCTACATGACGCACTTCATGATTGCTCTAAGAGGCTGTCTTCCTTGTCAGAAGACAAAGGACATAAATTTGCTCGTGAAGAGTGCTTCATTAGCTTTCCTTGGAGGATGCTGAGAGTGAATATTGATAATGCCATTGTCATTGATAGTTCACTGAAGGAGAAACATTTGTACAGAGCATTCAGCACCAACAGTGAGATCATGCATCAAATCAGACCTAATAACTGTCCGCAGTTTTGGAATGAAGAGTTGCATGACTCAGATGAGGAGAGAGAATTCCTCTCTGCCTACTTATCTATCTTGTAGGGAAGCACAGGGAAAGAGGCACATAAAATGTATTAGGTTAATTCTGTAGGGAAATTATTTTGTCACATCTGCTCACTTCAGTAAAGTCCAGAGAAACAGGTTTTATAGTTCAGACACCAGCAGCATGAGTTCTGTAAGTCAATACTGGACCTCTCTGTACACAAAGGATAACAGAAGAACTTAGCTAGAAAGGAGGTCTGTCTGAAGGTCCTCTGTCACCTTTTCCACCCTGTGTCTGGACTCAAAGCAGAGTATTTGAACTTATATGGAGATGCTCAGGGCCTTGTCTAACTGAATTTTGAAGTTCTGTTCCATTTCATTCTTAGAGCTGGTCAAACCTGACTGGACACACTCCTGGGCAACCTTCTCTGACTTAGCATACTTCAAGCGGGAGGATTAGTCTAGATAAACTACAGAGGTGCCTTCCAACAGCACTCATTCTGTCATTCACAGAGTCTACAGCTTCTCTGGACAACCTGTTAACCATGCACATGTAAAGCATCCTTTCTTTGAATTAAATCTGCAGCAGAAATCCAGCTATTCTAATATAACCGATATTGCTAATTTTAAAATAGTTCTAGGAGCCACAGAATTCATGATATAAAATTTTAATCTTCAACATGAAATGTTAACGAAGAAAGAAGGAAGCAGGTAACTTGTGCAACTTACAGTTATCACAATTAAAAATATGGAAACAGTAGTGATATTAGTTATATTTCATAGTATTTTGAAAAGGATTTGAAAGCACAAATGTTTGATTAGAGAGGCAGAAAAGAAAATTATGGAACCTCTATTACTAATCTGAACAGACATCAATTTATCTCAACTTAAGAAAATTCAAATAAAATTCTTAATTTTAATCTTTAAAGTTTCTAGACTGTTAGATATGATGCTCTGTAGAGAATTAAGATAAATCAAGTGAGTTCTTCAATATAAAAATGAAATTGTAAGTAGAGAAGATGAAATATATCACATAGATGGAAACAACCTAAAGTTGTAAGATTAATATACTAAGCATGGCAGTCACTTCATAGCATTAAATAAAAGCAAAAGGCTAACAGAAGAAAAAAAAAGCTAGTACACAGAATAAAGTAGTTACTTAGAAGTGAAGAAAACAGAAGATAAAGTGAAATGGAAAAGGGACACCCAGTCTAGCGAGGCACCCGCATTCAATACCAGCGCAAGTAGTCTACATGCATTCAAGCAACTCTCCACATGGAAGCTCTGCTTTCTCTGTCAAGATGATTCTCTAGGGCAACATTGGATAAGGTCTTCTCAAATAAATACATGTGAAACGCTACAAGGAAAACCAAATAAAAAAAGCATTGACCAACCAAACAACCCACTACACTAACATTTTATTGTAAATTAACTAGATACTTTAGCTTTCTTTTTTTGCTTCTTCTGGCACAAGAATGCCAAACATAACACATCCATCCATTTCACAAAAAAAACAACAACAAACAAACAAACAAAAAACCATATTTCATATCAGATGCTTTGCGTCAAGCTTGCTAGGGCTCATAAATCAGCTGTCTTATTGCCCTGGTCATTTCAACCAACGTCTGACCCTTTTATTAACTCATGATTTATAACTGGAAGTTACTTTTCTTTATGCCAGATTTATAAACTTTGCTGTGCTTGGTTTGATATAATATCCATTTTGTACACTAAGCTGTAAGACAGCAAATTTATTGTCCATGAACTGTTACCTTGAAAAATTACATCAATGCAAAGTGGTTTCCATTTAGAATCAATGGGCAATAGATTCATTAGATTTTTTTTTTTTTTTTGGGGGGGGGGGAGGAGGAGGCATGATGATATTTATGAGGTCATGAGCAGCTATATAATGAGTGAAACTGGGAGCAGAGGCAACAGTGAGACAGTTCAGAGTTCCAGGGGTTGACAAAGACAAAATATATTCAACACAGCAACAATGCACAAGCTGGTATTCTGCTGTCTCATCATCATCAGCTTCTCCTGTCCTCTCTTTTCTCTCCCCACCATCAACACCAGTGAGATGTCTCATCGACTCTCAGGTAAGAGTCTTTTGATTTTAGTGGTCATAAAACAGTGGATGGAGCATTAAAACCAGAAGAGAAGCATGTATGCTTTCAGAGGGGACCTTTATCTGTGTTGATCAGCTGGAGAAAAAGCACGAATGACTTCATAACACTGGCAGCACAAGTAATATCATTGGTGGGTGCTAGTCTTATAAAATGGGGAGGTTGGGTGCCCTATCTATTTTTTCCTGCTGCTTTGAGATCCAAGGGATGATGTCTTTGCTGAATGTGAGTTGACAGATACAGCAGTTATCTCTGAAGCAGTTTAAGTAGGCATTTGGTAATTTAAAGGAACTTGTCTCTCCACTTGCCACACTTTAAAATGAGCTTTGCTTAACTAAAGTTATGCTTAACTGAAGTAGTATTTTAAAAGGGAGTAGCCTACTACAAGGATTAAGACAGTCCTATACAGATCAAGAATAGGCAAGGCTGCTTTACGCTACAAAAATAGCAACTTGTACTAATGCAGACTCCATCCAGCCCAGTGAAAGCATTAAACTTTACAGTATGACCACAAAATTTGAGAACAGTAGGTCAAGACTACGATGTATCATTAAATTGCACATAGAGTCTGTGGGGTTACTATCATCAGATCCAACCAGTGCTGGACAACTTTGTGAAATGAGCTCTGTAAGAACAGGCAAATCAAAAACTAAATTTTTTCACAAAGCTAACTACGAAAAAGCAGCCATTATAGAACTGCTTTGCAGGTGAAACAGCTCTTGTGTTGGTTTATCATAGAATGGTTTGGGTTGGAAGGAACCTTAAAGATACCTTTATAGGGTTGCTTTGTAAATCTTGGACTCACTGGACTTACTCAATCTTATTTGCAAATACAAAGAATTGCTAGGCTTGGTAAGACAGAACTAGAACTCTATATTGAAGAGGGTTCTTTTTTGTTTGTTTGTTTTTAAGTATCAAAGCAAAGTTACTTGCTAACACTACTCTGAATTAAAAAATGGTATCGGGATAGAGATATAAATTGGCTCAACGTAGAACAGGGGATTTATAGTATTCATATTCAGTCTTGAAATGAAATCCCCACTGTGCTTCGCAGCTGTCCTTTTGTACTTTTGACAAGCTAACAACTTGGATGTCTAAGGTCTGCAAATATCTTCATATCACGCTTTTGAACCATTGGGGGGGGGGGGGGGTTATTTGCAACAGTTTGTTTTCTTTTATATTTCCTACTGAGGAGTCTCACCCATCTGTGTGGGTAAAAGCAACTAAAACTTCATAGTACAATCCAAAGTGTAACTAAAAAAAAATTAATATACACAATTAGAGTTTTGCAATACCTCTGTCTCATTGTCCACTATTTTGAATGTCTGCTATTCATTAGCAGAGATTAAATTTACTGTTCAGATTACAAAAACCTTATGTTACCTCAAGTATAACACCACTAAGAGCTCCTGTTTGCAACCCACTTTGGGGAAACAGGCTGGTTAAAGAATTATAAATTCTCTGTGCACATACAAACCAATTCCATGAGGTATATTACTCTTCCTGAACCAGCAGGTTGGTGGTCTGTATTGGTACGCACTTTGATTTAGAAAGATAGTAGAAATGTACCAAGAAGTGTAGCTGCTGAAATCTCCTTCAAGGTTTCCTACACTTATTTCTGCCCCCCCCCCCCCCCCCACTCCCCACCGTTTTATTGCATTTAATAGTTGGGAAATAGAGCAGGTTAATAAGACTTGAACAAGAAATTTTATCCTGATTCATAGAAAAGCTCCAGCACAGGGACTAGTTGATGTAGAAATGGATTAAAAAAAAAAAAAAAAAAAAAAAAAAAGAGATAAACCATATAAATCTGGGGTGCCTGTAGCTAGTACCAGAAGGATTATTTTGTGATTTCTCCAAGCAATGTGAGACGCTGCTGTTAGTTTAAATTTAAAAAAATCTTAAAGATCTACCAGAAAAAATGTAAATCTGAGACTAACATCAGGTGTCTTTTGTCAAAGCTCTGAAAGGAAGAAACTATTCCCTATTGCATTCATTAGATGAGGACGGATAATTCAAAATTTCAAGATAATTTGTTGGTGGAACCAACATACCAGATTGGAAATCATCTGACACTGAATGAAACAGGAATTCAAAGCAAAATACTCTTACCATATGCCTGTCTCTGTCATCTTCTACTTGCAGCTGAAAAAGACTCAAGATTAAACATGGAGCAGCTGGGCAGCACTTCTCTGCTTCAGTTTCTGCAGGATCTCTTGAGTACACTGACTGAAGACAATAAAGCAGGTGAAGCTTTACCACTGCAATTTATGGCAGAGTGCCAATATTTTCTGTATGCCAGTAATGCCAATAGGATGCAAACATTCACATATATTGCATCCTAGCTCCCGGGCAATTAATGAAGTACTTCATTATGCATAAGCAACAGTTTGCTGCCATTTAGTTAACTGAGACATTGGGGAAACCTGATGAGCAGCCATGTTTGCAGCTTAGTGGTAGCTGAAAAAGCTTTCAAATTAGTTTAGCAAAACCACCATATAGTAAAATCAGAGCAATGCTTGCAGAAAGTGCAGAATTAATACTCACAGAATATTTGGGGGTCCACAGATACAAGAAAGGCCTGCTGAAAAACTACAACAAAAGGGTTTCCTTTCTGGTACTCTGAATGTTCCAGTTCAAGCATTCTGTCAGTTGTAGCATTATGGCACACATGAATGAATTGTGTATGTTCATTGTTTCTAAATGACAAAACATTTCATTTTGTCTCCCCTCTACCAGATCTTAGCTCCAACACCTATAACCCAGGTGAAAATATAAAAGAGGTAAGTTGTGGTGGTTTAACCTGGCCGGCAGCTAAACACCGCACAGCCGTTCGCTCACCCTCCCCCATCCCTCTCTGGGATGGGGGAGAGAAACGGGAAAGTGAAGCCTGTGGGTTGAGATAAAGACAGTTTATTAAGATCAAAAAGTAATAATAATAATAATAATAATAATAATATGTAAAAACAAGTGATGCACAATGCAATTGCTCACCACTCGCTGACCGATGCCCAGCCCAACCCCGAACAGCTGGCCCCCCATCCCAGCTAGCCACCCCTATATATTGTTCAGCATGAAGTCAGACAGTATGGAATACCTCTTTGGCCAGTTTGGGTCAGCTGTCCTGGGTCTGTCCCCTCCCAGCTCTTGCTGCACCCCTAGCCTGCCTGCTGGCAGGACAGAGCAAGGAGCTGAAAAGTCCTTGGCTTAGTGTAAGCATTGCTCTGCAGCAATTAAAACATCAGCATGTTATCAACACTCTTCTCATCCTAATCCAAAACATAGCACCCTACTAGCTACTAGGAGGAAAAAATAACTCTGTCCTAACTGAAACCAGGACATAAGTAAATGACCATCTTCCACTAAAACAAGAAATTAAGACCCCGTATTTTAAACTACATAGAGTTGTTATCAAGACATCATTTAAGATCCACAGACTTAATAAACAGCGCAGACTAAAGTTTGCCACAAAATTCTTGAAGCTAGAATTACTTGGCAGTTAGGTTTGCAGTGGAAAAAAAAAGAAAAAAATGATAGAAACAAATTACATAATAATAACAAAAAAAGTAATCTAGAGCATTTCATTCTAAAAAGAAAAAAAAAATCCTATAAAACCAAAACACTTCCCTCAACCCCCCTGAAAACCAGCTTTGTCAATGAAGGCCAAAATGCCGATTTCCAGCTTTGGCAGGCCTACTTAGTACACCAACCAGTATAAGGCAAAGGCACGTCACTTTTCACCCACTACAACATAGGCTACACTGTACATTCAGATTTGTTATAAGCCATTAGGTAATTTGAGAACATCATTACTGTTTGCTTGCCTGCTACCAAATATAGGCAGAAGACATGGACGTGAAGACATAAAGGCAGAAGACATGGACTATTGTTAGTACATAATCTAAAATCTGAGGTGTATACTGGGCAGCCTTTCCTTTCCAGTCAGAACACGGTGTGAGGTAATCAGATGGGGACAGTGAAGAGTGTGCTTTCTCTGTTTACCACCCATTGGTAACCTGTCTAATGCTGTTTGACTTCAGATTTTCTATGGAAATCACCCACGAATTGCTTTGCTGGGCCGCCTGTTGATGAAGGACAGGAAACAGTACAAGAAACGTGGGAACCTTTCTGAATGCTTCTGGAAATACTGTGTGTAAAGAGGAAAACAAACTCTGAGTTTGGCTACATAATTTATACGTATGTTTGAAAACATGTATATAGATTTGCTTGATTTAAAATGAGAATGAAGGAAATTGAAGGCAGCTCCTAACTTTAAACTCTACGCTACTTGGAAATTAATAAATTCTTGATGTTTTGCAAATATTCTGCGAGCAGCATAGTATTTTCTTAGAGTTCAGCACAATGGGATGAAAATAGTGGTACAAAGTGACAAATATGCAACACAAGAACTTAAGCAGGGGGAGCATGACTGTCTATGGTGGCAAACTAACCTGAAGGGTGATGCCTCAACAAGTGGCCTCAACCATGTATAAATCCAGAGGCATGAGGACTTTTTCCTTTGCTGGCTCATCACTTGATATAATTTGATGTGTCCAGATGTGTTCATGGTAATACTTGCCCACTGAAGAGTGGCAGCTTAATAGCACAACCAGTCCCCTCCTGATATCCCCAAGGCACCACAAAAACAGTAAGCATGTATCAGGATCAAGCATCTGCTTGATCTACTATCTCTAGAGAGACCACTCATAAATGAAGGCCAGCCTAGTCTATTTGCCACACCTTGACTAGTCCCAGCTGCCTAGGACAAGAGAATTGCAAGTGTATAGCACAAGCTTTAAGAATTGCAGCTCATCATCATGAAGTATAGCATGGAGGGTCAACACTGGAGTTGACAATGTCAAGGCTTTCAACCCAGATTGTGGATAGTCAGTGGAGAAGGGCAGGGATGAGATGACTTAACAACAGACTTCCAGTACTTAAAAGCAGGGAATATTACAGAAGTGCTTAGGAAAAAAAAAAAAGGGGGGGGGGGTCTCTTCTGAACTGAACAATTCTATGACACTGTAACTTGCACTCATGTGGCTGTACACACAGATGCGTGAAGGTCACATGGACACAGCTCACAGGTATTATTAGGACAAGCCACCTCCTGCTTGAGTTCTTAAGGGCAATGAGATTTGTTCCCATGAGCCACCACACAATAATATTACTGCACCTTGGCATCTAAAGCATATGAGAAAGAAGAGATGCAGATGCTCTTCAAATTGCTTTGGCCCAAGCGCTTTTAAAAGCATCTGCAAAAGGGCTCTAGTCTGGCTTTCATCTTAGCAGAGACTGAATGGAGACCTCAATGCAGCCTATGGCTTCCTCACAAGAGGGAGCAGAAGGGAGGCTCAGGAGGGGAGATCTACCTCCTCACAAAGGTGAATCTCTTGTCTCTGGTGATGACTGACAGGACCTGAGGGAACAGGGTGAAACTGTGTCAGGGGGAGTTCAGGATGAATATTAGGAAAAGGTTCTTCACTGAGGCAGTGGTCAGGTACTGAACAGGCTCCACAGGGAAGCAGTCACAGCACCAAGCCTGCTGGAGTGCAAGAATTTTTTGGACAACTCTCTCAGACTTATGATTTAATTTTTGGGTGGTCCTGTGTGGAGCCAGGAGTTGAATTCAATGATCTCTGTGAGTACCTTCCAACTCGGAAGGTATTCTCTGATTCCTTTGTACTCCTTTATCCCTGTACTAGCAAACTTGATCTCAGTCCCAGGTAGTTCCTGATAGCATCTAAAATGAATAAACCTAAAGAGTCACAAATTGTCTCTGGGCAACATCAGCCTTTAATATGCACTAACATTCTGAGCTGTGAAGTCCTACTTTGTTCAGCATATTCTTTCCATAAACTTCACACAGCTTCACAGAAAGCTCAAATGAATCAATGTTCGTGGAAAGCTTGCATTAAACTTTGCCTAAGTAATACATAAGCTACATTGATCTCAGTAATATAAATCATAAACCTCTAACCATGTGGCTGAAATAAGGCCTATGGGCTTGATACTTTCAGTAATTAAAAGTCCTTGCCTCTGGTAGCGAGTTGTTCGGACTGCATCTTTGGACATGCCTGACAGTTCTTACAAAGAAGATTGCTTGAGATACTGTTGCACTCCTTTCTGAAGCATATGTTGGTGGCAGATGCCAGAAACTGTTATTTCCAGTGCCCAAGAGCAGGAATCCTGCCCAGTTCTCAGCTGAGAATTAGCAAACTTAGCTTCTCTCCCATGCTATTATAACCTACAGCTCTTGCCAGCTGTTAGCTCAGATTTTTCTCTCTTCTGCAGACTAGAGACAAGAAGGCTGAAGCCATCACAGATAACTAAAGAAACAGACTATAAAGAAAAACTTATCTGAATTGAACTAGCTAACTTGAGGCAGACTGATTATCTTTCTGCTTTGCAGGACAGAGCTCTCCAAGCAGGCAGAAAGGAGCAGCTTTAGCTGGGGAAGGTAAGCAGTAAGAGCCCCATCTGTGCCAGTATGAGCCTGCCTGTAATGGTTTCAGACTGTGAGCAGGAGCTTCAAACAGGAGACATGCATACAGAAACCTATTTGAACTGGACAGGAGTAATAACTATACTCTGAAAATTAACACAAGTGTGGAGCAAATCTACTACAAAGTAAGATGTGGTTTTATTACTTTTGAGATTTGGATAAGAAAGAATTACAGGTTCAATACATACATCTCATCATCTGCCAAAAATATAAAAGTATATCACTCAGCTCACCTTTGACCCTTTGACATTCACACACAGGTTCACAAAAAGGGTTTTTTGTTTGTTCGTTTTTTTTTTTTTTTTAACTGCAAGCAAGAACTTCAGCTGACAGGATGAAGACTGCTAGTTGGACTGACATTACCCAGATCTGAAAAAAAACATCACCTTAAGCTGTTTAAATTTTGGACTAAAAGTATCTAGGTAATTTGGTTCACATCTGTAAATACACTTAGGATGACCAAATCACCCTTTAAAAATAAGTCATCAGGAAAATATCCATTTCTACCTTAGAGATGCCTGTTTCTCCAGAGAATCACTTTGGGATCACTTACCTTGCCAGAATCACCTTCAGTTACATAAGAATTTAAGATTACTTTTTTTTTTTTTTTTTTTTTTTCTCTAATTTTAATAAATTGCTGGATCTTTTGTTTTGTAACTTGTGCTCCCTGCAGTCTTTGCCTTTCTCTTCCAGGCTTCTTGAAGCACTGTCAACCACACTTGTCTTTGAAGAACCTTAAAGCAGAAACAAAAACAAAAACCAGCAAATTGTTTCTCTGCAATTAAGAACTTCATTGCTCTACGAGACATGCCTGTGAATTAAACCCATGAACTGTTTCTCTGTACTTTATCTAAAACACATTTTTTAGCATGGTGAGGCCGAAGTGCTCTCAGGGTGTTTATTATTTACCCCTTTTCTAACAAAACCAGCACAGAGAGAAACTTTAGATCTTGCATGCAAAACCCCAACAACTTACACATCCAGTAATAAGCTGGTATATTAAGGAACTATTTGCCCTTCCTTCTAGGATGCAATCAGTATGGAACATAGTATGTCCTGAGTGGGAAAGGTAGAGAAAGACCAAAAAACTCAAAACAGGATGAATGGCAACTACATGACTGTCTTCACTGTATCTACAATATCAACAGCTATAAACAATAAAAAAAAAAAAAATCAAACAGACTTTTAATGAAATATTTATTTTCTAGAAACTACCAAATAATGAAAGTCAACACACATTTGAAAGTTCGTTACAGATTTTTTTTTGTTTTATTTATAAAAAGCAGATGTTCCTGAAGTTGTACAGTTAAAATCACAACTGTAAATTAAACAACAGCTGAGTATTACTTCAACAAAATATTCCTATTGACCAATGTAAACACTCATTTGATCATGATTTAAAACTTGATTCAGCTAGAGAATAAATTTACTAATACATGACTTATGCAGCAAATATTCATCACACTGCAAAAATACACTGGGGTCCCTCCTCTTCACAGCAATAGCACGAAAATATTTGCACATCAACTTTTTTTTTTAAAAAACATGAAACTATTATTTTTGAGCAGAACAAAAAATTGTCAGCCTAATATTCCAAACAGCTGACACCCCCACAGGGAGTAGAGTAACTGCATCATTCCTGTACTTGCGTTTTCCCTTTGATCACCAAAAAGTGACCTACTAAGAAGCTAAATTGTCTCCAACATTTTGATTGTATCAGGCAAAACAAAGTCACATAGAACAAAATACTGTGTGCAAATCTGGCTGCAATATTTACTCCGTAGATCTTTCAGATCAAAAGTGGATTTCACTTTGACTACCCCAGGAAACTACCAAGACTGAAAAATAAATAGATAATCTGAAGGAAAAACTACCATTTCCTGAAAATTTACAGAAACAATCTCCTTTCCAAAAGGCTTGGTAAGGCATTTGACTGCAAGATGTTCTAGTTACAGTGGGATACAGAATAGTTTGGGAAACTTTTTTTGCCCTAAACCTGTTTTAGCAGATAAGACTGTTTATGTTCTTGGGCAAACCCATTTAGCGTCCTTGTTAAACAATGCATTGATTCACCACTTCATTCCTCTTAAATTCTTATACTCCATACAATTTTTTTTCCCTGTAACCGAGAGCTACTGTAGCCCCTGACAAAGAATCTCGCACCTAAGATTTAGCCAGGATTATGAATTTTGAATTTAAACTCCTAGGCACATGCTCCTGCATTATATGTGATAATGGGATACAGTGTTCACATCACTTTAAAATTGTCTAGGATTTCTGCTTCTATATAATTCTACTAGGCACAGATTCACAGCAGTAGGTAGCACAAGAAGGGTGAAAATATCCAGACGAGAAACACACTTAATATGATCAAGTTTCTATGTACAGGTCAGGTGAGGACCTTGACCATTTGTAGCAAAGACAGCACAAGATACCGTGAATGAAGATCTCCAAATTACATTCCTGAATTTAGTATGAACTAGAGGTATGTATCTGTGCAAGTCCTTTGCACCTCTGCCTCTTTTTAAACAAGAGGGATAATAATAGTCATCTTTTTGACATTGTCCTGGTTTCAGTTAGGACAGAGTTATTTTTCCTCCTAGTAGCTGGTAGGGTGCTATGTTTTGGATTAGGATGAGAAGAGCATTGATAACATGCTGATGTTTTAATTGCTGCAGAGCAATGCTTACACTAAGCCAAGGACTTTTCAGCTCCTTGCTCTGTCCTGCCAGCAGGCAGGCTGGGGGTGCAGCAAGAGCTGGGAGGGGACAGACCCAGGACAGCTGACCCAAACTGGCTAAAGGGGTATTCCATACCATCTGACGGCATGCTGAACAATATATAGGGGTGGCTAGCCAGGGTGCGGGGCCGGCTGCTGGGGGATAGGCTGGGCATCGGTCAGCTGGTGGTGAGCAACTGCATTGTGCATCACTTGTTTGTACATATTTTATTATTATTATTATTTTCTATCTTAATAAACTGTCTTTATCTCAACCCACAGGCTTCACTTTCCCGTTTCTCTCCCCCATCCCAGAGAGGGAGGGTGAGCGAATGGCTGTGCGGTGTTTAGCTACCGGCTGGGTTAAACCACCACAGACATATTTTCCAGACCTATGAACAAAAAGTATTAATCAAGTATTAGGTACCTGTAATCTTTCTCGTAAACTACATCTCTCTCCTTTATAAAATGTATGACTTATATGCCTACTAAGACTTTTCCAACAATCTTATTTTTTCTACTCAGGAAACAATCAGTGGAAACAATGTACAGCAAGAGTTGATTACCTAAACTTTCTTTCTCACTTACACATTTGAACTATTTTAAATGACATGATTGCCCTTACTTGGAATATTCATTTCGCTTAGTGAAATGGATCATTTCCCTAAGTCTTAAAATACATCAAAGCAGTCATTTTAATTTAAGTATAGCTTTAGTTGATTCAATAACATCAGTCCAACTTGTTGGGAAAGTTAGCTAAGAACCGTCCCTACTGGGGAAAAAACCTGTAGAGAAAGCATCTTGCTATGTGGCTTAGAGCAAATATTTTAGGCAATATGGCTACATAATAGCATTCTGTATTTGGAAAGTGCTGAAAAAAATAATAGGAAAGGTGTAAGGTACTGCTCAGATTTCCCTGAGTACATAACTTTCTGTACATACATATCTATTGAGGACTCATACTTTAAAAAGTACTTAAAAGTTCAAGCACATGAAATAGTGAGAATGTATGAATCTCTGCTGATTTACAACACTGTCCTGGTTTCAGTTAGGACAGAGTTATTTTTCCTCCTAGTAGCTGGTAGGGTGCTATGTTTTGGATTAGGATGAGAAGAGTGTTGATAACATGCTGATGTTTTAATTGCTGCAGAGCAATGCTTACACTAAGCCAAGGACTTTTCAGCTCCTTGCTCTGTCCTGCCAGCGGGCAGGCTGGGGGTGCAGCAAGAGCTGGGAGGGACAGACCCAGGACAGCTGACCCAAACTGGCCAAAGGGGTATTCCATACCATCTGATGGCATGCTGAACAATATATAGGGGTGGCTAGCCGGAGTGGTGAGGCTGGCTGCTCGGGGTTGGGCTAGACATCGGTCAGCAGGTGGTGAGCAATTGCATTTTGCATCACTTGTTTGTACATATTATTATTATTGTTATTATTTTCTATCTTAATAAACTGTCTTTATCTCAACCCACAGGCTTCACTTTCCCGTTTCTCTCCCCCCATCCCAGAGAGGGAAGGTTGAGCAAACGGCTGTGTGGTGTTTAGCTGCCTGTTGGGTTAAACCACAACAAACACTTAAGAAAAAAAGAAGTTCAAGCTGAAAAAGAAAGAGTAATAACTTAAGAATAAATAGAAAACAATAGATATAAACAGAACAGTAAGGTATGCTGTAAAAATCTAAAGAACACATTACTTGAAACAAACTTTCACAAAAAAGACTTTTACTAATCTGAATAAAAGAATAAGAAAATCCTATAGGTAAATATAATTTTAATTATCTGAAGATCATAGTATCTTCAACTTACTCCTCAACAACTAGCTCACTTGTAAATGAGACTGAAAAACTGAAAATCCTTCGCATAACAGAACAGTTACAGAGCATGGAAAGGTGAATAACATATTACCTTTTAAACTCTTTGTTGACAAGAATAAGATGATTAATAACATCAAAATGAAAAATTTACATTATTATATACAGCTACCGATAAAGTGGGAGTCAGACAAAATTTGCTTTTTTTTTAAGCAATGAGCATCCTGTTTGAAGAGTACTTTGAAACATTAAGCTTTACGCTGTAAATATGAGCATGAGAACAAGTCCTTTTACACAGTGAATGAGAGTTATTACCGCTTTCTGAAGAACAAACTTACACTATGCTTAAAGCCATTTTTCATTCATGGGTTTCAACAGCTGGTAACTCCATTATAAAGAAAGAGATTAGAAGTTATACAGGAAGTCAACAACAGTATGAAACAATGATATGTAGTTTGACGTTTGAATACATGTGACTTCTCAAGAAGCTTTTTTTTTTTTGTGGCATCATCACAACATAAGCAAAACATGTAAATGGCTTAAAATTGCCTTTTAGTTATGTCTGGATTCAACTCACATATCTGTTCTAATACAACACAGATTATGATGTAAATTCACCTTCCGGAGCACAAGCAACATAAAAGACTGTATGCAACTATCTGAATTGATAGAGAGAGCCTTGACAGAGAAAATTTCTCATGCAAATTCCTTTAAAAAGCAAATTCCACATTACAAAATAATACCTGAATTGTTAATCTTAGTTTCTTGGCTTGCTGTTTATAGTTTAATTGACAATGAATTTGCAAACCAGTTACCCTTGATTAATTTTAAAATCTACCTTAAGCAAAAGTGATGAAACAATTAGGTTCTCAAACACTTATGAAAATCATAAGAAGTAACTTTGCTTCTTTTCACTTTTTTTTTTTTATAGGCACAAGTTGGAGAAAGGCATTTTGATGCACAATAACTTGGCCAATTTTCAGTTGCTCATTAAAAAGCCTACTTGATTCTGGAAAAACCTGCTGAAACCTTAGAGCTTCAGAGTACCTTTAGAATCTTTAGTTTAGACCTCTGAATATTGAATAAACAAAAAGGAAGTATGTTCTGTTGTAGCTTGGATTCAGTGGCACTAGCATATCTACCTTACTGAAGAATATACATACTCCGATTCGTTAGGGCTGTATCAATGTAGGCTCTTAAGCATTGTATCTTTTCAGACTCTTAGCTGCCAAGTTAAGAACAAGAAAGCAACACACACCACTGCCACAAAACAAAACCAAAGAAACAGAAAAGCCTTTACATTCTGCTCATCATAGAGCATTGAAAGTTAGAAACATAACCCATTATGTGTCAAGTTTGTAAGGTCAGGAAGGGAACAGCCTCCTAGTGCAAGATTGTCTTCAAAATCAAGCCAGGAGTGAAGGAGTAATGGAGAAAGGTTTAGTTCCACATGAACGATTGCTCATGTTGGGAAGATACAGCTGGAGAGACTTGCTGCAAATGTGTGTAGCAAAGGCAAAGAGAATGGGAATTACTCCAAGAAGTTTCACTAACAGGTACTGATGTCTTCAGTGTTGCAACAGTGGAATTGATTTTCCCTTGTTTTCCGTATTGTCATCAGCCACTGCAGTCTCACAACTTGCTTCCCTGATGTTGCATGTAACACAGCCCTTTAGAAAGGAGTAAGAACATTATCATTTAAATTCTTCTTTGTGTATTTCAAAGAGTATATCCTGATAGCATAATATACTGAAATCTCTTGAAATTTCTTATCAATGGACTGAAATCTGTTAAAAAGCAAAAGATTATACAGACATCTTATTTTCAAAGCCAGGCACTTGTACTTCCAACTTAGCTTGTCCCAGAAATTAATTCTTTGGTTAGTGGAACACGGCGTTAGTGTTAAGATAAAAAGGCACATGACTTCCTTGAATATGAAGGCCTTCTCTTTCAGCTTTATGAGCAAGCTTCTCATTAAAGAATTTGGACTGCAGAACCAACAGCAACAATACTCACATTGTTGAAATCTCACATTGTTTTCTACTGTCAGAAGTCTAGTTGCTTTCACAAGATGACAATCTATACTGGAAACACAGCTTATTGTGCTCATTATGAAGAGCCATTACATATAGGGTAGGAACAGTTTTTAGTACCTTAGATGTCAATTATTTATACTTGCATGCTAATTTTCATCTATCTTATATAATGTTTGAGATGGAAACATTTTTTTGGCAAGACTACCAGATATCACTTCTCTATCTGGTCAAGTGCATGGTCCTAACTTCAACAGGAGGCACAAGATTTTTAACAATAAAGTAAAAGGAGAGGCTAGTTTGCTGGTATTATTCTGGCGCCAAAGAAATAGATCTCTAAGCCTTTCTTCTCTAAGAATAAACACCATAGCTCAGAATATCTCATTTCAAAATCCCAGCACACGAAGCATACAGTGCTATAATAGACATTAAATAATTGACATAAAATAATGTTTTTAGTATCTTAAACCTGATTAAAGAATGAATCCGCCTACAAAAAGACAGCTATTTTCATGTTTTTTTTTTTTTTAAACATATGCCTGACCTCCTCTATGACTATTTTTCATTTTACTGAACACACCTGCCCTCATCTTCACTAACTTCCCAGTGTTGTGTGCCATTCAATCATATCAACATTCAACTTTGTAAGAGAAGAGAAAAATACCTAACAACAGGAAAGAAAAAAAACGTTGCTAGATAGGGATTTATATTTGAGAGTTTGACACTATTTTCATTAATCTATCAGTGTGACTGAAGCAACTTCACTGCTGGTTCCTTCACATAAAACTAGCATACCTTGCAAGTAAGTAGAACGGAAATAACTGCATTTTGTCACTTCACATTTGGCTAGTATTCTGAAGCTCATTCCTTTCTTAGATTCAGAATTAATAACTAATCAGTGCCCCCCCTCCCCCCCCGACTTTAAGACTACTCTACTTAGAGACAGAACTACCTCTGGTTAGCCAAGGCATGAATAAGCTGCTAATTACTTTCACAACTCCTTACTTGAGTGTTGATTTGTAGTGGGACAGACTGGGTGTGGATCCACGCGTGCACCTCTGCAAGCTCCTTCTTTTGCTCATCCGTAAACCAAGGTTGCTGCTTTTGCATGACTATCAGCTTCGCCAGATCCTCATTTAAAACTTCCTCTTTAATTCTGCAAGTAACACACACCTGCTAACACAACTGCACTAAATAAAGCAAGGCAGGCATTGACAATAATGACAATAATTTATCTCCTTAACACTTCAGCAAAAGGGTTACATGTTACCATATTTTAAGTGATGAGAAAAAAATAGGCAAAAAGTAGATAAAATAAATATTCAGGACTTAAATAGTAAATTAATACACCTTCTTTGAGTTTTATTGGTATGCACACTGTTTCTATGGTCTCATTTTTAACTCTACAGTTCTTTCATGTACAATTCCAAATTGCGTGTCACAAATTGTTGGCATTTTCTAACCTGTTGGGCATTTGGTATGTCATTAAAACTCGCTCCGGTATGTGATCCATCATCACCCAGGCTGACTCACATTTGGATTTATGAGGTGTCTCTTTTTCTTTTGCTTCCTGATTCTTCTCTTTGAAAGTTTCAGAAGAATCATTACTGGCAAAATACTTGCTGCTTTTCCCACTACCTGCTGAGAATTACCATGAAAAAAATGAACTCAGATGTGTCACAAATCCTAATAATTCAGCACAAGTAGTAAAATTTGCTAGTGTTTTCTTTTGAGCTCTTTCTATAATCCTAACACAGGTCCTCTCAGATGACTGCTCTGGTAAGCAATTACTATTTACTGAGAATTCAAAGATAAAGTCTATTCTATTATACTGTTCAGTATCTCCAAAGATTTACTCACTCTTCTCAAAATTAATTGGCTCTACTTCCCTGCTTCTGTTTCAAGAGGCCCTGCTCTATGCAGATTTACCTCTACTCAAATAATATGCAATTCAGTGTCTAATGCAGAAAGTGTTAACAAGCAAAATTAAGAAGTGTGACTTACACATTAAAGGAATAGCTTCTAGATTCCCATTTCTGACTATGATGAAATGCATTTGATCAAATACTTAAAGCTGTTAAAAAATATAGACTACAGATCCTCTTACTGGGATTTCTCATTTTCCCCAGCATCTTGTTATGAATTACCAACATGTTAGCAAGCCACCTAGAATCAGAGTAGCAAATGTCTAGATTCTGAACTTCCCTACCTGTGCCATAACCAGAAGTTTCATTGGAGTGAAAATCTAAAGAACTGAATAAAGCTGATCCACTGCCTGATGCTGCTGAACCCATGCCCAACTGGGAGTCCTCATGTAGTTGGTGGTCAGTAAATTCACTAGAAGCACAATGGCTACTAGCACTGTTACCACTACCTTCTGGATCATTGTCCTGGAAACAAAAAAAAGGAACACAACCATGGAAGTCATCCTTTATCTTGAGAAAGGAAGTTCATGCATTTACTGAATTTGTAACACATTTACTAAGTTCTCATGTCAGCTCAATAGCTTTGGAGTTTGTAGCTCTGAAAGTGACCGGATACCTAGATCTCAGGATAACACAGTGGGTGAAAACAACAAGGGTCTGGACTCTCTATTTTACTGGTTTCTGCTGTAAATCCTTCCCTACTAGGTTTCTGTCAGGACACTGTACTCTCATATTAAGTCAAGATCTTCTGCTGACAAGAGTGTCAGTCCCTTTCACATTCAGTTAGATGGCATGAAGCAGCCACACACATCAAGCAACAGTGCACTACAAATGAAAGGGTCTTCTCTTGATTAAGCTTGCTGCTTCAGCAGCTACAGGTACACCAACTCCAGGACCCTACCCTGCAGTTTCAGCTGATCCAGCCTTTTCAGCCCAATCTGGTTTCAGGAGCCAACATTTTTTTTCCTTGCCTGCAGAGCTCAGATTCCTGCCTCTGAGTTTACAGCGGAAGTTGGAGAGGCCTTTTCTATGCCCATGTATGGAAACTGACCCACATGGATCCCTGTTCTTCGTTCATTAGCTGCATCCCTGGGAGACAGAGGGAGTAATTAGAAAAGTATCTTCCCTTTGCTTTGGTTCTCCACAGAGACTGAGACTGGGTGAAAAAAGACATGAATTCTGTAGTCCTGACCAAGTTCCACATGCATAAATGCCCACCCCAACTTCCTGCCAACAATTTAACAGAAAAATAAAAATACTGCCAAAGTACTGAGCAAGAGCAGTTTGTTGGAGCCTAGAACAGATCTCACATTTGTGTCATTTTCTAAGTGCCAGGACTGTAGTGTTACAAATTCCCAGGGGCTCAAATATAAAAAGCTTTCTCCACCACCTATACTGTTTATGCTCTGCAGTCTACAGAGCACAGTGATGGCCAAAAAAGTTAACAATCTGTTGACCCTGAAACATAAATCATTGCTAGTTTTGGTGACTGAACACCATGAAAGCCTGAGTTTCTCTTGAACACCGGAGATGCATGTTACTTACACATTTAGCTTCTGCTTGTGCTTTAACATCAGTAATGATGGAAGGCTCCACAGGTTTTAGAAGCTCTTCTTGAAGCACATTCAGCTGAAGTGGGGAGCTGCCTCGTGAGCTACTCAGCTGTTGGGCCCAGTCATGCTGGCCCTCTTGCTGTTCCTCAGTTGATGTGGAAAAAGAGGCTGGAAAGGGCTGATTTGCAGAGTTTGGGGCTATTGGTGATGGAGCAGAAGGAGGGGGAACTAGAGGTAGTGTTGTGCGGGGATATGAAGAAGGGGGATAAATGTACTGAGGGCTAGGAAGAAAGGCATATTGAGGCAGCTGAGCATACATGGGGTAACTGTGAAAAAATACAGCCATAAATGTGCCTAAGTTTGGGGGATAAAGTGCTGGGAATGGTGCTTCACAGCATAGCTGTAACAATGATGTGGGCTCAGGTTTTAATGAGTGAAGGGCAAGCTCCTCTGCTACAGGATAGGCTGGAAAACTAGATAGTGAATCTGAATAGACAGGAAATCCCACAGGAGGAAATACATTCATACTGGAGGAGCTCAGACAGGATACTTCTGAGGGAAAAAATGACCGTTTCCGAATTGTTCTCTTCTCACATGGAAGACTATTTCTATTTTTACTACAAGAGTGGCTATCTAAGGACTGTCTCTGAGGTTTCTGGCACTTGAATCTCCCATGTTTGCCTTTTTTGCAGATAGCTGTACTCCTCTCCTTTGAACAGGAATCTCCTAAGGAGGAAGAAAAATAGACGCTGAAATGATAGACCTAAGAAAAAAAAAGTACAGAGAAACATACAGATACCTAAAGTGTAGCTTATTCAAAGAGATTACTTTCTTCTGGATAATTCTTTCATGTACTACAGTGGTAGTACTTGTTGATATATTGATAATATTTTGATATATATATAGATAATATTTTAATATAATATTGATAATATTAATATATAAACTTGTTGATATATTGATAATATTTTCCTTTGTATAATCAATTTTCTTATTATTTTATATTAATCCAATCAGATCCTCTACATTTCTTCAGCAGAAGGCAATAAACTACTTGGGATTTGCAGTATTTATTGCAGTAATTAGGTGTTCTGTGAAAAGTTTAAGAAAGCAACATCCATGATGGAGCAGAACTTTTGTACAGGCAATGCCATTGTCAGGTCTCGGCAATTCAAACAAAGTATTCTGTTTGCAACCATAGTAAGGTTCTCACTAAATCACATAAAGGAGAACAAGAGCCCATTGCTAAGCTGGTCTTTAAAGTAAGTCTAGTGAACCTTTATTTCTTAAAGGTGCTGCCTACCTTGGCCACAGGAATGTCCACTGTTACTTCTGCTACCCTGCTGAAGGTAAGTCCTAAATGGAGAGAGCAAGATCCTCTGGCGGAACTTGTCCACATAGTTCTGTTCCTCTTTTTGAGTGTGGGCTGACAAAGTCTCTTTTGTTAACCCAACAGTCTTTAACTCCTCAGGCACCATAATGAGACTCAGAGCATTCACAGGAGGCAGTTCCATTTGTTCACTTCCAACAGTAGTATCCTCCATTGTAGTCACTTCTTTGAAGGAAGAAAATAAATCATTCATTCTTTGCTCTGACCTTCTGGTCTCCCACAGTACCGAGAGCATTACACAGAAAATAAACATGTCTGAGCTACCAAGCAAATAGAGACTGCAGAGGTGCGGGATGGAACATGGGACCCTTTACACTCAAATATAGTTATACTAACATGAACTGAGTAAATTACTTTAAATTATTTTGAAGTTACAGAGGCATTTCTTTCTTCATACTTCCTTAGTATTTAACTGCAATTGTTCTCATTTTTATGTTTCTTTCTGAATTAAGTAAGATTGGCCCATTAGTCATTTTGTTTTCATTCACAGTTGCTGAACAAAAGCATATTGCTGTGCTTGAGATGTATGCAATGAAGCTAAAGGGGAAAGGAAACTGCAAACTTTTTGAAAGTTTACATTATATCAAATTGTATTGTCTTAAAAGGTTTTATAAAAACACTGTAAACATTTCCACTCTCAAGTTTTCTTCACAGTGTCCCCAAAAGTACATTCACTGTATTTCAGAGATCATACATTCATGAGAACATAACTGACTTGGACAAAGCTTTCCCACTGCATACTTTAGTGTGAAGACATTGTTGAATTAAAAAAAAAAAATACAGACTCAAGTCAATGCTTTCCAAGTGTGAATAGTACCTGATTGAGGGTGTGGGACATGCACTATAGTGCTGCTGTAACTGCACTGGCTGGTGGCAGATAGCACACTTGGAGACTTGTTGGACAGGGTCAGGTCTGCTAGAGGAGTTCCCACAATGCCTGAAGTTGTCTGCTTTTTCAGCATCTTTTCCCAATCAGCAGATACTGGAGTTTGGGGATTAACTGATGAAAGGACAGCAGTATCTACTGATAAATGACAACATTTCTACATGGAATTTCTGTCCAAACACTACAATTGCTCTGAAATCATCAAATCTGATTGGTTCAGAAGGAACCACTTGGTATGCACACTGTTAACCAAGACAGTCTTATATATAAATAAATATAACATTCATATACAAGTGCAAATTTAACACACGCTTTGATAAACATACATTTAATACATAAATGTGCTATAAATGTTAAACATTTAATACATAAATATGGAATAAAAATAAAGAGCAACAGGAGGTTTATTTAGCAACAGCTAACAGTACTTCTTATGATGTTCAAAGTTCTAAGTTCAAAGACTTATTACTATAGCTTACACTTAATTGTATGATTTGGACAAATGAAGCAGATTTTTTACTACCTGTAACCAAAATATTTGTGTCATTTGTGTGACAACAATTTAAAAAATAAAAAGAAACCTTGAAACATACAAGAGCATCATATCATAAATAGATCATTGCATTTCCATGAGGATTGTCAGTATCCCTTGCATTACCTTCCAATGCCTTGAATTCCTGCTGACTTTGCTGGGCTTTCTTGTCATCATCTGAAGATGACAATGATGTATTTGTAGAAGATTTACATTTCCTTTTCAATACTGGAATACTGCAGCTCTCTAGATATCTGAAATACAAGTGTATCACAGGAAACTCCCCACTCCATTTTTTTTTTTTTTACCCAGTTTGGAGAGAGAAACAATTGAACAATCCAAACTACAGGTGCAGGTACTAGCATTTACAATTCTCTGCAGGAAGCTCTGGACATACATTTGTCTTCCAAGGAGTATTTTAAATAAAAATTAATTTTCTATTTGTTTTAAGAGACATTCACTGGATTAAAGAGACCAATTTTTCATAAATAGTTGTCAACTTAATGTTTTGTACAGATATTCTCAAAGCATACATTGAGAAGACAAAGTACTATGCCCAGAGTTCTTTTAAACTCATATTGCACCAATGACAAAACAAGCAGTACACAAAGGTCAGTGGTTACAAACAGCCATCTTGAGCCCTGAACTCTTCATTAATGCATAGCTCAGATTGACTGCACATTGGAATGGCTGTGGAATCTCCACCTTTGAAAACACTCGAAAGCCATCAGAATATGGCCCTAGGCAACCTGGTCCAGGTGACCCTCCCAACTTCAATCTGTTGTTCTGTGACTGAGTACTTAACCAAACTAGAATATGAAATAATTGTTACTTCAGAGCCTTACCTTACTTGTTAGTTGGAAACATTTGAAATTTTTTGTCAAATATACATTTATTTTTGGAATATTCCTGCTTAAGCACAATTATTGATATATTCACATTTTGTTTCAAAAGGTATCCATCAACCTCTAAAGGTAAAGGATGTACATCTCTCAGATTTAATTGAAGCAATGCTATTTACATCTTCCAAGGTGTTACAACCATTAAAATGACACTTGCTCATAAGCCAAACTGCAGTGTTACTTTGCTTTTGTGGAAAAGCATTAAAGCTAAGCACAAAACCGAGGTAACCACAAGTGTATGTACTTTAGTGCAGTGACCAAAAACTCGTTGATAAAGCAAGTGAAAAAACTGGTATACTGACTTGATTTTTTCACTCCTGTTTTCCTTTATACAACTGCAGTAAATAAATAACTTCAGTCAAGCATTGTACTATCAAGGATGTTTCAGTCATTAAAATCATTAAGAAGTCTAATAGTTGGCAGTATAGCTCATATATACATATATGTAATAGTTGACTGAAGAAGAAAATTAAAATTTTAATTATCATAAGAGTTTTTCAGACACATTCCAGTTTTCTTGAGAAACGTGAAAAGGATACCATTAACATATTTAATGCAGAAACATTTCAAATTGGAATTTTAAGTCAAAACCCTGACAGTTTAGACCAATGCAAACTGCTTCCATTGTTAACTTCCACTAATTAATCTTAAATCTGTATCACTATAATTGCTTCATAGTTTACTACCTGATGATACTATCAACACAATTGATCTGCTGATAGGAAGGAACAAGCGGAGTCTTATTTGAATCATCATAAAGTACATTGCCTGGTTCTTCTGTGCTATCACTTCTCACTGTCTGGAGAAAACAGGAAGCGCTGTGCTTCTTCCCTAGAAAAGAATAAATTCTCTAAGACTACTCTCAAAGGCATCTAAACACTACCCATAATGACACGCATACAGGAATATACAGTCTATCACAACATAGCTCTCATTACCAAGTTATTCCGCATTTTCACCTCAATTCTCACATTTTGAAGCAGGGGAGGATGAAGAAAGAAAAAAGAAGAGAAGCCCCCCAAAACCTTAAACATCTACTAAGAATAGTCTAGTGAACAGAAAGAAAAACGCACAGAAAAAGAAATATTAGTATTTAAGAAACTGATTGGAACTGAATAAAACTAAAAAATACAAAAGAGCTAAAAGACGCATGCATCACATCTTAATTAGATTTATAAGTCAGTATTTCAAAGGCTGTCAATTGTAAACAAAACTCCAATTAATATTATTCTCTGAATTTACACATCACAGAATCTGATCTATTACTTAACAGTAATTTCTATTTTTTTATAGCTCAGATACACTGGTCAGAATAGTATATAAATTTAACTCATAAAAAATATCACAATCCAAAATGTTTTAGTACAGATTCCTAACATCTTTGGTGAAGCACAGATTTCTCCACATATTTGTGCTAGGCATTAACTGGAAATAACCTGCAATAGCGCAATATTAAGCACACAAAGAGCAAACCATTATTTCAAAGGGAAGTGAAGCAGCATTTTCCAGCCTTTGGTCTGTGGATTGGTTGAAAGTCCACAATCAGTAACTAAAGGAAGCTTCCACATTAGACTTATATTTGCAACAAACAAATGCACATTTTCACTAGCAAGTGTTAAAATAAATAAAAAAGTCTATTAACATGGAGAGACAAGTAAATTCTTCCATATCCCAGGGAACAGCCATTCTATCTGCTGAGTTAACAAAAACAAACAAAACATACAACCACACACACACAGAAATGACTACTTCCCAGATCTAAGCCACGTTAAGATGCTAACTTAAGTGTTTCAGCGTAACACCAGACAAAGTCATGACTCCAGGCCTACAAAAGTTTAGAAATCATAATTACATTAACTTACCTCCTAGCATTTCTGAACTCATAGCATGTTCATTTCCATTCTGTGGCTTGCTCCTTGATGCAATATACAGCTGCTGCCCCAGATTCTTTATTCGGTTGACATCTGCACATACTTGTTGCAAAGTTATCTTGAGATATGTAAAAATGTGAAGTCAGAGTAAAATGAATAAAAAGAAGCCATAGGAGACCACTAAGATGGACTTGGGTTCCCATATTCACCTAACTGAAAGGGAGTAGACTGTCAGCCTAAGTCTCATATCTATTGGAATTTGTAATTAAATTAACCATGATAATTATATTTAACTGTGATAAAGATTAAACAGCCTCATAATTTGAATGTTTTTATACTGATGCAAGCCTTGAGAGAGCACTAAGTTGATGATTTACCCAAAAGCCTCAAAAGGAAATTAAGTAATTTAAGTGCTTGTTTTAGGACAGGATTGTTTCCACCCTCTTCTACAGAAGTTTACAATACATCTCTAATATCCTTTTTGGGAAAAAAAAAAAGGAAAAAATCTCAACCAAACAGAGCCTCTGTCCACCCTGTGCATCAACACTCTTTCTAGTCGTATGGTTCTTCCACCTCCCTTCTCAGAGTCCACTGTTTCTTTGAGAAGGCTGATCTTTAAGCAAGCCTTCAATTTACTATAGTCAACTACTGTAGCAGCTATCTGCTCTTTTTAATCAACAAAATTAAGAACAAAAACCAGCGTTCTATAATTGACCAATTTAAGTACACGTAGCTTGAACATAGCTGTAAGCTTCCACTTCAGTAAAATTCATGATGTGCATATGTATACAATAAGCATTTTCTACCATGCAGGCATTGACACATTCAAATACTTACTGGTTCTTGTGTTTCCTCTGCACAGTTCCCATTGGAGTCACTTGAAGATGATATGTTGATATAGTGTTCATAAGAGCCACTGCTACCAAGGCTATCATAACCACTGGAGATGCTGCTATGAACTGGCTGTATTAGTGGAGAGGGGAAAAAGAGAATCATTCTCTTAAAGATTGAAGAGAAGAGAACAACATAATTTGCAACACACAACTCAAAGTAAACAACAACAAGAATAAATGAGAAGTCAGTGTTGTTTTGGGTTCCACCACTTGCTTGGGAAAAAAATCTCTGCCACCCTCAAAGCTGTTTCAGGATGCAGATTTATCTTTCAACACAAAGACTTGGCAACCAGGTCAAAATATTTTTCTAATCAGGTGGGCCACCCAGAACTAGATTTTTAAACCTGGCACACAAGCCCATCTCCAATTACAACTTTCCTTTCAAAAGCTTTAGAAGATCACACCCCCAAATAAATTTTCTAAACAAATCTCAATTTTTTTAGCCTCTCATTCAAAAGGCCAACCAGTGTTTTGAAATTTTCATCTTCTTTACCTGCAGAAGCAGCTTGTAAATCTGTCCTTGCAATTCTCTGATCTCTTTCTCAACACTGCTTGTTTCTTTATTTCTTGCAGCAAAGACATCTTCATTCAGAGGGCTTCTAGAGAGCCAACAAAATTTCACTATTAATTCTAATTTGATGAAGAAAAGGTAGCTGTAAGCAGAGTTAAAAAATATTTGGTTTTTAAAAAGTATCTGTATTTCATTTTGACTTTTTCCCTGAACCAACATAAAAGGGTGTCATCTGTTCCACCAACAGCTAAGCCAGGGTAGCAAGGCTGTGATATGAAAGCAGTGCTTCAAATAAAGCCCCAGGATTTGGAGAAGACAGAACACCAGCACAATACCATGAGTTAAGGTTGACAAGCATCTACCCCTCTGCCTCTGTCACTCATAAAACAAATTCACATTCTAGAAAGCCTAGAAAAGAAGATCACTTTGAAAAGTCAAAAGGCCATCTCCAAAAAAGCCATCTCCTATGAAAGAAACCAAGTAAGAGGATGCATCAGGCAGATATATTTCCAAATCTCTTGGAAACTAATGAGAAACATGAAAAATGATTAACCTTCACATTCAGTACTAATCCCATTTTTTTTTAGAAAGAGATAAATTCTTAGATTCTGTACCAAAGGAAAACAAGACAGATTTTGGCTATATGTTTGTTAATTAATGTTTTTTGTGAGCAAAACAGGAATGAAAGTCAATTATTTGTTAAAGTAATCCACTTTTATGTTCCTGTTTTATTTTGCTTATCTGAAACTGAAAATTTGCATTTAGGCATTTCCATTGTCACAGTATTTGGACATCAAATGTGCATACACAGAATTAAAAAAAGCAAGCTTTGCTTTTTATTTCAAACTAATTTACTTCTTTTCATACTTAATAATAACAGTACTATTCAAAAGGAATGCAAGACAGGGCTTCTGTTCTGAAGGGCTGTAAGACAATCTAGACAGTTATCACAGACTAGACAAACAACATCAGTTCTAGTTCAGTTCAATTCTACAACTAACTTACGTTCGGACTTTGTGTCGGCCAATGATGAACACCACTTTTCTGCTCCATGGATTCACAAAACTGGACCAGCTGGTATCCAGTATGACATAATCCCCATTTTGGGTACAAAATCTAATGGGTAAGTGTTCAAATGGGGACTGGCCAGCAAACTTCAAGACTGAGCAAATACAGCCAAGAAACAAGGTTTAGTTTACATTATGACACAGCAATGAAAGCACAAACAAGCAGGACTGGAGAAGTCTGGAAGTCTAGTTTTGAATTTGCTTTGACATCAAATTGGTTGCTTTAATTTCTTTATTTTTGTCCGGACTAGAAACCAGTCAGACAATAAGCAATATGTGAATGAAAGAATGTCAAAAAGAATATAAATACCTCTTAAGCCAACTGTACTTACTTTTATGGTGAACAGCGATCATCAAAGAACGATCTTCTGGGTGCAAATACATCAGCATGGATGTTCCAATTAAATCTTGAGGTAAGTAACCCAACAAAGGCACTGCTCTGAAACCCAAACACATTAGTGATTACAATTTAGTCTTGAGTATTTACATCCCTAAACCTTTGCTTGTCAGTAAAGTCCCCGTGCATGATCCACAACAGCTTGAACTAAAGCTACAGAACATTTTCCAAACCATCTAATAATCTTCCAGTGCAATGTAAACACGTAAATACCAATGACAAACAGTTTTGTGCCTGGATATTTAAGTCACAAGCAGTTTTGTGCTTCCATATATGGAGGAAAAAAAAGGGAGATGGGTGATCATGAAGAAAGAGGTCACAGGCAAAATATCAGCAAGAAATCTGACAGGGGTGCTGTGAAGTGGGTTCCAAGATCACTCAGGTGTTTGCAGGAGACAACTTTTGTCTGGCCAAATCCATTTAAGCCAGCTCGGTGAAACTGCATCTCTGCATTGTAATTCTTCAGAGCTTTGTATGATGTGGGTTTTCCACTACTTGTATTACCACAGGTCCCTGAAAACTGACGGCAGTTCTGTTCTATTTTACATTTTTAGTTAAAGGAGATTATATTCTTGGAGTTTTACATATTTTTCAATGGAAGATTAACACAAATAATTAATGAAAATTAACACAAAATTAATTTGTTTCATTAACTACTGCCAACTTCACAGTTCAAATAATTTACCTGGGTTTCCAGCTGCATTCCAAGAGGACTTTTTGCTACCTCTCCATACGTACCTCACCATTCTTAAGATTCAAATCTCACCTATCATCTATCTCAAGAAAAACACATCCTGGAGTGTGAGTGGTGGTGAAGATTCTTTTCTCCATAGGAATTCGAGGAGCTAATTGAAAAAGAAATATTTACTGAAACAGAAAATATGCATTAAGACAAAAAAAATCTAACTTTTGCTCATGACAGAGTGTTACGGGCTCCTGAACTTTTTAACTGTTCATGGCTTTATGATCAGTAACTGAAAGAGACATAAACTTTTAGGTGATATAGACTTCTCCACAATATAAACGTAGTGAGAACAGGACAAATGTTTCAGGGCCTATCAAAGGTGCATATGTTTTGGATACACATGCATGCATACAAGCACACACTTATATGCTCAAAGTTACAATTGCCAGACTACCCAAGAACAAATTCTAATAACATGAAGTTAACTTTCATATACTGTATTTTCCTATTGGTTTGTTTTCCACAGGACTCTGCTGACTTGCCTTCATATCCAGAGTGAATTTTCTCAGCCAAAGCTAAGCAGCAAGATTCTGCATCTATGTGGACAGAAGTACACACGTGGACCAAGTATGGGGTGATTCGGAATGGGTAACAATGCGTTTCTTGTTCTTGATCTTTACCACCCCTGAGAAAAAGTAAAAGGGATTAACACATTGATATCAAGCCTCAGATGCTTTACGCCAATGCTGAAAGCCCTGAACAAGGATATTATGCAGAGCACACAGAACCATATCATCTGGAAGAATCTCCTGAGGTCCTAGGCACAATCTCATGCAATCACAGGCTAGAAATTCAGCATTACAGTTGCTCCCCTCAAATCCAGTATGTGCATTGCCTCCAGTACGCGCATTGAAAGGCCGTTCCTGAATGCCATTACCCTAATAGTTAAAGGCCACCTTCTAATTCTCAGCCCTCATGAGAACCAATCATTTGTTCTTGTACTCTCCTTCCAGTTAAACAGAGAAAACAAACCAACAAACACTGTTGTTTTATTCTGTACCATTTTAAAGCAAAAACTTGTTTCTCAGGTTTTGTTTCATTGACCTTATTAAGCAAGACTCCAGCCTCAGCTCAGAAATAGTTGTTGTTCTTTGACTGAAATGAAACAAATAGAATTTGGATATAACAGAAAAGAGTTTAACCCACAAAAAAAACCATTTTCATACTTAGTCCTTGTGTGTGCTTGTGAAAAAACATCTTTACTCAGGAAGCCTGCATAGTTGAAAGGCTCTGTTACGTAAAGGAAGGAGATGGTACATGAAAACATGAAAAAAAAGTATTGCAAAATGTTTATGCATCCTACAGTTCCCCAAAATAAAACTGAAATCTGCCCTGCTGAATTCAAGCAACTTGAAGGGTAATTTTAGAGTTCTGGTTTTTGAAACATATGAATGTATCAGTGATCTACTGGAAGACAGACTAATAATTACATCTTCTCAGAAACAAACAGTTCTTACTGAAATCTAGAGGCCACCTGAGTCTGGAACAAAGTTACACTCAAGATTACAGGCTAGCCTCTGTATTTTCTTATTTTAGCAATAAGATTAGCCAGGCACAAAGCAACAAATTGAATTCACAGTGACAGAAAGTGATTCAGGTCTTGTATTTGGACTCCAGTGACTGAGTTTCTGTTACTACCTGTCACAAACTCCTGAACAAAACTCCTTAAGCAAAACACCCTTTGCCTCCATTTTCAAACTGTAAAAGGGAGATCAGCGCTTTTTCCAAAAGAACATTCTTCTCCTGCACAGCAGTACTGAAAGAAACTGAGATCCAAAAGAAACATGTACGAACAATTTTCCTTCTATCCCATGCAAGTTTAACCATCACTATGGAAAAGATATTCAAAACATCCTGTTGGATTTTGATATTAAACACAGTAAGTCATTTTTGTAATGGGAGTTCCACAAGCTCACAATGGTCAGCCATAACAAGAAAATTGCTGTCTGTGCCCAATATTGTTCCCTGGGCCCAGCCTTCATAAACATAAAACTGTAACATGTACTTGCCTGATCCTGCAGAAAAAGGATTTCACCTGGGCATATTCATACAGAGAGGCTAAGAAGAAGAACATAAATTGAAGGTATCAGTTCATATCCTAAAAAACGTCACACCTATCAGAACTATTTTGAACTCTGCATTCTCCAGGCTTTAGGAACAAGACTAAAGTCTCAAAACCTGCTCTATAATAGCTATTGATTTAGCTGTTCAACTGTCTGTTACCACTTCAAATATTTTTCTCTCTTGTCCAGCCCACTCACTTGGAGAAACTGCGGATCTGGAGCTGAATTCAAAGGAAATACACATAATCTAAAAACCTTTTTCCAGTTTGTTACCATGGAAAGCAAAGGCTAAAATTTGTGAACCATGTACTAAAAACTATATACAACCAAGAGTTACAGGGAAAGGATAATTCAGTAATAATTCACAGCAAGAAAATAACAACAGCTCTGCAGGGGTGCCACTGCTCTGATGGACAGGCATATGATGGGCTTGCAAAGTTCAGGAATCCCTAGCACGTTAGCACTAAGGGACCCTATGATATCTCACATTCTTCTGTAGTGACAACTCTGGACGTTGTTGCCTATATATATTGGTAGCATAAGCATTTAAAGCAAACAACCATTCTATCCAAGTTCTGTGAAGACAAAGACAGATAAAACATCAAGTCACACCTGTTTGATTTTCCACGTTCCAAAGTGGCAGGTGGGATTGATCAGTATGCGTGTAGAACACACTCACATCCTGAGGGGCGAGCAGCTCAACAAACCGGGAAGAGTCCAACACTTTCTTCTTACAGTTTAGAATAGATGCTGCTTGCTTGGAAATATGCACTATGCGCCCAGAAAGCAGGGAAAACACAGCCACAAAGGTATCCTGGAAAACAAACGTTAAAGGCAATCCTCCTCCAAAAGACAGTAGCAATATTGAAAGGAGTAAAAAAAAAAACAAAAAAAAACAAAAAAACATAAAACATACAATACCACCACAGACCAAAATTGGAGAGAGGGGTACAAAAATGTGTTCTTAAGCTACTATTCCATTAAAATAGTGTTTGCGCTACTTAAATCTCCTATCATAGCTTACTCATTATTTGCAGAAGTAAGACTACAATATCAAAATTGAAGCATATTCCACAGATGATTGCATTTTCCAGAATGGTTATCAGTCCACGGACTTCTCCCCATATTTCATAGTATTCGTCATGATTCCACACACAAGAATATTCTAAGATCTTTTTAACTTGAAGTATTTCTGATACAGTATCTAATAGTACTGAATCTCAAGAAGCACTCTTTTATTTGAAACAAACAGAAGCCATGAAACATACTTCAAAACTTAAGTGCTTTTCGTTTTTACACATTCTATTTGAAAAACGTACAAGGAGACAAAATGGAAAGTGAAATAGCAAGTGATGAACTCTTGAGTGTTACTGAATTCCTTACATTATTTTTTGGAGTGTATTCTGATGCAACTGTCACCAACTCTTCTATGCTGTATGTCATCACATCTGTCTGAAACATTCTTCGATCATTCAAGGCCCGTAAAAACTCTTTGTTTGCTAATTGAAAAAAACAAACAAAAAACAGGAAAAGCAAAACAAACACAAAGAAGCCAGTAAGGGGGCAATTTTGAAAATATTTCTTACAGCCCTCATATTTTTGTCATCTTTTTAGGTGAAGCCCAAATTGAGATGAGGAAAGTCTGACAAAGTAAAAAGGCATAGTGATTATACTATTAGAGTGACCTATTTATGTTACAGAAAAGAAGCACAAGAAAATAGAAAAGACAGAATGTGATGGCAAAAGAATAAATTTAGCTACTTAGTTTTGTTGGAAAACAGACTATCCAGTAAGTTTTTGATGTGGGACAAGAATGCTGTTTTTTCAACACACATGGCAAGTCCACACCTATTTGCAGCTGCACCCTGAATAAATAAGAAGTAGTAATGGGGCACTTCAATAGAAAAGGTAACATCATGATTAAAAAGCAATGGTTCAAAACAATAATTCTTTGCAGGATAAGTAACATTTTAAAAAAATGAAAGTATTTTATCTGTTGCCAGACGTATTTATTCAAAAACAAGCTGTTGTATGGCTTCTGCACTTCCATTTTTTTTTCCACACTTACCTTGTACCTGTTGGACACACTGCAAAGCATAATTGAGAGCACTGATGGTACTGGGCTTGCTGGAACTCCTTTTATCTTCAGGCAAACACTTTTTCATTTCCTGGATCATCGTCATCAGGTCTTTGTGAGAATGGCTCCAATCCAGCTGATCACTGTAAAGCCAAGGTTAGACTTTGCTGGGGATTTCTGGTATAGAAGCTTTTTTTCCCCCTCATACAGAATTATTCACTAGATTACTGCTATATGGGCTTAGCTTCAGATTCACAAAATATCATGAAAAGACCTAATGTTCATTCACTGTATTTGCTGTTGTATCTTGCTGACTTTGCTATCTAACCATTTATCCTCTAACCGTCCTCCTTTCCAATTGCAGCACGTTACGGATGGCAAAGGCATCACAATCAAACTGCTAGCTAAGATGTTCATCAATTAAAAATAAGCTGATGTTTACAACAGATTTTTCTAAATCTTGCCGGTATTAAGATCATTAATAGATACTTACTCTTTATGTAAATAACTCTTTCTAGTTTTAAAGTCTGCATCTGATTAAAAACACTTCACAGGACCATGAGGTCCTCAAAATACACCTGATGCAAAAATTTCATTCTTCACATGATTTATGAGGTCATTACACTTACAACAGAGCAGTAGGACCCCACAGCTGCAAGGTTATTAACAAGCAAAATCTCCCACTTTTTTTCTTTTACTTATTTCACTGGCTGAAACAAAAGCAGTCAATACCCTCAAAACATAGAGTGATTCTAATCTTACAGGAGAGATACAAACACAGTTATTTTAACTAACTATTGTCCTTTTGGCACTTTATTAGAAACATATTCTTACTACATAAATCACTAAAGAACCTTAACTACTATGTATTAATTTTACATGCAAATTCAACATTGCATGAATTATGGCTCTCAAATTGCTTAAAAAAAAAACAAAAACACAACCTCAGTGCCTCATTGAATTTCTGAGCATTCTCAAAAAGCATTATTTAATTCTGCTTTACTACTGCTAAATGCAATCTCTAGATTATATTTAGAAGCCACAAAAGGTTTGTGGATATACCTAGATCTGCTAATCTACATATCTGACAAATAGCTTAGGAGGAATCATGCAACAACAATTTAACCTGAGTCTATTACAAACATCATGGTTTGCAATTCACACAAACTTCCTTGGAGGACTAAAATAATTCAGCCCTGAGAAGAGCTCTGAACCACAAATACATCAAATCCTCGGTTCTGACGTTAACTCTGCTTAAGTATGTTAATTCAGTAGCAGGCCAGTCAGCTCCCCACGCTGCCATGAGTTACCTGTTGCTAACTTTGCTCTGCCTCCTGAAACTTCGAGCTGAAGTGCCGCTTGACTCGTAGCTGAAGAAATCGCTTCTGCTGGATTTTGGTCCATCGCACTGCTTCCTACCGGAGCTGGCTCCCACGCGCGTATTGCAACGTAACTCTGCATCTTCCCGACGCTCTCCCTCCGGCTTCTCCAAGCCAGCCGCGTTAAATGCCGCCTCCTGCCCGCTCCCGGCGCCCGGCGCGGCGGATGAAGGCCGGCCCGCGCCCCGCTCCCAGCTGCCCTGGGGCTCGCTCCCGTCCATGCCGGAGCAGAAGCGCTCCGGCACCGGGACATCGAACGCCACGGCCCGGCTCGTCGGCAAGCTCGCACCCCTTTATCCACAGCTCAGGAGGATCTGGTGAACTCTGACGGAGGAAACAAACCGACGAGCAACTCCCCGAAGAAGCAGGGAAGCGAAGCTCCTCTTCCCCCACCTCCGCCTGGGTCGGCGCTTTCCTCCTTCGCTCCAACGCGCGCTCCCCCCTCCCTCAGGTAAGCCGGCACCTCCGGCCGGTCGCGAGGAAGCACGCACCTGGCCAGCTCCCCACCGCAGACCCCGGCCGCCGCCGCCCCGCCTTCCCGCCCCGGGCTCCGCCCGCCGCGCGCTTACGTAACGGACGCCGCACGCGGCCGCGCCGGTCCCACACACCGCGGCCACGTGCGCCGCGCCCCGCCCGCCCACACAGAGACAGAAGGCGGGAGCGGGTCCAGAGCCACTTTATTGGAGGGGGCGGCGCGCGGCGGGGGCGGCGCCCCACCCCTCACGCGCCGCCGCACGCGGCCCCCGTGCGCGCGCCAGCTCCGCGGCCACGTGCGGCGCCACCGCCCCCGGAGCAGCTCCCGGCGGCAGCGAAGGAAGGCGTTAGTGCTCGCGGGGCGGCTGCGGGACACCGCGTCGTTAAGGCTGGACGACAGCGGGAGTCAGAGGCACTTCTGACAAGGCAGGGGCGAGCCCCTCTGAAATGGCACCGAGCAGGGATAGGCAAGAGAGGAGGATCGAGGAGAAAACCCGGCCCCGACTAAGGAGCCCGTAACCGATTACGGCATCAGCTTCGGAAGCTTTGGGAACCAAATCCTCCTCACCAGCTCTGTGCTCCCCGTTTACCAAGGCACTGTGCAAGTGACAGGCTGTGCTTGTTAGTATTTGTATTAGGAGTGTCTTAAGGCAACCAGGTAAAGTTAGCATTTCAATAATAGAATAGTTTTGCTTTAAACAGCAGTAGATGGGCTGAAAACACAGCAGGTTTGAATTGGAGAGGCTGAAGACAGACACCTTCAGTGGACTGGAGTTTCTTGCTTTAACTCATGAAAACGCACTCCAGACTATAAAAAGAAGAAAAATTGAACAGTGGACAGTCTCCTTCAGCCCTCTACCATAACAATCTTGTATTTTAAGAATTTAAGATCCTAGAGATAAGAGGGATTTAAGAGTTTTCTACATGGGTTTTCCTGCTTTTAGTTTTCCTGTGTCCTTGTGCACATTGCTCATCTAGGGCTATGTTGCTATGTTACCATAACAAACACTGCAGTGTTTGTTACCATATTACAGCACAAACTTAATTTTTGTCCTCTCAACAAATAGAGAGTACATACTCTAGAATTCAAAACACAGGCTGAGCTGTATGCTCCCTGGCTTACTATTCTGATCCAGCCTTGGTACCATTTCACCTGGCAGTAGCAAAGTCTCTGCTTGAAAGAAGCCTGCCTAGTATGACAGGACCTACTGCACTGAAAAGGATTCATCTAGCAAGAAACTGGGACAGATGGGACAGTCAGGGGAGGGATACGGTATTTCTCCTGCAATATGCAGCTGTAAAAACAAGGGCATTCATAAGCCAGTGGGGTTCTCAGATTCGCAATGCACAGGTGTTTGAAATTCAGCTATTGGGCTCTTACAGTGGTCATTAACTATTGTTGACTTGCAGTGAGTGGTAAAAGTGGTCACTGATATTTTAAGTTTACATATATACCTTCATCTCAGTATCTCAGCTTTCTTTAAGCTTTACTAGTCAGTGAATTAACTCTATCTATTCCAAATACACATTTCAGAGAAACTTACCAATAATGATGATGATGATAAAGAGAACAACAGCTATCAAAATTGCCCACATCTGTGAAGAAAGACAGCATTAACAGGCCTTTAGGGTACAGGAAAGCAGCCCTTGCAAAGTACTTTTAACTACAATGTTAAATCTACCCCATGAAGCAAAATTTTTTCAGTAAACAGTTTTTAATTCACCATTACCACTTAGAGATGGTAAGCTGTGTAACCCAGGCAAATTGGAATAGACCAGCAAGTTCTTCTCCACTATGCCTCCATCCAGAGCCCATTTCAGGTGATCATAAAAGCAGAAATAACAAACAATTTATCCTCTTATCCTATACCACATTTGCCATTGTCTTTGTTGCTCACCAATGAAGATTCCAACCTTTGTCAATAGCTACAACTATAGGAGACTGAATGAGCTCCTGCTGCAGTCCAGTGCTTGCTTGCCTATTAACTCGACCTATGCATTTTTCACCTTTTAACTCCTGCTCCCCAATGCCTCAGATTATTGTAGTGTTTCCCTGTGGCCATTACCATTTTGACAGTGTCTTGTATCAAGCAGCATGGCTAGTAATCCAGCTTTTGGTTGCTTTACCTAATCACTGCCATGTTTTAAAACTAGATGTATAACAAGTAACACTGGCTAAAGTCCCTGTTACTTCTGCCATTTGAGATGCTGTTAGTTGTGATACTGAATAAGTGTACAAGCCATAATTACCTTGCAGTTCTTCCACCAATACTTTCTTTTCAGCTTGGCTGCGCTGGTCTCAAACTGGGAAGCTCCTGCTTGCAGTGCATCAGCACGGTCATCCAACTCCGACAGCTTCTGATCTCGTTCCAATACTTTGTCCACATTTACTCTCATGATGTCAACAACCTGTATCAGGAAGTTACCAGCTTTATCAATTGCAGGCAAAACATGGTGCTCTTAATGTTCTCTAAGGAGTACAAGCTATTGCCTTTTAAGTTATCGCAACAAGACAGACTTAGAAACTTAAATAAGACTCCTGAATTCACCTGCAGCTGGACTTTTGAGTGTTAGTACTGCCAGTTGTGCTGGTATTCCCTTGAACCTATAAAGTAATTCCCAACTAGCTCCAAAAGGAGCTGAGGCATTTAAATACAATAATCAACCATACGTCAAAAAAATATTGTTGGTAGCCAGGCTGGCTTTTGGCCTTCCCCAAAGACTCAACATGTCATATTTGGAGGTGAGCCTTCTTTGCCACTGTAAAGGAGAAAGTTTGCTCGTTATAAAGATTATCTTTGCTTAAGGCATCAAGCACTGAGTTCACAACTAGCATTTGGACACTGATACACACTCCAGCTGGATTATTATTTAAGAAGGTTTCTAGAGTTAAAGTGACAAGTATAATAAAGAAAACTGAATGATACTAAGCTTCTCCAGGTTATATAATGACTATATAACCACTCTGACAAAATTATCTGTTGTAGTTACCAGAGTTCCCTAAGGAAAAGGACTACACTGTTAACAAACTAAACTTTTACCTCATCGACTTGATGTTGAGTCTGCTGAAGTCGACGATTACTACTAGCCGCCACATTTGAGCTTCCAGGAATACTGGCTGACCTGCAGTAAAGAAAGTCGTAAGTATTCTGCTTATCTTTTTACAGATTGTTTGTTTTTAAATTGATATGCATATGACACTCCTAAAAACAGGAAACTTTGATCCTTAAAATAAACATAGGGCAGTTTACTTTCCTACTGGAGAAGTGATGCTTTAGCAGCTGACTAAAGCATCACTAGCTGACTTTAGCAGCAGGGTGTAAGTCACGCTGCATGCCACATCTCCTGCCAATGAATTGGTTCATGTGTTATAAGACAGTAGTAGCTGGCTAATGCTATAGTTTATAACAAAGCACAAGACAACTCCAGCAGTGGTTCATAGGGTTCAGATATTCAAGAGGTTGGGCTCAATGGTGTACCCCCCCCTCCCAGCACAAACAATCTTCAAAGCAGTTTACAAAAATTAAGTATAGAAACTTAATGGTTGTTCTATTTATGTGCTCTTCTTGTGGTTGCCTGCTTCTATTCTTCGAAACAGTTGACATTGAGCAAGAAAAAGCACAAGAAGGAAAAGGCATTCAGTATGTACAACAGTTTACCTCTGGTTAGCTTGAAGCTTATAATCTCAGGTTGTACCTTTTTAACCTGGTACAACATTCCACATCTTTGTAATTGATGCAACAGTCCCTCATGGTTTCTCATACCATTTTCACAGCTTTAATAACTTTTTATTGTATATCTTTTAACTACCTGCACTCACTTTGCTTTTCCATTATTTCAATTTTTCTGCATCACATACACGTACGGTTGAAGGTCACCTGATATCCAGAGAGCTGAATCTGAATGTTGGCTGTCTTTATGTATTTGGACATTGAATTCAAATTTACATTTAAAGGAAATAAACATACCCATACACAAGCACTAAGCCAGGTAGCCTCTGACAAGGCTCAAAAGTAGTCTGTGCTCTAATGACAAAACAACTGCTCTTGGGTTCTGGCACTTCAATTACCCTTTTATGCTGTTTTAGGGCTGGTCTAAGGCTAAATAGACTCAGAAGTAAAACTACTTTCTGAGGTTCCAAACACAACAAACCAGTCACTAGAAACTCGTCTCTCATTTCTTTGGCTGCAAAGGCAGTACTTTCCACCAAGATCCCTCGGGCTGGCAGAACTCCACCTAGCTTGTTGCAAAGAAGCCTGGACAGGACAGGATGCCCCGCCCGAGCAGGAGTCTGGCACCCAGCCCACGCCGCGCTCACATCCCAAGTTACGCCTGGGCTCGGCCCCCCGCTCGCGACCCGAAGCGGAGCCGCTCTCGGAAGCCTCCGCCCGCGGGCGGCACCGACCCAGGAATACCCAGCCGCCACCAGCGGCCTGGGCTTGGCCGGGCCGGAAAGGGCGCTGCGCCCTGGGCCTGGGCCTGCTCTCGGGCGCTCCCCAGCTCCCCGCGCCGCGGAGGGACCCCGAGACGTGGCGCGGCCCAGCGCCCCCCGGACCCCACTCACATCTTGCCGGCGGGGGCCGCGCCGAGCGCGTTCTGACGGGTCCCAACGGCAACTGCGCTCAGCTCCGACGGCGTCCGGGAAGTGACGCCACGGGCGGGGCGGGGCGGGGCGCGGCCGCAGGGGGCCGTGGAACCGGGTGCTGACGTTGCGCTCGGTGACGTCAAGGTGACCGCCGACTGCTGGCGCGCGTGGCCGTGCCCGGCAGTGTGCCTGGCAGTGTGCGCGCGCTGCCCCCGCGCCTCGCCGAGCGCTCCCCCGGCTGCCCGCGGTCGCCGCTCTGGAGCGGCCCGGTTGTGTTCCAGCTCTCGGCTCGGAGGCGGGGGGGGGCGGGTTCCTTTTTAGCGGTGACCGTCAGTGCGCGGCTCAGTCGAAGGCACGGAAGGCGCTGAGGAGGGAAGCCGGGCGGCTCCATGGGCACGGGGCACCTAACGCCGGCTGCGCGCATCCGGCTGCTGAGGGCAGGACACGCAGCTCCTGCCAAAATCCGCACCGGGGGAGGGGGTCAGGCCGGGCATTACAGACAAAACTTTACGGTGAGGGGGTCACCCAGTGACACAAGCTTCCTAGAGAGGTGGCTGATGTCCCGTGCCTGTCAGCGTTCGAGGGGCGTTTAGGCAATGCCCTTAGTAACGTGCTTTAACTTCTGGTTAGCTCTGAAGAGGTCAGGCAGCTGGACTCGATGATCTCTGTGGGTCCTGTCTGTCGTTCTGTTCTGTTCAAATTGTGAAGGTCTGTTAGATTGCCCCAAGCCCAGAAGTATAGCTGGGCTCATTTCTGAGACCCAGCTGGGTTATGCCAGTACTGGACCTGGCTGGGATTGCAGTAACATTCATCTCAGACTGTATGGTGCTGTATTTTTGATTCGTGCCCTAAGAAGTGTTGATAACATACCGATGTTTTGGCTGTTGCAGAACAGGCCTGCACAGTGTCAAGGCATGCTCTGTTTCTCATGCCACCCCCCGCAGCAAAGTAGGCTGGGTACTGGTGGGAGAGGCGTGGGATGCGCCGTGCTAGGTAACGTTATCCTCTGTAACACAACGGGGTGAGGGTGTGTGTGCGTGCATGAGTGTCTTTTCAAGGTCTCTGTTTGCTGGTGGGAGGTGATGTGTGTTTGCCTTTGCATCCTTTCTGTATTTTTGTTTGTTTACTTTTTCCTTCATTTATTACGCTGTTTTTATCTCCAGGCTTTTTTTTTTTTTTTTCCTCATCACTATTGCTCTTACAATTCTCTTCCTCTGGGGATGGCGGGGGGAATGAACATTAGGTGGGTGTTTAATTTCTGTCTACCTAACACAATGCCATTGGACAACCCAGGAATTAACGGGCACAGGGAAGCAGAGAAGAACCTGTGAACAAATTGTGGCATTATGTAACAATGGTGATTTACTTTTAGAGGGAAATGTAGTTAAATTTTCACTGTAGTCTGGAAGAAACTCTTAATGAAATCTCATCTTCTGTTGCAGTTATGGGTTTTGGAAGAATTTACTCATAAGAGTACTGACACAGTCTCACAGACCAGATGATTAAATTTTTTAAGCTGTTTTACCCTGCTAGGCTAGCCTCCCAGTCAGGGTTTATTTATTGAGTGTTGAGTATCTGTTATCTCTTATGTATCTGTTATGTTTTCTGTCAGTGCAATAATTAGCTGTTAATTCTAGTTATTATTGTGTTATTAAATGTTCTCTCTTAGGCTTCTGTATCTGCAGGCCTCGTGAATTCTACTAAGAATTACCCTTACTTTTTGTGTACTGTAGGAGTTAGCATTCTAGTACTAGGTGTGCATAGTTTTTCAGTAACAACACCAGCATCTTGTCCTGATAGTGAATTTTATGCGGCAAAAGACCTGAAAATAATCTCATCTCAGAAAAGTAGTCATCCATAGATGAGTACAGACAGAACTTCATTAAGTTGTGTCAGAAAACCTAAGCAGAATTGGCACCATTTAAGGGCTTGCCAAATATTTACAACTATGTAGTATTACGTCACCTTATGGAATTTTTATCAGAATTTGAAAAACTACAGTATATCATAGTGCCTTGCAATTAATTGCCACCAAACAAAGTTGCTAGCTGCAGCTGGGCAGAACTATTTGTTTTTGAGGCCTACTGGAATTTTAATGCTTTTGTGTAGTTGTAGTCCTCTTGGCAAAAACTGTAACTTTGAAGCTCGGCAAGGATGGGTACCTAGCATCTGCAATCTTATAACAATTTTCCTTTCTTTAGCCCTATACGGCTGTAAGAGCGTAGCCAATATGCAAAATGAGAAGCTTCTGTTAGGGTTGAGGGCCAACAAGTAGGCCTGCAATACTGGCCTTCAGGAGCACAGACTTTGGCCTCTTCAGGGACCTACTTGCAGGATTCCCATGGGTTAGGGCTCTAGAAGGCTGGTGTGTGGGTATCCAGAACTGGTTAATATTCAAGCATTGCTTCCTCCAAGCTCAAGATCAGTGCATCCCTATGATCGAGACGCCAAGCAAATAGGGTAGGAGACCTGCATGGATGAGCCCGGAGTTCCTGGCAAAACTCAAGTAGACTATGGAAATGCACAGAATGTGAAAACGGCCAGGCCACTTGGGAGGAGTATAGGAATGCTGTCAGAGTATACAGGAATGTGAGGAATTAAATCTGGCAAGCAATCTCAAGTGCAACAAGAAGGGCTGCTTCAAATACATGGGTAGCAAGAGGAAGACAGGGAAAATGTGGGCCTGCTGCTGAATAGGGTGGGTGTCTTGGTAATGAAGGATACAGGAAAGGCAGGTACTGACTGCCTTCTTTGCTTCAGTCTCTACTGCTAAAGCAGGAATCCCAGACCCTGGAAACAAGAGAGGAAGCGTGGAGAAAGGAGGACTTTCCCTTGGTTGAGGAAGATGGATTAGAGATTATTTAGGCAAAGTTGATAGCCACAAATCCTTGGACCCTGAGATAGGATGCACCCCTAAGTGCTGAGGGAACTGGCAGATGTTATTGCTAGGCCACTCTCCATCATCTTTCTAAGGCTGTGGACAACAGGAGAGGTGCCTGAGGACAGGAAGAAAGCCAATGTCACGCAAGGCTTCAAAGGGGGGGCAAGGAGGAGGACCCAGGAAACTCCAGGCCAGTCAGCCTCACCTCTATCCCTGAAAGGTGATGGAACAATTCATCCTGGACGTCCTAGATTAAAGGACAGAGTGCTACTTACAAGCAGCTTAAAAACGCATTATAGAAGCAACGTTTATTTTCAAGGTTATTTACAGTGACTAAGAGTGTGTCACCCTTTTAAACTAGAACAGAAGAGACTTTAAAAAAAGGCACACACTTTGTATGGGGAAATTTTCTTTGTTTTTAATTTACAGCAGAAAGAATATAAAGCATTCAGAAAACATTTTCCATATTTTAAGGGCAATTCAAAACATTTTGCATGGTTCCAGCAGCTGAGTTCTTCAACAGATCCATTGATTCAGTGATGCTTTACATGCACGGTTACAAAAATAAAACTTACAAAAGAGAAGACATCTATACTAGTTTTACATGCAAGTCTTGGGGACCCCCCATTGGGCACCAGCTATTGTGTGGAACTGCCATAAGCGTGCATCCAGAGAGGGGGTTCATGTTATATTTTGTATTTCTTTCACACAGTATTACTGCTGTTAAGTGTGTTTCACAAAGGAGCAATTCCATTATCAGAAGACAGAAGATTTGGCTCCTGGCACTTGGGAATTTGAGTTTTCCCGGGAAGCTGCACTTATCTTCTGTGAAAACACAGGTTCCACAATCAAGAAAAGGGTGAGCAAAATCACTTCACTTCATTGGGAGTCTTTTTAACTCCCCAGTGATACACTGAAGGGTTATGACCCGACACAAGAAAGCACTTAGAAGCTGTACTTAGCTTCAAGCATGCAAGTATTTCTGTTGACCCTATGGAATTGCTTGCATGCCTAACAGCAAGTACATGCTTAAACATTTGGCTGAAGCAGGATCTAGGTTAGTAGATACACCACCAGGCCCATGGATCTGGAAGAGTAATTTGAAATGGCTCTGTATATTACTGAATTGTTTTTATAAATATAGGGAATTAAAGTATTTCCACTGAGGTCACTACTCTTGTTAGGAAAAAGATCAATTCTATATCGTCACATAGTGGTTAATGGGAGCAACATTTCCATTTCATAATGTCAGAGTTATTCCAGTATTGATACAGAGCATTTCTTGTTCATCCCAAAGGAGATTCTTCTAAATTTCCATTTTGTGTGCGAGGAAAATTTAACATTTAAAGTCCTAATTCCATACAATAAATTGAGTCTATGAGGCTGCCCACAGACATAGTGTGGAAGCCCAACCATTCTTTTTTACCTTTTTTTTTTTTTTTTTTTTTTTTTTAAATTGAATCAGGTCATAAAGCAGCAGTTCAGAAATGTACAAGAGAATTCTGATAATGAGCTATAGCACATTTACTATAATTCAATGCTGGCAGTGAAAAGAAGTAATTAAAAACAGGTACAATTATAGAAAAGGCACCAAGAGCACTGACCCCAGTTTTTTTTTTTTTGCCACATTTTTTTTTAACCCTTCTTCTAAAGACACCAGTTTAAAAGTTTCTTATGTGTGAGTATTTTTAGGCTTCACAACAAGCCTTGTGTTTAAACATTGCAGTTGGTGGCCGGGATCAAGCAAGAACAACTATTCCAAAACTAAGAATCTCAAATTTACACCAGTCCATTCAGAAAATTTAAACTGCCACTAGCAAACCAAGCACAAAGGAGCAGTTTCTGATCTCATACATGTACATAATCCACCAGGAGTTACTTCCTGTACATTCCTGTGTAATCAAGATCAGAATCTGGTTCCTATTGTTGAGAATTTGTGACAGTTTTAAGTTAGTACTTTAATGAAAAAAAATAAATCTAATTTCTTTGGCTCCTCACTATGTGGAAATAGCAATATACCATGACACCCCTACAAATTCAGTTTGCATCTTTTTTTTTTTTTTTACTTTTTTGATTTTTTTTGTGCAATTTTTATTACATTTTCTGACTTCCAGCAGGAGATATGAAAATGTGAAACATATTTTCTACTTTCATACTATTTCTTTTTTTTTGTTTTTCATTTTATGTTCATTCTAAGTGTTCTTTATTGGAGTGAGTGTATGGTGTTAAGCTAGATACGCTTTTTTGTACTCTTATGATTATCTGCTTTGCAAAAGTAACTTAATTTTCTTAAGCAATATTAGCATTCACATTACTTGGCACCATTGGCAAAAAAAAAAAAGGGGGTGGGAAGGAAGAAGAAGGAAGGAATAAATAAATGAAACTCAACCAAACCAAACCAAACTCCTGGTAGCCAAAATGAAATGTAAACATATCTTTTTTTTTTCTTTCTTTTTTTTTTTTAAAGTAATGTTGCTCTGCCTTTTTTTTTCCTAAGTCTAAATACAGTAGCTCTTTTTTGCCATTTAGTCATGCTTTAGCAAAAATGTTCTTCTAAAGAACATTTAAAATAAAGTTTCTTATAGTGAAATAAAGTTTTTGTTTCATTTTACAGACCATAGCCACTAATGCTTTGCTTTTGTTCATTTCTTTTTCTTGAGTTCATGCACATATCTCTTTGTTTTAATATATACAATATGTACAAACAATACATCCACACTCTTCTCGTTCATTCAGACAAAACTATACAAATAATAATTTTATCTTGCCAAGTTATTGACCCTTTATGAATAAAATATTTAGTAATTAATCAATATATTCCCTTTCAAATATTTTGTCATTTTCCATTTCTACCTTCTATATATACAGAAATTGCCCAGATTTGATGAAATAGCCAAAATAAGAAATTTACTGGCCAGAATGCAGCACCACTCTGATCTTTAGGTGGTATAAAATGTCCAGGCAACATATGTATGTGACTGCAAAATGACAAGAGGTTTGACAGTTACTTAAGATAAAAAGCTACACGTCTTACAAATTATTTTAAGAACTTAAAATAATAGCACATGAAAGTAAGGCGAGAAAATAAAGTGCTGAATATGAGAGAAAGTACATGACAATTGATATGTTTTTGCAGGTTCTAGTAAAAAAAAAAATACCCAAAAGAAACTTTTTAAAACTTGCTTAAGTTACTCTCTCCGTTTCTCATGCATTACCCGTTTATCTCATATACCAACCCCTTCTGTAAGTTCCCACGGGATGTATTAAAAACCTGCAGATTTAAAAAGTTGCATTAAGTGTGCTGTAGAGATTTAAAAGAAACACAAAGGACAGAAGAGCGAAGGAAATGAGGATGCATGGACCCAATAAAGATGTACTGATCTAAGCCCCTCCACTGAGACTCAAAGCTTCAGTTTCTTGGAGATGACTGACAAGTGCAGGAACAACATTCTTGTGTTGCTTGTGCATTCCCACCTTTTCTTAACAATATTTTTGGTATAATATTTGTACAGTTCCACATGTTGTTCAGTACAGCCCTATATGAAAAGGATAAATAATCGCTTCTTCTGTCTTGGAGAATGAAGCAACTCACAAATTCTTCCTGGTGTCTCTTTTTTTTTTTTTTTTTCTATGATCCAACAGAAGATTGAGTTCCAAGATGTCTTGCTGAACAAATTAAAAGTTGTCCATGAAAGTGCAAATGCAATGACCAAAACATTACTGTTAAAATCCTGCAGATGGTATTTCCAGAACTGCAGTGGGTATTTTTGTTGTTGTTGTTGCATGTCTCTGCTAAAAACAGAAAATGAAAACAGTCTGAAAAGCAATGTCACATTGCTACGGGATGCTGCTGTGTATCTTCAAGTTCCTTGGCCTTTTTCAACTCTTTCACTCTGAAAAAACAAAGAGGAGCTATATAACATGTCTATTCCAAAACTTTTCAAGATAGAAAAATCAAAATGATACCTCCCTTTAACCTCCAGTGTAAAAGAGCCACCTCCCAGAGAAATGACAGGAAGGTAGTATGCTCCTGACACTGTAAACAGTTGGAAGCGCATGAGGGAACAGTAGAAATCTGAGAAAAAGCACATTTGGAAATGTATACTAATTTCTAGCTAATGAGTTTTCATGTTACATGTAAATACAGCATGCCTTATTGTGGTATTTTTCTATTTAACTACCCTTTTTTTTTTCTTATCATTAACTGATTTTGTAGTTGCCTGCTACTGCAGCTGTTACGGCAAAGTGGCTTTTCCGTGTGAACTTTTCTCTGTAAACCACTGAATCGTGGGACAATTTCATGTTATGCCCGGCACAGTGGGGGAAAAATCAGTCAAACTTAGAGGGGAAGCCTGATGTTAATAGGTACAGAATTTCATGTAAGTGAGTGTTTATATGTGAGTAAAAGGATCTGGTAGGGTGTGAAGAAAGGTTACTTCACAATTATTCTAGCTTCTCTTCACTGTAGTCTCTAATACATTGGTAGTGGTAGTAGATACATATTTTTTCACAGCCAGCAGGACATTGCATGCCAAAGGAGACAAACAAAGTGGAAGGGTTACTCTCCCTTGATGTGGCCTGATACTTCATTCTCCACCCTTTAAAATGCATGCAATACATTACCTCCCCCTAGCACTTGTCTGTGTAAGAACTAAATCATCACTGAAAGCTGAAATAGTTTAAATTAAAAAGATGAAGATAAGTGAATAACTTCAGTCCCATCAAATAAAGTAGGATTCTGCATTGGTGCTGGCATAGCAGTAATTCTCTGCTCGGGCTGACAAACTGGCTGCATATCAGTGAAGGCTGCCTGTAGAGGAGCCAAACCGAATCCAAAGGGGCTTCCTGTGCTGCCCCTAAACCTGAAAGCAGCTGCCCAGCTGAGCTTGGGCAACCAGGCTCTGCCTCATTCTGCAGGGTGCTCCTTTCCATGGTGCAAGACCTCTGCCACCTGCCTGCTTCCACATGCCTTTCCTCCTTTACTGCAAGGGAGACCCGCCCTAAAAGGAGTAGAAGACAGCTTAAGTTAAGATGATTTAGCTGAGTATGTACATGCCCAATTACTCTAGCTAAAACTTCAAAGTAACAAAGGCATGGTGCAAAGAATCATGTCAGAGCTGCAAACCTATGAAACAGAATCCAACTAAAATTGATTTAATTTAACAAAGTCTAAGCAAATATAATTCAGATACTAAGAGATGTCAAAAGAGCTAAGCAGCGCGAATGTCAGTTTGTAGCCTCTTTAGGTACTCATATGTTATCTTTTGTCTCTTTCACCAGCTTGGTAATACAAAAACACGATGAAGGCTATAATCTGACCTCTAGATTTGGCCTATACATATATTTCCACTATTTTTTTTCATTTATTTTTCTGCATATACAATTAAACATACTCAGGAGGAGCTGGTTGTTTTTAACTTCCTGGTTTAGATTACTCAAAGCTCTAGCACTCAAAGGCACTATCTTTATGTGTGAAACTGGGGGAAACTGGAGTCAATGAAGAAATCATGCTGATTAATGTGAGTAAGGTCAGACGTTTGGTGCTTACCTCAAACTGTTGGAAAATATCATGTCTAGAAAGGAAGATGGCTCTGCCAGTCTAAATGTGTGTGCCATTTTCAGAGCCTGAAGACGTACCTTTAAGAGGCTATGGCACTCTTCTGAAATCCAAGTCAGGCAGAGAGAATGTCTCAATACAGCTCCCCCAGATGCCAGGAAGTACTCTGATCTCCAGGCTGAGGAAAGGGCAAGGCAGCAAGCAGTAGCACCAATTCTGATTTCCTATTTGGGTACTGCTGTGCCGAGCCAAAATTCCTAATACAATTTTACAGTGAAATTTTCTGAAAAATTCTGGCTTTACACAAGGTACTATATAAAAGACCCTACTGACGTGAGGGGAGTGAGGACTTCAGCGCTGAACAAAAGACAACGACCTGTTTGCTCCTAGTTGGTTAGAATGTCTTATGGCGTTACCTGCTCGTTAAGTCCACATCATCCTTTCATTATAGGAAACATATGAGGCCTGTTGCAGTGAACTGAAAATGCTCGCAAATGACAAATTTATCATTTTTAGTATATTTAGTTTTCTTTTTTTTGTAACAGAACTCTATCTTGAAATTATTAATGTTTCCATTACTGCACCACTTAGAAGCAGTTGAACCAAAATAATTGCTGTGCTAGAAAAACGTATGCATCTGTGCAGTAAACTATTTTTAATGTTTAGATTAATTATATATATATGTTCAAGATACCATCTATTAATGCATGATTTGCAGTGCAACTTCCAAGTGTTTTCTGTTGCACTTCAGTACCACAATGTAAAATTAAACTGTTATTGTAGATCTTACTGAGAACATGCACAATATTTAAGCTGGTGGCTCTTTCACCAAGACATGCTATACCTTAGTTTAGCACTTCAACATGCAAAGTCTATGCTAACAAAGCACTTTTGCAGGAAGAACGCAAGACATGCTTTGCTGCAAACTTCCACCTACAGCATGCAATATCTGTACTGGTGCAGACCTATTGAATCTGTTTAACTGGAATGCAACATACATGCCAATGCAAGTTAATTACTATACCACTCAACAAACATTTGCACTAGTACAGATCGATTGAGAAATATGCAATGCCTTCCTTGGTCAAATGTGTTTTACATTGGTTTGCAGATTTTCAGGCTTATAAAAATCTTGCAAGTGCAATAATCATTACTGCTTAAAAAAAATAAAAATAAAAAAGAACATACTAGTATTCTAGTATTGAATTTCCCTACAGTAAGGTTACAGCCTTTGAAAAGCTGTCTTGGGTACCATTACTGAAAGATTCCGCTTAGTATATAATGGCTTGAAACAAACCATGTATTCCAGAGCATTTATAATCTTATCCTTCAAGATGATGATCATCCAAACTTATTAAGTTAGCACATTTGTTTGTATTAAACTAACCTGTGTTTAGTATACATAATCAGGCAGTTGTTGCATTAAAAACGGGAGTGCAGGTAGGTACTAAGAATCATTTATTTGTATAGTGTACTGCATGGTAGGTAGTAAGACCCACAGTCTACAGCTGTCGATCTCTCATCCTCACTCTGAAGAGCGAGGTCCAGGGAAGCCCTGGGCTGGCACCAAGAAGCCAGAGAAGGTGGTGTCCCCTCTCCTGGCAGCAGGCTAAAGGCAGCCCTGCTCTGCTATGGCATCTGCAGCATAGCACAGACAGAGTGGAACTGAAGCAACTCTAACTTCTGTGGACAACTGAGCAAATTCATGGGCAGAGTGACACTTGGAAAGCACTGAAGTATTGTGAATACCCTGCTTATTTCCCAAACCAGGGCATGAAGTGCCAGAACCACTGCATGCATTAAGCTATATACCAGATTAGTGTAATTTATTTATCATTTTAAATGACTATTCTTAAACAAGACACTGAATTGTTATACCAAGAGAACTTAAAGCTAATTATTTTCAACCAATTAATTATTTATTGGAGTGTCTATGCTGTAACTCTTCCTGTCTTAACACAAATTTTTAGTCCTTGTTTAGCATTTCATTTTTCTTTTTGAGAAAGTTCCTTATTCAGTGGTACATTGATTTGATTTCATTACTGCAATATAAAGTTGTCAACATGAGTGTGGCTTTGGTATCCCCTCTTCGCTAACCCTTTGTGTAATAAAACCCCTAGAATTCCAAATGCAGTTAAAAAGTAATTTGACCAGGGAAAAACTCTGGACAGATCAGGGGCCTTGAAAATAAAAATCTACTGAGTGAGTGCTGCTAGGACAGCATTTAAGTGAACAGTATAGCACTGCCTTCGTGCTAGAAGACAATCTACCTTGGTTCCTCGTTTTCCATTCTCAAAATTCGGATAGAGGAGAAGGGTCAAAAGTGTAGCATCCATAGTTACAAGCAATAATAAACTACTCTAGGTGGAAGCACACTAACAGATTTTATAGAACAGTACAGACTATTGCAGCAGAGAAGGAAGTTCTTAGAGATGTTCCAGTTCAGTTTGGTAGACAAGCAGTGAGACTTTTATGTTTTAATAACAGAAAACCAAGAATTGAGAGCACATCATACCAGCAGGCCATGTGCTATGGATGGTATACAAATTTCGGTAGGTATCTACAGGCACCAGTGTGCTGGTTTAGATCACTTCTGAAAGCACTTCCAGTTACATGGGGACCGGAGGTGAGGACAGTTCAAGTGATAACATGGCTGCAATCCAGAGCACACCAGGAAAGGTATCAGGCTATGTCTGTTGCAACACTCCAAACAAGAAGTACCATCCTACTTCAGTAGCTACTGAAACCATGCACAGAATTACAAGGACTATAAGTTTGCTTTTGCACTGATGAAGCCTTCAACAAAAACCTCCTCAAATAGGATTTCCTCTAGATGGTAAACACTTTTAAAGTACAAGGTCATTCCCTCAGCAGTTGCTGAAGAGCAGATAGACAGAAAAAGCACGTGCAATAGAGATGATCACTGCTAAGGTGTCAGAATCACGGCCATGGTACCGACTCACGAAAAGGGACAAGAAGATGGTTTCACCTATAAGCTTCCAACCCTGACACTCAGGGGCTATGTCCCAGTTCCCAGATTGCTCCAGCCAGACAAAGCTTCTGCCCTTTGAACTGTGTTACTTACTTGGACACCATACAAGGAGGTTGCATTGTTATGTGCTGAAGCAATGTAGAAAGCAACAGCCCCAGAAGCGAGCAGCAACTTCTCTCCCCACGCACCCTTCCCGAGTCTTGTATGGGTGTGTCAGCAAATGAATTAGGCCTACTTAGAAAGAATTTCAACAAACAATGGCTTCATGGGTAAAGCGTAACACAAAGCTGCTTCATCAAATTTACTCCATAATGCCCAGCCAGGAAAATGTATAATGAATCTGTGAGTTTTATAGCAGTAAGTTCTGGCAATGTTGATCAGTATAACAGTGAGGGTGCAGGAGCCAGAGTAGTCTTTCTGGTAAGTTACCTGTTGCTCTGAGAGCTGAAATAGCCTGTGGGACATTTAAGAAAAGGGAGCTCTTGCCTTTTTCCAGATATCTCATTTGGGTTGCAAAACAAAAAAGACAGAAAGGCCCAATAAGAATGACACCCCAGAGCATGCGGTCTGCAATTTAACACACACATCTGAGCTCCAAACACATTCAGCCCCTGCAAGAGGTAAATGAAAAAAGAAGTTACTTTGAAAAATTTTATTGCATGTAGTGTTGCATATCCCAATACTTTTTCTCACATTGTCCTAAACTTATTGTCCTAAACAAATGGGACTTTTCAATCCCTTATAACATTCCCCCTTTCTCAATCTCATTTAGAAGCATAAAAACCTAGGTACTTCAATGAAATTGCTGCTGCATAACATATATTAAAAATATATTAAAAAAATACAAGTCCTAGTTGCACAGGAGTAGGAAGGGGTTCATTGCTGAAATGCCAAGAAAGGGAAGGTTATGCAGACAACAACAAAATATAGGAAATGTTGTTTACTGAGGTAGAAAATAAAGTTATACTTACCAGAGAAAATGAATTCAGGTATTATGTGCACACTCCCCACAGTGGAGAGCAGCATTTAATCAAATAATAAGAAATGAGGTAGGAGGAAGTGGAATCTACTTGTAAATGAAAAATGCCATAAATGAATACATTCCTTTTTACTTATCATCAGTAACAACTGCACTTGTTCTGCCCCAGAGAGAACTTAAGCTTTGCTGCAGGCAGAAAGTGATCAGCCACCAGTGTGAAGAAACTTGCTCCTTGTGATCTGCTCTAGATCACCTGCCTACTGAGAGGCAAAAGGGCTAACAGCTCAAGCAGACATATTTCTCTTTACATCCTAATTCTGGACTACAAAGGTCTCTTTCACAAGAAGCTACAGGGAGTGGCTTAACAGATGAGCAGGGGTAACTCTGCATAGCATGCACTGGTCAGCTGAAATATGTCCACTGCACTAAATTCCTCTGAGAAGTAAAACTATTACTTAAAGGCAATAATAACTGGATTTGTTTTTCTTTCTATAAAGTCTTTTAACTTCTACTGCAGGATGATCTTGAAGGTCTCTTCCAACCTTAATGATTCTGTGATTCACAGATAGCAAATTCAGTCTTACTTAAGTTGGAAAATAAAATGTCACCCCTTCCCTCCCTTTACTGATCATGGTATAATATAACCCAAATCAATCCAGAAAAAATAATGAAAACCTCTTTTCAAATTGATTTCAAACTGAAACATGGAAGCAAACACTTATCTGCATATATGCACTATGTGAGCACAATGCCTGTGTACAGAATACATCAACTTCATACATTACAGACATTCATTCCTTCAGCATATATGGATAAGCCAGTGGGCCCCAAAATACTTCTCAGATGTGCATGCACAAACAGCATATGCACATATGTTGTACATGAACTCAAAGCAGCAAAAAAAAATCACTTGCCATAACAAACTTATTTCAGCAGAACAGCAGTGGCTAGACTTTGTGATATTTTATTGCTAACATTTTCCAAATAATGAGAGGAAGTACATTTAAATGGAACAAGTTAATCTAGCATGATTGAAACTGTTTTCCTGATTTCATGCTTCTTCAATGATGTGCATAAGAGGCGAATCCAGATGCCTGCATTACTGGCTGGGTCCCACTGTAAGAATGTACAGAATGACAAATCACTGCCTTAAAAATAAAACACTGACCTACTGGGAAAGGGAGAATATTAGAAGTATATTTTACTTGTACCTATGTACATAAATACATTTGCCTGCAATGTATTCTTGTATTATTAAATATCAACTGAATGCTATTCCCATAAGCTCCTCACTTCACCAACAGACATCCCTGTGAAGCCCAAGAGAGGAGTACTAAAAAATTTGACGCCTAGGACACAGGATATCCAGGACTGCTCTTACAGCATTTTATCTGTAAAACAGAATTCATCACTGTATTTTCTTTGGAAGAGCTCTCAGTGCTAGAAACTGTCACTGCAGACAATGGTAATAAAGCTAAGGACAGATCACTAAAAGACACGTAGGAATAGTTTTTTGCTTATACCTCGTTTTTCTTGCAATTGGCTAAAAGAAGTTTTAATTCAGTCAATTTTTCTCACAGATTCTACTTTTACCAAAATTTTCAACAGCAGTTCTAACAGCTGAATGTTACTGTATACAAAACCTGAGATAACAGTGTGAAGCCACACACAATTCAAAGAACAACATAACTGAAGTTCTGTGTTTTTTTCAGATCATCTACCCTAGCCATTAAGCCTTCTCCTGGGAGTGGCAACTCCCTGATTTCCTGATTTATCCCACATCGTTTGCCTGTCAGTGCAAAACTTGCATATACTACTAAACTTTCAGAATCTGTAAATCTGCTTTCCAGTAATTATTGATTTGCTTTTACAAACACGAAGTCTTAAGGTGCAACAACTAATTGTCCAATACTGGTGACTGGCCTGTCAAAGGGACCTTGAGCTGAGTCACCATGTCTACGGATGACTTTCCCTGGCTTTGCTCATGCCCAGGGAGCTGGGTGCTAGCTGTGTACCTGCACCCTGCACTTGCTTCTCCAGTGCTATCTGGGTGATAGCACCCAATACAATACAGCAGCTATGCTGTTTTCCATCCCATACATATGCACTAACAAAATACTGAAACACATCACATAGTGTTGATATGTATTCACAGAATATTCATTATCGTCCACCAACCATTCACTTAACTAGCAAGCTTTCAAAATGCATGTACTGAGGACTCACATATGGACTGCTCTTCACTGTCTCTTGTATTAGTGCACTGACCACGTAACGCAAACCAGCTTTAGAATATCTTGAGACTGCAGCATGCATCTGCTCTCCAACTCAGACTAATGGAAAGGCACACAAGAACAATTGCTTTACTTGTCTGTGTTCAAGTCATACATTGCACTTCTTCAGTTCTGAATCCAACTAGCCCACTTTGGTATGCACATTTTAAGTTTAAATCATTTTTCCTATTCACAGAACAAAGATTTTAAAATATATCCCCCTCATGTTTGATGCACAAAGGTCACACATGGTGCTGCTAGTGGGGAACGCAGTGTAGTTTCCAGCCTGTGCAGCACCCAGGGTTGCAGCATGCACCCTGACCTCATAGTTGGGCTTTCTGCTGGCATCCCAAGCCTAAGGACAGCAAGGCAGAGGCACCCACATCTGGGGCACAGCAGGAATCATATGCAGACATGCCTGCACGTGGCCAGCCCCATCAGTTTAGCAGAAATTCCCTGGAGAGAAGGAAGACTGAGAAGAGAGCACCAAAACTGCAAAAACAGGAAAGACTGGAAGATGTGCTAGTTGTTTTCTTACACACTGTGTATCCTGCTCTAGTGGTAGCTCAAGAAAATATAATCATTTGTCTGCAGCATTCATTACTGTCCTATAGCATATGTTAGCTAACCCCAAGATTAAAGATAGTTAAACTTGTCTACTTTTATAAGAAGAGATCAACACTTACTAATACCCTTACAAAGATAAGTTGACTTATCTAATCAGAATTACTTTTTTTTAAGTTACTTACAGTCATTTGTTTTCAAAACCAAATTATGTTCCCCCCCCCCACCGAGGCCTTTGAAACCATACACACAACCGTAGACCAAAAAGCACAAGCCTTAATTATACCCAAAGAATCAGATTAGTAAAAACACGGCACCCAGTTGGTCCACCATTAAGAGAATGCAAGCTATTTTTACACTGTTCCTGATTTAACCTGCATTAGATGTAATATACATTAACGTAAATCCAGCTCTTATGGCTTATGGCGTTCTGGCTAGTAAATTCTGGCACAGCACTGGTGTCTCTGCAATCAAGAGCAACATTTCTCTTCCTCCATCAGGGCAAAATCCATCAAAGCAAAGACTTAAAAAGTTAAGGCACATCTAGGCCTTTATTCCCATTTCAAGCCATTCTTGCCTCATTGTTTTTTACTAAAGAACCTAAATTGTTACTTGTAAAAATCTGAGAATATGTAACAAAAAAGAAAGCTGGTTTTGGTTAGAAAGCTGCCTGTCAGAGAAGGACCTGGGAGTATTGGTTGACAGTCGGCTGAATACGAGCCAGCAGTATGCTCAGGCGGCCAAGAAGGCCAACAGCATCCTGGCTTGTATAAGAAGCAGTGTGGCCAGCAGGTCCAGGGAAGTGATTGTCCCCCTGTACTCGGCTCTGGTGAGGCCACACCTCGAGTACTGTGTTCAGTTTTGGGCCCCTCACTACAACAAGGACATGGAGGTGCTTGAGCGAGTCCAGAGAAGGGCGACGAAGCTGGTGAAGGGTCTGGAGAACAAGTCCTACGAGGAGCGGCTGAGGGAGCTGGGACTATTCAGCCTGGAGAAAAGGAGGCTCAGGGGCGACCTTATTGCACTTTACAGGTACCTTAAAGGAAGCTGTAGCGAGGTGGGGGTTGGTCTGTTCTCCCACGTGCCTGGTGACAGGACGAGGGGGAATGGGCTTAAGTTGCGCCAGAGGAGGTTTAGGTTGGATATTAGGAAAAAGTTCTTTATGGAAAGGGTTGTTAGTCACTGGAATGGGCTGCCCAGGGAAGTGGTTGAGTCACCATCCCTGGAGGTTTTTAAAAGACGTTTAGATGTAGAGCTTAGGGATATGGTTTAGTGGAGAACTTTTTAGCATTAGGTTAGAAGTTGGACTCAGTGATCTTGGAGGTCTCTTCCAACCTAGACTATTCTGTGATTCAGTGAAAAATGGTGGACAGACATCCTAGTTATGAAAGTAATATCAGTTATTACTTCTTTATTAGGCTCAATAGTTAAACCAGTAATGATGCCTCCAGCAGTCTTATTCCTGATTCATACACTCAATCCTAAGTTGTAAAAATAATTTCTGCATTTCAAGGTCAGTAAATTGCCACAATCAACAATTCAGAATCAACTATTCTGAATGCTACAAGAACAAGAGTTCACACAATTCCTCTTGAAATAGTAGTAATGAACAGCGTTATTTCCAGCTGTAGCTTCTGCCAAAGAATATAAACTCTGTTGTCCTACAGCCTCTCAAATTCAAAGCAATATTGAACAGTCCTGCTGACAACTCAGACACACGTCTTGGAAGCTGCAGCATCCTCTGCTCATACAGGGACTGTCACCTGCCACAGGAACACTGGTAAATTCTTGCTCTTCTGTTGGGCAGCAAAGAGCTGGCCCTGGCAAGGTAACCAGATGTTTAACTTACCGAAGAGCAACTTCTGGAAGATAAGCATTGGTACTTAGTCATCTTAGGAAGAAAAAAGCAGTGTGAAGAGCTTTTCTACTTCACTCTGGCTCTGGCAGAAACAAATACCCATCTAGTGTAAGCTGCACCTGTACAGCAGCTTCTAGCCTGAATGCCATTACATTCTCACAACAAAGGACATTGTTACTCATGGAGGGTATGTAAATGCAGACACAGTCAAGTTCCAAGATCTACTAATAGTCTATTTGGATACTGTGAAATATCCCATCAATACCACCGCCTAAGCATGCCCGTGATGAATACACATGTCCTTTTTCACATGTTCATGCATTGGTAACATCTACTGCAGAGCTCTGTCCTGTTATAAAAGCAGCAGTGTTAGTCATTGCAGTAGGGTTAGTTTATACAGGTTTCTGTTTATATAATTAATGGAGGTGAAACTTACTGGCATATCTTGGCTGCAGCCCCATGCAAGCAAGCAGAAAGCAAAAATATTTAAAATGGAAGAGAGGAACTGGCTAGCAGGCAGCTACACTCACCCTTTTGTACAGCCTATGGTCCACCAGTGGGCTTCAGATTGCAAAACAATACCAAAGAGCTATTAGCACACACATGGCAATAACCGTACCTTACCAAGAGAATTCACTTCAAGGAGAAGGAGACAACACTTCTGCTTGCCTGGAGAGAAAGAATCCTTCCCACCTCTTGCCTACTGGACTCCTCCTCTTTACCAGGGAAGAGGAGTCCTTTGTTGAGGTGTTTTAGGGCAGGAAATAAATCCAATACTGTCATCCCCATGGTATTTCCAGCTGCATTGTGCTTTCCCTTCTTGCAACAACTATCTGATTTCTAACTCAGGCCAAACACTACTCCATAAAAAACACTGCAGCACAGCCTAGCAATCGTGCAGATACTTCTCAGAAGAATAAAGTTTTCATACAACTCAGAGAAAGAACAGGAAATAGAACATTATCTTCCTGAAGAAAGCTGATTGTATGGATCACATATGGATTCAGTTCAGATAATCCAAACCTACCTCAGAGCCCTCAGTTTTCCTTACAGCTCTAAAGTAGTTGGGAAACACTAAATAGGTGGATTCTTTCCAAAACCATTAAATATGTAAACCTTTAATTCTGTCTTACACAGGACAGTATTCCAGGAGACAAGCCAATTCATAGTAGGTGTAACAGCTAATTTTAGGTTGAAAGCCAAATGCCAATGAATGGAGAGGTCTGGGCAAGGAACAATGATGGGTGAAGCTCTCCTATGAGGCCAGGAAGGTTGTGTTTCTCATTCTCTACAACCAACACTTCGGCAACAAGTCACATTGGTACCGTGTTATGGTTGATGCATGTTTTTCACCAGATTTTTGACAACATGACAATAGATGAATAAACAATTTTTTCAAAGTCAAAGGGAAAAAATACATCTGACCATCAGAAATCAGAATGACTGTTGATGATGAATGACTATTTTTGTCTTCATGATGGCTGCTAACATTCAGCCAGTAGAGTGCCAATACCTTCTGTAAGAATATGCTCAACCAAAACTCACATCCCTCTTCTGATTTTCAGCAATGTCTACTTATCCATTACTAAAAGACCTCCAACCACATAATTAACTGGCTAAATGTTGGAAATACTGTCCGATCAGGCAACAAGCATAAGTTCAGGAGATCAGAAATCACAAGACCAACATGCCTATTTACACACACTGACACGGATCCCCAAGCTGATAGGAATCATGTTTGCTCTACTTGATATTTGTGACAAAAGGCTAACTAAAAAAAATGGAACAGGACGATCATTTAAGCTGTTCTTCTGAATGTTAGCCTAGAAAGAGTTCTCATAATTGGCTTAAACTAGACTTTGATCTATTTAAAAAAGGTGTGAAAAGTAAACAACCAGACGGTTACCAGGAGAAAGCCTGACTAACCCTTGCATAAAGGCTACAGGATAATCTCTCAGTAAGACTCCTTTATTGGCCCAGCAACAGAATCTGTATGTGGACAAAAGTCAAATTGATTTTTTTGTTGAGGTTGAATTTTGAACTTTAAGAATTCACTGCCTTTTCACTTAGCTCAGTATCTGTATGACAGACTGCAACTGGCTTTTACATCCTGCCATGTCTATCAGCTTTCAGGCATCTGCTACAAAATCCTGCTTCTTTGATGTTCCTGCATATGCTCTCTTTTCTCTGTCACTCCCCCAGATTTTCCAAAAATATCAGTCATTTCTATCTCCGGTACTGAGAAGGCACTGTGGTTTAAGAAGTAGCCTCCTGCCATTTTTATGATAAGGAACAATAAATAACACTAGTTGTTATGCAGGACAAGCCCTGCATGTTCAGGAGCTTGGTTGGATTACGTATTTTAGGCTTTCTTCGTTTCCTGTTTATAGCAGCCACGTGCTAATTTTGAGCATTTCAACAGAAGCCTGTGGTGGGATTTCAAAAGCAGTACCCCTGAGACAGTGTGTGGAATTGTACCAAGCACACTGCCATCAGTTTGTCCTATATGAGCATTACACAGGATACACAGGAGGCTGAAAGGGCATGAGGCATATATATGTGTAGGTGTTTTAAAACTTATTTAACAACCTACATTTTATTACATTATCTTTAGAAAGACGTACGCAAGAAAAGCCAAGTAGCAACGAATAAGTGTAATTATTAAGACACAGAAGAGAAATTTTTATTTATTTATTTATTTTTTAAAAAGAGATTTGAAGCTTGAAGAGCAGCAGATGAGAAGGAACCAACTACCTTGTCTTGCCACCTAGTACCCCAGTGTACATGCACAATGAACAGGGCAGCACTTGAAAGAAGGTTGCAGAGCCTGGCTTCCGAAGGAAAGAATGCAAATGGTCCAAGACCAGGACACATGGCTGTGCTGGGGAAAGCACATGGCTCTCGCCCTTGGCTCCTTCCAGCCAGGTGAGAAAGCAAATGAGACAGTTTCAGAGCCAGCTGAGACAGTGAACAGGTAAATATCTGGTTTAATAAGTAAATCTGTATTACTTCCAGTTTTACACTTTCCCTTTGCAGTTGCTTACACAAGAAAAACACTTAAATCCATTTACCTTCAAAATTCTGTGAGGTAATAAAGGTCTATGAACCTCACTGGCATAACATTCTTCAACAAGCTCAAGCAAGCACATGGACCAGATCGCTCTGTATGGTAGCTGAAGCCAGGAGGTTCCAAGGGCCTGTGAGATATCCCTGTGGCATCATCCCAGGATCACAGATGCAGCCTACGTGCACAGAGCACCGTTTTGGAAAAAAAAAATCTTTCTTTCTAACTGCTTACTTCAAGCTTTTCTGACAAGCAGGGGGAATACGGGAAAAGAGGTCACAAAACTGGTCACAAATTTTTAAAAAGCTCTTTAAAGTTACGTTGGTGTCAAAGAGATTCTCAGCACTGTTTTTATCATATTTGGGAAATTTTGCTTTATTTTTGGCATTTGCTGATGCCAGGACGTTCCTGGATAAAGTTTGTGTCCGTTAATATTAACAACACTAACACAGTTTTAAACTCTTATAATTGCTTAGAAAAAGTACATGACCATGTACTGTGATTGTTTTCATTTCAGAAGAAAACACAAGGCAGTTTTGAAACAGTCACATCTTCGGTAGAATTTTTTTTTTCCTTTGTTGCATCCTAATCAGGAACCATCGACTATTTCCCAAGTCACCATAATCTCGAACAAAGTGCCTACAGATACGCACAGGGCTGCATTGTTGCAGAAATTTGAGTTTCTGTGCAGCATGACAGAAGCCAGAGAACACCTTCTCACAATAGATTCCTCCCACCTGCTTCTTGTTCTTATTACTTGTCTAGAAATACACAAGACCTCAACTCTTCTCCCAGATGTACACAGCAGCAGGGACAATGCTGCTCAAAAGAAAGATCAGGCTACAAGCAAAAGGGAAGCGACTTGCCTGCAAACTTCAGTGATGCAGATGAGTAGGTTTTGCTCTAAGAAGGAAATAGGAGATGCTGAGAAAGAGGAAGGCAATGAGCTGAAGGCAAGAAAAACTGCTGGAACCATGGGCAATTCTGAAGAGTCTAAACTACTTGACAGATGAAGGTCTAACAGCATGAATGAAGTGCATTGCGCATTCCAGACATTATTGGGAAACCCAGCAATAAAGTTATATCGTGACATTCTCTGGACTTGGGTATGCAAGTAAGCTGTAAGAGCATCTGGCAGTTTGACCCCATAACCTTCGAAGATGGCAACAGGTAGTTGGCTTTCCCAGGGACTGCCTAGACTTCAAGCAGATCTGAGAGGATATAAATTCCAAGTCTCTGTCTACTTCAGTAGGACAAGCTGCCTAATGAACACAATCAAATAAACCTTCCAGTCCCTTCCATACACCCCGCTATGAGCACAAAGCCATGTGTGCTTCTTCATGATCTACTGTGGCTGTTTTAAATGCATTTAGAAGTGTCCTGGAAGCTACATGGCCCTCTTTCTTATCCGCATGTCACTTGCCATTGAACCTGTAGGTAAGATGTTCTTCCACAACATGAGCCATGCCAACCTCCTGTAAACTGCAGCTCTAAAATCTTCCACACGGACTGGAGTCATGTGTCTAAAATCAAGTTTATCACATGCGTCTCTGACTCTCAGAGCTCTGTTTACTCTCAGACATCACTGGGCTGAACTATACAGGCTTTAAAATATTTTAGGTCAGACCAGCTTCTGAGTGCTGTTAGCAGATGAGATGCATGTGTGGTGAGAATGGAGGGCAGAGTCAGAAACATCTAAATTCACTTTTGTCTAAGCAAATTTCCAGTTTGAAAACTGATCATATATGGGCTCCTTTCACTGGAAAATCAGGACAGACACCCTGCATATAGCAGAGTACTCGCACAGTAGTGTCATGTGTTAACCTGCCTTGTGTTGCAAGTGAGCACTTTGGCAAGCATGCTCAAGTTTTCACACTGGCAGGAGAAAATTCATCTTCACATCTTTGTCTGTACTCCCAGAGTACATACTCTATGAGTATATATAGAGTGGCTGAAGTAAACTAACTTCTACTTTGCTGGCACATTCCACCTGTCCACATAAAAAAAAAAAAAGCTATATTTGACGACAGTCTACCAAGTGACCCTGGTGACTAAACTAGAAGTATTTCTGGTATACATAAGATATTACATTTTGCATTTTACCACATACCACAAACAGTTTGTGCAGCATACAGATCTGTGTAGCATTTATGAGCTGTAGCTATCCTTCAAGGAGCTTGTCCCCACTCCACCCTGCTCCCAACATCCTCAAGTTCAACTTTAAAAACCTTCTGCCTTTTTTTTTTTTTACTCAATATTTCTATATTCTGTGTTTTCCTGACATGACCTTGGCTGCTTTACCGTATCAGCAGTGGAAGTGAACATGATGATTTTCTTTCAGCAACAGTCCTAAGTTAAATATTTCCTTTCTGTGGGTGTATCTTGGAAGCAGCTGTGCTTTGTTATTTGATTAAAAGATCTGTAGAGAGTTGATTCTATTATCCTTCACATTGCACTCACTGCTGACACACTTGAATATTGTTAAATTGCTCTACTGAAGAGCATATACCATAAGGTAATGTTGTACCTGTGGCGGCAGCGTCGTAAAAATCTCATGATCTTGCGAGCAGCTTGATCCTGTTTCTTGGTAAGCAGACTGCTTCTAAACACATACACAAAAAACAACTTTGAAGCACAAGCAAAACTTTGGAGAACAGCAGTAAATGCAAGAATAATCATTCTATGAACCACTGTAGTTATCCCACTGGCCTGTTTAAACTACAGCACAACCCCGCCCAGTGTAAACAATGTCATAAAAAGATCCTGGTAGCACTTAACAATCCCAACAACTCACCTGAGTTTCTGTTGTACAATGGTGGCTGCCCGACGGTTTTGCTTCCTCTTCCCACATTCTTTGTAGCTGCGGTAGTACTGCTGGATCAGCATTGCGGCTCTTCGGCTCTGCTGGAATTTTTTCTGCTCATAATAGCTTCGGAATTTGCTCTGGATAAGAATGGCAGCTTGTGTCATCTTTTTATAAAGTGCATACTACAAGAAAAACAAAGAGAAGCTGAGGTATTTCAAAAACAAAACAAAAAAACAAGAACAGCGACAAGCAGGTTCCTACAGTGAAAGGCCACTTGCCTCGCTAAGACATGATGTAAAGCAAATGAGCACCTACTCACTAACTGGGAACTCCTTGAGAAAAGGGCTACAGCAAACCAGAACAACTATGAAATCAAGTGCAGAACCTAGTCTGCATCAGGAAAGCCTGTTTTGCTATCAATGGAATAGTTTGATGGGACTAGTTTTAACGCCTAGCCATCAGAGGCTCTATGAGAACATGCTAATGACCAGATCCAATTGTACTACACTCACAACCAACTTTAGAACAACTGGAGCCAATCCTGAGTTGTGTTTACACTATTTCATATTTTTATTGGAGTGAGTCTGCATTAGAGACAAACAATTCAATTAAGTACACTTAGATGAACTGTTTGTTTTCCTTGCATGCAGAAATCTCATTAGAAGTACAGGATGCTCATGTCTGTGCAGCTATTATTTGTAAAGTCTCATAGCAACAACAGCAAAATACACCTATCTAAGTAACTATATGAATAAAGCAGCATGAGTAAGTATTTTAAAATGCTAACAAATTAGCAAAAGACAAAACACACTATTTAAATGTCTTCACTTAAATGTGTCTTGTGAATGAATCACTTTAAGAACCTATTTTGGTGTTCACATGTGTATTTCACTTTCTTAGGACAAATAACTTTGAAAAGCCAACTTAAAACAGCTTTTTCTATGCCACAACAAAATAATGTAAAAATTTTTATTGCTCATACATCCATTTAAATCCAAACATTTCAAATAGAATAACATATAACTTAAACAAATCATCGACAAAACTAATTCTCATTAGAAGTCTATAAATAAGCATCCACTGAACTTGCAAATCTGTATGAGCAGTTACATTCAAAATTCCCTGTAGCACCACTCTATTATTTCTATCCCTATGATTTCAAATAAAGCAGGAATAAACACTTTAAAAGCAAATCTTTATTTTATGCTCTTTTCTTTTAAAATGTGCAAGTAGATAGCCACTTAGCAGAAACCATACACCATTATAAATGTTTTTAAAAAGTCATCTTCTGTAAGATTAATAGAAATGTAGAATTATCTACAGAAGTTGCAATCATACCTCTTAACTAACATTATGACAGATTGAAAGCTTTATCACTTTCAAAAATTTTAGCATTGTTATTCCTGGGCATTTTATCAGCTATGACTTCTGCTCACTTTATCAGGCAGATAAGACACAGACACAGCAGCCATTGCCCTCTACAAGGTAATGTCCTAGCATATCTTAACAGACTTCTCTTGTCTATTGGGAAAACAAAAACAAAAAAAGCAAACAAACAAAAAAAAAAACCAACACCATCCCAAAAGCACAGATCCCTTCAATATTATAACAGACCACTATTTACCAAATTTCACTTTTTGGAATTGAAGCAGTCATTAGGTGCAGTTATATTTTGCCCTTTTTCTTCTCCTGCTTTATACATTTATAATTAAATAGACCAGATTGTGTTTTTAAATTAGCTGTTTTCAATAAGTCTGATCATAGGCGGGTGATGGTTTTCCTTCCAATTTTAAGCCCAGAGGGCACTTCTGTGGCTGAGTTACAAACCCCTGAACAGAAGGGTTTAAGTATGAAATAGTGATGTGAGCTATGACTATTCTAATCTATTCATAAGCCTGTGCTGATCCCAGTGATAAAGTAATATAACAGAGGAACAAGGCATGTCAAAGAGAAAATTCTCTGGATAGACTAGACCTCAGTATGTTTGCACTCAACTCTAAGACCCACTTGGATGGGGTCCCACCTGCTCAAGTACTGAGTCTCTGGGCCACCCACAACTCCCCAGACTCCCTCTCTTCCTCCATTCCCTCCAGCTGGGAAGAGGATAAATGTGACCTAATCTTCAAAGAGGCAAGTCTCAGCTAGTTCAGCAGTCCTAAGAAAGCTCAGCTCTCGTGCCCTGATAGAGGAATACTTAACTGATACAAATCTGTGGTGCTGGAGGAAGCTGAGGATGGAAAATCATCCTGAGGACACATTATCTCCAGGAAAACCATGCCCTGCATCCTGGCTAGCTTTGAGGAAAGCTCAGCTGACTGCAGTATGTGATAAGAGCAAGACATTGCACAGCTGGAAAATCCATCTTTACAGTAGAAACTTATTGGCCATGAACAATATAAGGCTGGCATTAACTACCATGCCCCCAGCAAGAGCAGCACCGTACAAGAGACAGTGGTCTAAGGAATCCATGGCCCAGGTGTTTTAAAGAGGAATGCTCAAAATACTTTGGAAGGCAGGTAGAATGGAGAGCACATCAGCTGCGTGGGTGCCATAAATGTTCCCCTGTGCTCCCTGAATGCCAAGGCAATGATCATAAAGTGAAAGCTAATAAGTAAAAACAAAGGAAAGCTTCTCCTCTTGAAATTGTCTGCAAAACATTGCCTGCACCTCAGCCCATCACTGCTTATATGAGCACCTGTGGAAGCAGGAGACTTTATTTTTAAATTGTACTTTCCTGTTGATGTGCTGTGGCACAGCAGCCCCTGCAGAGCTCCCAAAATAGGTTTGATTTGTCAGTGATTTATCTACCACAGGAATTTATTAGTGGATACTACTAAAACATTTTACTAAATGCCAGGTTCCCCTGGTTTATACTGAATGTGAAAGTTTGTGACTCAAAGGGGGACGGTTTCCAAAACAGTGTTTGTATTTGTATTACCTTCAAGGCTATCCAAGTAAGCTTAGGGAGAAACAGAAAATACATAGTTAATGTTAGTTCTACAAATAAAGAACTGAAAAAAAAAAACCAAACCAACCAACCAAAAATCTTCTTTCAAAAAGATGTGATTCCAGGATCCAAGACAAAACAGTTTGTCACGCAGATTTTGAAAGGAATTAAGTTTCACTATTTACAGAAAGCACCACTCCAGAATGACAGCCACATGACAAGTTTGAATGTAAATCACAATGCAGTCACCTAACACTAGAAAGGCTTTCCAAATAAATGTTTCTGAAGGTTGTGAAAGAGTACAGCATCTTGCCTTTCATTTTATATACCATGCCTGTAAGGCACTAGACGTCTTGAGTCTAGCAAGGTACAGCAAAACGATGGAGCTGGACTGTAGCCTCCACAAAAAAAAAAAAAAAAAAAAAAAAAAAAAAAAAAAAGTCTTCTTTTTCTGGGGTTGAGAACTCAGCCTAAAACATGCCTCCAACTAGAGTTTGGAGAACAGTCTCAGTCCTGGAACAAGCTGCATCAAGCTTAAACACGGGACTTCCCATAGTTTAAAAGTTGAGTATATGCAAAATAAAAAAACTATTTTTCATCTTTGCCGTTATTGAAGGCAAAACCAACTTCAATTTCACAATGAAATTTGGCAAGCAACTAGTCAGAAAATAGTTTCACCAGACGATAGCATGCATATTGGCCAATATAGAATACATTATTGCCCTCTATCTCACAGCAAAAATGCAGGCATCACAAACAAAACCCTTTGAAGGAAGCACTTTCTGCATTAAGACTCAGGATACAAATTTACTTCTGTTTTTAATTTTGTCTAAGCAGGGTATTTCATTGCTGCATGCTGAAAAGCATACAAGAGAAATACAGTGGGATAATTCCTATTACAGAGGGCCATGTTTGTGGCACTTATGTGTTTCATAGAATTTCACTTCCTTGATTACCTGTTTGTATTTTCGGTAGCAACGCTGAATGACAGCAGCAGCCACCTCTTGCTGTTCCCGGAGAGGACGACCCTGCATGGAAAAGCAAAGAAGGAATAATTGATCAGACCTCAACAAAAAACAGGACAGATATTTTAAGAACGTAAGGGGGTCACAGCAGCTTGCAGGGCACTGACTTCGAAATCTTCTCCTAATCATAGTCTGATTAAGGTGTAGGCATTTTCTAGAGATGTCTCTACACCCAATTCATATAAAATTGAAACCCTCAAAATTGATCTTTACATTGATCACTTCTGGCAGCTTGCCAGAATCTCTAGGGTTTATTTTGAGGATATGATTTTTTGAGTGCTGTGAAGTACATATGCATACCTTGCCCTAGCATGCTCTCTCTGGTATGGTAGATGCTGGGTAAACATCAACAAGTGAGTGCCAGGAGCACTGAAAACGTTATGACAAACTTTTTTTTTTTTTTTTTTAATCCCAAGGGTAGGTATTATTACCCACATGTCATTTTATAGCAAATTGTACTCTCACACCTAATGAGGAAGACATCAGACGTTTTGGCCACATACCTTATATTTCCTGAATACTGTCTGGACGAGTTTGGCAGCTTCATAGAGTTCTCTCTGCTCGTGATCAGACAAAGTTAACTGTGCAAACTCATTTTCTACCTTCTCGCTGGTGGATGCACTCAGAAATTCAGACCAGTCTGCTGCCGAAGGAAGGCTGGGTTTCTCAAAAGCTATTTCACTGATTGGCGAGCCTGCAGGGCTCAAGCTGGTGTTCGAAGAAGGGGTCAAGGGTTCACTATACAGACTTCTGAAATACCAATCACAGTAGGAATTATTGGCTCACAGAACAGCTGAACTGGCATCACAGATAAGGAACTGAACATTTATCATTTTAAGGGAGAAGCTCAAGCTCCCCTCTCTCTCTCCAATCAACATTCCACATTCCTAAGGCTGACTGTACTGTATTGCATAGGCTTGACATTGGAAGAGAAGTCACAAGTCAGACCTTATGGTACTGCAATTTTGTTCCACTTCCCCTCTTGCATGCACTCCCATTCTTCCATGAATTTGTAGCTGTGTTGGCAATGATACGTTTGTGCATGAGAGTGTGGCTGGGCTTGGAGCACCAGCACTGAGTGCCACTGAGAAACAGCATCTGCAGGCTAAAGAATCAGCACATGCTACCCATTATTCAGCCTGCCCAAAATCCCAGAGCAACTTCTCAATTCTTACTGACCTTATCTGTGCAGCACTCGGCAGATGATCAACATCAGCAAGGTAACTGGCCAGCCAGCTCATTGTGGTGCTCATGGCAGCACTCTCTGTTCTCTCTACCAGCGGCGACTCCATTGGCACAAAATTCTCCCGCTTGATCCTGTCAGGCGTAGCTTCAATAATGTGCTCTGCAAGTGTCATCATATTCACCTGAATACGGGGAAAGGAGAGCAAACTTTTTCTGACTGGTAACAAGAGCCTTGTGTTTGCATGTTACAACCCAGCTTTGTATCTCAGAGAAAAGAGACAACACCCCATTTTTACCAAACTTGCAGTAGCTGGAGTCTACCGCTTTTCTCAGCATTGGAGAGAAATCAACAACAAAAGCTCATTCGCTTTTGTCTCTTAGAAAGCAGTGTTTCACATTCTCTAGACCTCTTTTTCACAGAGTGTGTGGGGAGCCTAAGAGATTTGGTGAAAGGTACACATCAAATGGACCTTTGCTGTATGCTACTGACAGCTATCACTACTGTCCTGTTTCCAAACGAAAAGTGATCTTTCCACTCTTTCCCCAAAATGTACATATACATCATGACGATGTACACATCAGGACAATAAAGGCATTTAAGGAACACCAATGAGACAAGTTAAACCCTTGGAATCATAGCTTTGTCAGGAATTCTTCTGAATTATGTAACCCCTCTGACCCAACCAAGGTTCACAGGAACTTTCAATATAGAGAACAGAAAACAGATTGTTTTACAAGAATCTGCAACATCTTTCTTACACTAGCAAGACAACACTATTTGGATATGCCAAGGCTGTGCTGCCATTACTCTTTTTGCTTAGAAGACCAGAGTATCCTTATCCCAGAGATTACTTGTCACCTGTCTGTCTTCTGTTTCAACCCCCCCATTCCCTAACTGGTGGAATTTTTCCTTCCCCAAATGTACCACCTCTCTTCTCCTCTTCTCCACTCTTATTTCATTGCCCTTTAAGGTGCAGCAACTTCTTCAGCTGAGAAGTCACCTGCCATTTCAGCTGCTAACCAGCACCATGCTTCCTCCAAGCTAGCCCTGAACACAGTTGAAACCTGTAATGGTAATCTGCAGATGAAACAAAGAGGCTAATTTTCAGAGGTCAGGCTGACAGGTCTGCAGTTCCCCGGATCCTCCTTACAGCCCTTCTTGTTGACGGGAGTCACATCAGTAAGCCTCCAATTCTCTGGGACCTCTCCAGATAACCAGGAACGCTGATAGATGGTGGAAAGCGGCTTGGCAATCACCTCCGCCAGCTCCCTCAGCACCCTAAGGTGGAGCCTGTCTGGTCCCATGGACTTGTGACATTCCAGATGGAGGAGCAGGTCTCTAACTTTCTTTTCCTGAATCACAGGGGGTGATTCTCTACCTGAATCACTGGGGACTTCCAGGTCAGGTGCCCTGAGGATAACTGATCAGTGCATTAAAGACAGATGCAAAGAAGGTGTTGAGAACCTCAGCCTTTTCCTTATCCTCAGTGATCACATTCCCTGCTGCATCAAGTAAAGGATGGAAATTCTCATTGGTTCTTCTCTTATTGTTAATATATTTGTAAAAGTATTTCCTGTTCTCTTTTTCTACAGTGGCCAATCTGAGTTCAGGTGGGGCTTTTGTCTTTCTAACTTCCTCCCTGCATATCTTAGCAACTTCTTTGTACTCTCCCCAAGTAGTCTGTCCCTTCTTCCAGAGGACATACTCTTTTTCTCCCAGAGTCTCAACAAAAGTTCCCGGTTCATCCACGCCAGTCTTCTTCTGCTCCAGCTTGCCTTACGGGACTCAGGAACAGCCTGCTCCTGTGCCTTTAACATTTCCATCTTGAGGAGCATCCAGGCTTCCTGGAATCTTTGGCCTTTCAGGAGTGAGTCCCAAAGGACCCCTGCAACAGGGGTTCTGAACAGGTCAGAGTCCACCCCCTGGAAGTTCAAGACAGCAGTTTTGCTAGTTACCCTTCTGACATCACCAAGAACAGAGAACTCTACAATTTCGTGGTCACTCTGCTCAAGACAGTCCCCAGCGTTCACAACTCCCACCAGTCCTTCTCTGTTAGTGAAGAGCAGGTCTAGTGTGGCAGCTCCCCTGGTAGGCTCTCATACCAGCTGTGTCAGGAAGCTGTCTTCCACACACTCTAGAAACCTCCTGGACTGCTTCCTCTCTGCAGTGTTATATTTCCAGCATACATCAGGGAAGTTGAAGTCTCCCATGTGAACGGGTGCTGGAGATCATGCAACTTCTGAGAGCTGCTCATAGAATGCCTCATCCATCTCTTCATCCTGATTAGGTGGTTTATAACAGACCCCAACCAGGATGTCACCCCTACAGGCCTTCCCATAGCCTTGACAGAGCTAAAAGCTTCCACAAAAATTTCTCACAGTTATGCTCTTCTGCACAGCCAAGACATGTGGCTGAGCAGAAGAGGCTGACAGAGGGACATCTCAGGCTACACATACTTGGTGCTATGATTATGTTTACCTGCAAGTCATCCATGTGGGGTAAACAGTCCTCATCTCCTACATTGTCCCTATAAGACAAGAGTTCTGCATCCACCATTTCCCTGTCAGCCATCATCAGCACGTTCATCTGCTCTCGCTGGTGTAGCCGATGGGCTACAGTGTCCTTCCCCAGAGCAGTCCCTTTCTGGCTCCCTGTCACCTGCACCGCAGACACACCAATATAAATGTCTTTTGGGTTCCATTTGATGCCTGCTTGGCTGCCAGAGCCCCGGTACCCAGCAGCTTCTGGGATGTGCTGGGAGAGCTCCCGGCCATAGTCCCTTATCCCTTCACTGGGGCTGATTGTCTCAGTGGTGGATTGCTTGGAGCTGGAGTTCTGCTTTCTGACACTTGGCTGTTCCAGACTCAGTGCAGTGGAAAGCAGCTTCTCTTGCCGGGCTTGAAAATATTCAGGGCTCAGCTTATGCTTTTTGGGTGCAGGGTAATCTTTCTGAGTCTCACTACTGTAGTAACTGGAAGGTTCTGATCTTGGTCGTCTCAACTCTGGAAACAAACAGACCAATGGTCAAAATCAAGTATGCAATGTGATTACTGTAGGAACTACAACAGCTTCTGCTGCAGAGCAGCAGGTGGAAATTCATGCCATGCTTTAGGACATTCAAATGTATGGGCATCAAGTACATGCAAAGAAGTAACTATCACCCAGGGAGGATATTACCTCAATTGTTCTTCAGATACACACATCTTTCTAAAGCAGACATTCCTGGTTCTTTTTGCAATACTTATGCGAGAGTACGGAGCACATGACAGAGAGCCCACAAAAAAAGCAGTTAAGCATGGCCAGCAGGGCTGCGGGTGGCATTTGCCACCCAGGTGAGGTCTTTGCTCCATGATTTTACATGTCACATCTCATCAAAGCAGTGCATGCCATCAGGGTTGTCTTACCTGTGTTTGTACTAGAAATCACAGTGACTCCCTTCTGAGGCTCTTGAGAGACAATAAGTTCACTGTGCCACTGGGACACCCAGCTCTCTGTGCTGGAGTCTGTGCTTGAGGGGCACTGAATTCTGGGGTTTTGCCCAAGCTGAGGTTGCTCATCATGCTGTAGCTGCTCCAAACACTCTGCCAACTTTACATGGCCCCGAGACCGGGCAATTGCCAGTGGCAGCCTCCCAAGGGAATCAGGAATAGAGATGGCTCGGTGGTCCCACTTATACAGCACAACAGCTGCATCCATGTGGCCCAGGGCACATGCCCACATCTGAGAAAAAAAAAAAAAAAGTGACCCATTGGTAGACCTGCCTTCTCTTTCTCTTTTTGTTAATGCAGTAGAGTTGTATCCTCAGCTAACAGAAAATTGACTGGCAAAACCACACCATGTTTGAACACCACCAATGGGCTTTTATATGTCAGCAGAGACTAGATATTTGGTAAAACACAGACCAGAACCACCTCACATTACTCAATTACAAAGATTTTTCTGTTTGGTCTCTCTCAACAAAATGCTAGAAAGCTAATAGTAGTACCATGTCTTAACATTCACACAGCATGGACATACAGGAAACATCTACATCTCACAGTGTAAAATGCATCAGGAAAATAACACATCAGGAAGGACTCCAGAGGGCCCTCAGACTCTCCCAGAAGTTTCAGTTTCTGCTGCTTACCAGAGGAGTGCAGGAGAAATGATCCACATTCAAAGGGTCAACTTCCAGCTCTAGATCAATGCTGTCTGCATGTTTGGTGCTAGAGAGGAAACAAAACAAATTATGCTCTGTAGACAAGTTAGAACCATTTCCTAAATTTGTAGCTTCTCTCAGTGCACCATACCACAAAAATGGCCACATACACATCCGTGACACACATATACTACAGATGGTGCCCCCAACAGAGACTTTAAGAGCACGATACATCCAGTGACTGGATCTCATCTCTCTCAAGACAGAGGGGACAAGAACAAGTTCAGGGACTTGGTTGTTTTTAAGGGACAAAAGGTGCAGTTTGTAAGGGGCAACTAGAAACCTGGAGTAAGCAGAGCTTACATATGCTTCTTCCATGTCTGTATTGACACCCAAGAGCCCAATAGGCTGGGTCTTACCGCCATTTGATGAGGGTCTGGATCAGTGTAGCATAGCCCTGGGCGGCAGCTAGGTGGAGCAGTGTCATTCCTCGGAAAGTCTTTGAATGGATCAAGTGTTTGGACTTTGCCCAGCAAGCACGACTCATCATCTTCTCGCACACCACCACCACGCGGCTCTCAAAGCAGCTGCCCAAGGTCCCAGTCCCAGAAACGCACTGAAACATCACACACAACCCACTTTAACCACCGATGGAAGTTGCAACCTGCCCTAAGCAGGCAACCTTTCACTTTCAGAAGTAGTGAGACAGTGGCAAATGCAAGTTAAAGTCACCTACTGTTAAACATGCCCATAAAGAAGACCTGTTGCTTAAGAAAAGCTATGATCCTTTCCAACCCCCATCAAATACAAATGCTGGTAGGAAAGAACAAAGCCGCTATGACTACACAGCAGCGTCTGTACCTGCACCTGTGTTCCTCCATTCCCGTTTCCATTGTTCCCGCCTCCTACTCCTTGTTTGTGCTGCTGGGAGCCTGTCATTTCGGCCATTCTCCTCTCCATCTGCTCGAGGCGCTCCAGTATTGACATCCTGAACTGATTATCTAGGTTGAAGAAAGGCAGAACGAGGGTATTTCCATGGAAAAAAACTTAGTTTTTGTCAACCTAGTGCAGAGAGTCACAAGCAACAGTCCTGAGCATCATGAAGATTTGCTCCGCTTGACAATGCACAGGGACACTTGCCCTGCAGCATCCTACCTCTTTAATTTCCTGTGGCTGCCCTTTTATTGCAACTCTAGAGAACCTCCTTAAAGGTAATAGAAGGAAAAATACAAAAAAATGGACAGAAGACAGGTCCCTTTCCGTGTGATTCTAGCTGCATCCATACAATAAAAGATCAGGGTAATTCAACTTCTTTGAAAACACATGCAAACCCTGAGCAAATACAATCGTTCAGACAGCATTTCAGTAGAATGGTATTGAAATACTCTCAGTTTTACAGACAATCACCCTGCTTTCACTGGAGTACTGAATACGTCTTGGCTTGCCTCCTGAAATCATGCAGTAATTGTGCAAAGAGGAAAAGATTGCTTTGCTTCCTTCTATGCTTAGAACAAGGAGCCATTAAGAAGGTACTCATTCCTTGCCTGACTGACTCCCTTTCTTGGAAAACAGCTTCAGCCAAGCACCTGAAATAGGACTATCAGAAATTACAGAGTATGGGCATTGATAATCCAGTATCCTTTTGAAAAGCAGCGCCCTGTGGTCTCTGCAGAAGTCTAAACGCTGTATTAGTCTTTTTTTTCCCCTCCTTGCATTGTAACCTAGCACTATGATACAGCTACTATTGCTTGAATAGTAGAGGAGGGAAATTTAGATTGGTTAATAGGACATTGCTAAACCTGAGACTGTAGAGATTAATTCAACAAATACTGATGTGTTTAAGTCCAGACAGTGCAAAACTAGAGGGCTCCTTCTGTCTAATGACCCATAGGGGAGATACTTCACATGGCTTGTGCGAGTGCACCTGCTGAGTAGGACAGTCTTGTGGATAGGAAGTATTTCATGAATGTTTTTATCACGCTAACAGTGTATGTAATAAATTTCTGGGAAAAATAACTCCTGTCCTGTTTGTTTTCATGTACCCATGGACATGATGAGATGGTTCAGAGCACTGAAACCCAGAACAAAGCCTATTAATAGTAATGGAAATCTGTGCTTGAAAATTAACAAGCTATGATCAGGTAACTATTTTCCAATTGGCCTTGTCAAATGCAGAGTCATTAGCAGCACATTGTAGGAGTAATTGCTCCTCAAAAGTTTTTTAATAGCTTCCAGTAGTGCTGTAGTGCAACTGTGTTGGACGTGTTTCAAAGCTATCATAAAGTTAACTCAAGTCCACACCAGCACAACTTTTGCATGCTAGATCTACTTTTAGCCTCTGTTTGAACCAAGAGTCAGGCATCAATTAACCTGAAGGAATGAAATGAAGCAAGGTCTTCCCTTACCTAACCCCTTACCTAGCCGTTTGTCTGTGAGGTAATGGCTCCATGTCACCTGCCGACTTTCCAGCCATTAGTCAAAACAAACAAACAAACAAACCATCCAGCACACTACATCCTGCAAGGCACAACTCTTACTAGAGAATAACAGAAATATGAATCTCTTTGCTGTACTGCACCAGAGATCACATTGCAAATCATTAAGGCACATCTCAGAAACTGGCTTAAACTCATCCCTCATTCCCTAAAAGGATGTCGTGGCTTGGCAGCAGACATGAACTCAGCTCTCCTCTGGCCAGCTCCAACAAATTGTAATTCAGCATCTTTGTGGCTCTGCTTGAGCAGGGGGCTTGGACCAGACGACCTCCAGAGGTCCCATCCAACCTCAACCACTCTGTGACTCTGTGATCCTGGTTGCTCAAGAGCCAGGAACACAGGAGTATGGCTGGCACCCCACTTCTAACCTCATTTTAGAGGTGAGCTCACTATGGTCTTCTCTTGCCTAGCTGAAAACATTCTTGTTATTAGTGCCTTATTAATAATTTACTCGTTCTGTTAATTGCAAAGCCTCTGGGAAAATGGCTGGCAGTTCTGTAAGGAAATATTCATAATGCAGATGCAGTCTTAAGGCTTTGCCTCTGAACTGCGGCTGGCACACAGCAGCAAGCAAGTCGTGTTTTCTCACAAGCCTTTGTTCTGGTAGTGCTGCAGTGTGCTGCAGTGCAGTCCACATCCGTCTCCTCCTTCCCCATTGCCATGCAGAACACGTATGCTGCAGAGACTGACAGTGACCTGGCATTGCTGCGCCATCCCCTCTGACACAGGCCTGTGGTGAAACAGAGCCGCTAACTCAAGCACCAGGGAAAGCAGCCGTGTCTGCCACAGAGGCTAAAAGAGCGATATTGAATGTACAAAATGTACATTGAATTTACACAACTGAGTTGCCAGCTCTTGCATTTTATTAGAGTTAAGAGGAGCAATAAACCCCAGCTATCACATCTGGGCTTCCAACCTCATATAGACAGAAATTCTTCTTTTTAAAAAGATGCTAGAATAAGTTTATGTTGAACTGGTGTTACAGAACAAGAAGCCCGGGGTTGCAAGACACCAGGGCTTTGTTCCTACCCATTCAGCTGTCAAAAGAGAATTCTTATTCTGTACAGTCAGAAACAACATCAAAAAATTATTCTAGTAAGATGCAAAAAGCTAGTGTCCATTTTCCAGGCTCTTCTCTAAAGATGTAGCCCTGTGGTCTCTAATGACTGAAGCCTAATTTTTTCCTGACACAGGAACTGGTAACAGTGAACACTTCCTGGCACTTTTAGTCAGAGAACTATATTGACTGAAGGGATGTCTGTCACTACCACTGTCCTCAGTCAGGAACACCGAAACAAAGAAAGAAAAGAAGGAAACTTTTCTCAGGAGACAGAATTTGAAACAGAACATCCCCATGTACTCCTATTCGGACACCTGGACAATGCTCCCAGGAGGTATTTAGGACAGGACTACCTGATTTTAGGTGGCAAATTGACTTAACAGGAATCTGAAGGAGAAATATAAGAAATTAATTCAAGTCTTAAACCTGTAACCTTCAGTATGTTACCAAGACAGCTGTGTTTTTAACAGATGGTTGTAACTGCTCTATCTAAAGGCAGGTCAGAAATATGCTGCTGTTAATAAAATAACAAGTGGAATTAAACATTCTGGAGCTCCAACACAGACTGAAGGAAGCCCTTTTCAAGTATGGCAGAAACTGTTAGTATTTACCCAGCAGCAGCACTGTAGGATTAGAAAGCTCCAGGAAGCAAACATGGAAGTAGGATGGTAATGCACAGGAAGCGTCTCCAATCTGTCTCTAAGCTGCCCGTTTTCCAGGTTATTTAACGTGCTACCTAAGCAACTAGATCAAAGCTGAAACCGATGGCAATTTCAGAATTCTCTTCCTACAGAATTTCCATATACTGAACCATCGCCTTCAAAAATGACTGTCACATGAAGTGCACATGCTGCGCTTGTGGGGATTTAAAAAAAAGTCAGGGCAGGAGAGAGCAGTAAAAGGAAAGACAGCAATGCGCTATGCTGCAAGAGTTGGTACATTCTTAACCTAACCAAGACACCTAAGCACAGGATAACAGACAAAGGGAAGGGCACCTCCACCTGAAGTTTCCTCTGGACTCAGCAATGAATGAAAGTCTGCTATTGTTCCACATGGAGGCCTGGACATACCTCAGACTCGAGGCACTTGGACCACAGTCAGTACAGTTTGCACACTGCTAAGAATCCAACAGATGCCTCATCCGGACCACACCTCACTATTTCTGTGGAAGACTCTCAAGTCATTCAACATTGTAAACAGCACATTCCCCTCCTCATTTGGAACAGACTACAGAACCTGCTTGCTTCCAATTATAGCTCCTGAAAATAAACCACATACAAATATCAGCTCCCACACGCTTCTTTCTTGGTGCATTCTTGCAGCATCTCTCAGGATCCTTTTAAAAACAAACTGTTTACAGGTGGATGAACTTCCAAACTTTTTTTTTTCCTTAAAAAAAAAAAAAGCTGCACTAGCCCTATCATTTCAAAATTAAGTTACAATGAATAAAGATGATCTTGTACCTTGACAACTCAGATTTTGCTGGGACCTAATTTAAAGGGTAAGTCTTTGCATGACCTCTTAGGAATCACTATTCTGTAAGTCCCAGGTTTGTCAGCTTGAATCAAAACATTATCACTTCTGTAGCCTCAGTAACATGACTTGGTCAGCTTGACCTGTGAGGACATCAGTAGAATGTTGAATATGCAAGCACAATTTATGTTACAGAAACTGGCATGAAAATACCATCTTCTGCTTATATAGTCCTGGGTTCAAATGGCTCAAACAACATTAGCTTTACGTAACCCTTGAGTCTTATGCAATACTTTAAAAACTGATATATCTGTATGCATGTTAACAGTCTATACAGGAAGATGACTGCTACAGCTAGGTAAAACAAATAAATTGAACGGAATGAAAACCTCTCACATTTTGAGAAGCAAAGTTTTCTTTTTCTTTTTTTTTTTTTTTTTCCTCCCAGAAACTCTGTTCTGAACATAACTGATGTCTGAAACATAATCCTCAATCCTGTAGCTCAACAACAACAACAAAAAAGCCACAACACATTGTTTAAGCAAACTGCAGTGCTTGGTCTCAAAAGAGGCACTATTCAAGAAAACATTACAAAACCTGACCCAGTCCTGCTGACTCTCTGACAGTGATTTTCCTATAAAAAAACATAATTGCCAAAAAAGCATTATCAGCAAAACTCAAGCAACAAAAACTGGATAAAAATGAAGTACAAATGAGAAGATAAAAAAAAAAGCAGTAATTTGCTTTACCTTTAACAATAACGTATTGTTATTGTTACTGTTCTGCCCACTTTAGGGGGCTGTGTAGAACCACCTATTTAGAATGCAATGAAGTTATATGACCACACTTTCTACATTCTTATCTTTTATATTAAACAAAAGATCTCATGACAAGTATCTACCTCACAGTGCACTGAAGACAAATGCTCAATAGCCTATAAATCAAGTTGTCAAAATAAGCTTCTCTCATGCTATAATAGTCAGGAAATCTAAACTGCTCCAGCCCAGCAGATTTCTTGCACTGGAAGCACTCTAACTTTTTCCAAATGCAGCAAAGATGAGAGTGAACACAGACATGTCCACTATTTAAGGGTTTATCCAAGAACTCTACTTTGATGATCAGATTTCAGAATCTTTTGTAAGTAAAAACTGAGTTTGTCACATTACATATAAACTGAGGAGATGTTATAACATTTAAAAAATAACAAACAGTTGACATGTTCTTCACCAATGTTCTGCTCTCCAAGAGGTGATGCTCAAAAAAAAAAAATCCAAATAATTCCTAATGCTGTCTCCAGGCTTTCCTGCCAGTAACACCTGTGTTGCTCAAGGTCTCCCTTGTCACACATACTCTAACCTCTTCAAACAGTCCTCTTTAAAACCTGGGGCAGTACATAAAGTAATGAAAAACCTGTTGCTGATGTAGCATAATTTGAAGACTAAACTTCACAGACTTCGTAGGTTTCTAAAGCCCTTCTTCAAGGCTGCCTCCAACAAAGCTGATTAAAATGATTGCATTTATGTAACTGAGACACCTTGTAACTTACAGAAAACATTTTGAACTTTATATATTTTCTGGAAATTATTATTGTTCAAATTTAGTCATAAAATGTTAACATCAAAATTACTTCTCACCATTATTCCTTAACATAACTGGAGGAGGTGGTGACTTTAGCCATTAAGGGCCTATTTTGTGAACAGACTGAGCCCAATCAAGGTAGCACAGACAAGTCTCACAGAGCTTTTCCAACAGCAGTTCCTTGGATCTGATGGGAGTTCTGAAGCTTTTGGGATACGAAGGATCCCAAATGTTGATGCAGTATGCACTGACTCATTTTTGTTTCAGCCCTCTCACTCCACAACTCCTGTGAAACTCTGCAAGCTCCCAGCACTACTCCTGGATCATAGATTAATTTAGTGTATCTGTTCTATCAAGCCACAAAGCCATTTTCACTTCTGGCCTCCTCAGTCCTTCTTAGTATAGTGAGAAGCTACCCCATGAACTCAAAAACAAGCTTGGGAAATACAGCAAAGTCTTCACAGTGATATTTCGTGGCAGGGTCTGGTCCTCCTGAGAAAATCAGTTGCTTCAGTGTCATGTCAGGGCTGGGCTGCTCCACAGTGCCAGCAGCCTGATGGGAGCCTGGCCTGTCCAGCTGGGAGGGACGGAAGGAGCTACTTGGCCAGATTTTGATGTGTACTGTGAAATTGGTCTGAATCTAGAAAAAAATAAGTCTCCTTCTCAATTGGTCTGAATCTAAAAAAAAATAAATTTCCTTCTCATTTCCCTAAAACAGACATCATTTGTAACCAGAACAAGCTTCTTAATTTGTACTCAGAGGGAGCCTACTACTGATAGCAAGTTACGCACCCAGTATTTCTATAGATGCAAAATTAATCTGCTAAAGTCTTTTAAGGATGACTGATTACTCACATCAGTCAGCATTTTACAGAACTACAGACTGTATACTTCCACAGTTAAGACCAGAGAACCTGGATATATTTTCACGTTACAGTCTCTTTTGGCAGGATTGGTTTAAGCTGGTGTTTCTTCAGTCCAGATCACTTCACTGATGAACTTAAAGCAAACCTGTAAAAACAGCTCCGAGCCACTACAGCAGATGCAGTAAACAGAAAGTGCAATGAGCAGAGGAGTTAATCTGATTTAACTCCCTGAGAGAGGTGCCCAGGAGTCATGCCTTTGTTTTCTCCCTTAGCATCCTCCGATAGAACAGAACTTCCTCAGTAAAAATCTAAATAGATGTTAGCCACATTCATGCCACACAAGTTCTAATGTGAGACTGCAAAAAGTACCTGCTTTGTAAAATTTCCAGTGCCTGCTCAGACTGTGACAGCCCCTGACTACGTGTACTCTGCATTAAAGGGCAGCAGTTTCAAACATTTTCCAAGTTTAGATTTTTTTTCCCATGCGAATAGGTAACAGGGTTGCTACTGAGGATGGGTTTGATCATGTATGAAGTGGGACAACTTTCCTGCAGATCTACCAAAACACTCTCTATTGCCCTTGTCATTCAGCTGTGTTGTCCCATCAGTAGGTGTCAAGACACTCAAGACAGAGTCCTCACCCTAAATGGTATAGAAAAAACACAAAGCAAATTTAGGGTAAACACCTGTGATGCAGAACATACTTATAAATGAAACACTTCACCCAGCCCGTGATAGCATAAATCTCTACTTGGTCCTTCCCATCTTCTAACCCAATGACTTGTTTCAAAGACACTATTATGCGAAGACACTGTAGGATTTCACACCCTGGTTCTCTGTTTTTGAGCTACACAAGGTGGCAAGAAACAACAGTGTCTTGTTTGGTAGACACCAGCTCAAACCACTGCCTTCGGCTCTAAAAGATTACCAGAATTGCTCTTCTAATCTTTGCATGCTGCTTTACTGCACAAGGGAAGAACTAAAACAATTTTTTTCTTGCTTTTGCTGCTCTAGAATCAACAAACAAGAAATTTCATCTGTACCACTCACAACATGGCAGCGAAGCCAGAACTACTACACAGAAAATTCTGCTTTGCACTGACAAAGCAAACAGCCAGCAAATCTTAGCAGTATGTCTCACACATACATTTGGAGGCCTTTTTTTTTAAATTATTTTTTGTCATTCTACACAAACTAAATTTTTAATGATATTTGAGTAACAATATTTGAGTCTAAGGACCAAATGAAGAAGGTGCATGATCTTTCCTGCTTATTCTAGTAGAGTACTCTCTGCCCAAGTTACAGTCATTTCCCCACAGTCTTCTAACCACTGAATTAATAGTGTGCTGTTAGATCTGCATATGCATGGTCCAAAGTACCACGTTTACATGCTCAGGAGGTAAGAATCCACTCCAAGAGCACTGGCTTCCCAGCACATGCAGTTTCTTTAACAGCAGTTTCTGTGTTACAACATCTTTGGTATGAACACACACAGACTGAATTTAACAAGTGCAGTAGCTGAGCGCTGTAAGAAAGCTTGCAGCACAACGACATTTTTCTATTTTCCAGAGCGAGGCAGATGCACCATATTCTTTCAACCAGTGCAAGCTGTGGGTGGTGACTGAAGCAGCCTAAGGGCACTTTATTACTCTGAGTGCCAGTGATCTTCTATTTTACAAACCATTTGTCATTTGCATATACAACTTGCTCAGCTCTTCTATACAGAAGAAACGCTGAACATATCACCATATTAATTCGATTTGGTTTATTACTGAGGAGTCACCACTGCAGAAACAGATTTTTCTGAAATTAAACTTCTGTGGCACCCTTGATACATCTTACGAAAAGATCTGTGTAACAATACAAGATTACAGGACGTGGTCTCTACCACCAATAAAAGCCCTTAAAATTTTTACTTAATATTTTAAGACATATGCATATCTATGCTGGTCGCTTCCAGGCAGTGAGAAATGCCACGAATACTGAGGCATGAGACAAGGAAAACACTGTCATTCCCCTGAGCCTAAGTGACAGCTAAAAAAGGTCTATGCTTTCACATAATAAATAAATAGTACCAGGCATGAGCAGGAATAAAGCAATAATCAAGACCTGCACATACAGGCAATGCCATTGATTTTAAGCTGTTAACCCACTTAGCAGCGTTAAGATTTCTTATCAGTAACACTTTTTCCACAATTTTTCTGGTGCTGCAGGACTTCAGCTGTTCATCCCACACCATCTGGGACCACTTTGCTCCTCTCCACTACCTCCAGCAGCCAATGCTACCTCAAAAGATGGTACTTCCCCCCACTTTTCTTTACCTTGCCAGTGCTACAGAAGAGGAGAAAGGAAGTGGAATGGGCTGACTTTTTCCTCAAGTGGTCATCTCTATACTTAACCTTTATAAAGTACTGCTAGTACTGCTTTTTTTTTTTTTTTTTTCTTCTAGACTTCTCCTCCCCTGAGCTAAGGGATGGTGAGATTTTACACAATGTCCAAGAAAAGCAAACCAGAAAAGGTTTTAGAGATGCCAGGTAGACTTGAGATGTCACTTTTCATGCTATTCAGTAATAGCATGAAATAACAGTTGGCTGCCTAAGGTCACTTTGTATATCTGTGGTCAGAAACTTGCTGTGCTTTCCTACAGGTGCCAACACTATGAAAGATGTGCTTTTTGATGCGTGCAAAGTGTAACAGCTTAGGACATTGTGCACTGCTCATGGAGACTTTCTCCTCCAAGAAAAACATGCTAAAGGTGCTATTAGCAGGAGAAGAGGACCTCATGGGGCACTGTCTGTGCTGCTACAGTACTGGAAGTATGGTAAAAACTTGGACATGAGTTTTCTCTCTCATATAAATTGCAAATTCAAGAGAAAAAATATTCACACAGAAATCAGCAGAACGATGAACAGAATGATATGAAATGGCCTCTATTTGCTGCAAAGTTAGATAAACATGAACTACTGCAAGATACAAACTGTGAAACATTAGAATAGATCAGCAAAAAGAGACTAAGTTCTCCTTCAACAGAAGCTTTCAAGCAGTCAGTCATGTTTATTCCATCAATGAACTGGGAGTGGCCTACCTGGACTTAATTCCCCCTCCTAGTCCTACTCTTTTTGATGAAGCGCCCTGCAAAACAAATCTTGCAATAACCTGGTATAGCACGGGCGTGTGTTCAGTATCCTTAAATTCCTGGGGAATGTTTGGGCTATTTACTTCACTGAACCCACTCAAATACGAAACTGTGAGCTAGAGGTGTTAAAATGTTCTTCGGCACATGTGATGCTACAGTTAAAGCTCTATTACAATTTTCAGCCTATACTGTAACATCACCCTGGAAGGGCCAAGGGACCATCACAGGAGGGGAAGTCAGTGCAAACACCACCGCAACTCGCTGCTGTGGATATGGAGGGGAGAGGAAGGATCAGCAAGCTTCAAAAGGCATGTACTCATGTCCTAGGTACAGCAGTAACAGACAACACATAAGCATGCAGACTTAAGCCCCAACAAATACTGTACTATACATTATCCTGTAATCCTTACAGGAAACAATGCTTCGCCATGTCTGCATATCCACCTGCAAAGGGTGGGGGGTACCAGACCCCTCTGTACCTCTCGCTTCTAGGAAAATAAACCGACAACACCGAGTATCGGAGGACTGACCTGAGAGTCTACAAAGGCAGCGGAGGCTCCAGCCAGCACCTGGCGCAGGCCCCTGCAGCAGGCGTGGACGGAGCAGGCTCTCCCACAGCCGTGCTCGGGGTCTTTTGCATGCTCGCAGCCAGCGGGAGCGCCTGCCCTACTACAACGCAGGCGGGACTCTCAGCTGTGCCCTCTCCGCACCTCCGTGGCAGCGGCGCATGAACTAGCGCTCACCGGCGTGTTTCAGGAACAGCAGAAGACGGCGCCGGGAGACGGGGCGTGCCTGCCCAGCGGCACGGGGCATGGTGCCGCACGCAACCGGCAACGCGCGGAGCGCAGCAGCGTCGACCCGGCTGGCGGAATCGCAGGGCAGACGAGAGGCGGTCAGCAGCCGGCTCCGGGACGGCCGGGCGGCACAGCCCAGCATCTGGACCGCGCGTGCGGACGGAGGCGGCCGGCGCCCGGCGGCTGAGGGCTCTCGTATCTCGTCCGCACGCGGGCAAACGCCCCCAATCTCCGCGACTGGCCGTCAGTCCCGAGCCGGGGCTGTGCGCCGCGCAGCGCCGACCCGTCGGCGAGCCCACGCCAGAGGCCGCGGCGGGCTCACGGGAGCGGCGCTGCCCGCGTTCGGTGCGGGAGCGGCCACGGGGGCGCCGACGCCGGTTGCCCGGGGGCGAGCCCCGGCTCCGCTCCGTCGCGGCCCCAGCCGCTTCGTGCCCCGACGGCGCCCGCCGCCCGCGCTCGAAGCCCCTCGGCGGCGACCGGAGGCTCCGCCGGCGGCTCTAACCGCTGCCGGGCGCCCAGCGGCGGCACCCTGCCGGGCTCGGGGCGCCTGGCGGGCTGCCGCGCACGGCCGGGCTCCCAGAGTCGGCGGAGCCTCTCCGGGTAGCGGGGCCGCTCGGTCGCCGGCGCCGCCCTCAGCCCACGCCGGGGCCGCCCGGCGCCGCCATAGCGGGATACGAGCCGCGGCCGCCGGCTACGGACGGCCCGCGCCGCTCTCGGCGGCGGCCCGACGCTGCGGCGGGAGGCGGCTGCGGCCGCCGCCTTCCATTGTCTGTGGCGGCACGGCCCTACCCGGCACGGCCCCGCCCGCGCGGTGACGTCACCGCCGCCACAGCCCCGCGGGGCACGGCGAGCTCCGGGCTGCACTCCTGCAGTGGGCGCGGCCGCCGGACGGACGGGCACAGCGACCGCCGGACGGATGGGCACAGCGACCGGCCGCCACACGCGGCAGCCGGCGCGGCGGGACGCGGCAGGGCCCGCTCCGCAGGCACAGCTGCATCCCGTGCTCCAGCGAGGCGCGGCGGCAGGGCTCGCGGCCCTCCAGGGCTTCCTTGCGGGGCTCAGACCCAGCCCAGCGCTCCCGGGAAGCTTCGTGCGCTCACTTCGTCTGAAAGGAAGCCGGGCTGATGCCAAAGACTTCCCGGAGGAAAGCGAGTGTCTGACCGTGAAACCTGACCCGCTCAACGGCAACATCCAGGAGAGAAAACGAAACACCCCTTGCCTCAACTCCATCACAACGCAGCCAAAACAGAGAAAATGACCGTCTGTGAAACGCAGTCAAAGCAATAAAAGACAGGCTTCCTGAAACAACTGCAGCAGAGCAGCCTGTCCTTAACGATTTTGTGTAAAAGGGAAAAGAAGACAGATCTCAATAACTATAAAAGTGAGTCAGATAAAGCCTTCATACAGACTCCTGCTTCTTCAGGGTAAACACGAAGAAGTGAACAGAAACATCTGAAGTGTACAGTGTAAGCTCCTAGTAAGGAACTGGGCGCCTGTGCCAACACTCATACATCCCAGCCCGCCGCATGGCAGCTCTGCCACACAGCACCACAGCTTCATCCCTCCTCCCAAGGAGAACCCAATTTATAGTCTTTTATGGTAAAACCCAAGGTGTAAAGTCAAGCACATAGTCATGCCTACCCAGATGGAGAGAGGAGTGATAAACAGAGTGCTACTGTTTATGGACACTTGCTTTTTTTTCTAGTGATAGACTTACATGGCTCTGAAACTACATTTCTACAGACCTCACCAATACCAAACATGTCATTACTACAAGCCTGTGTTACTGGATCTCGTAACTTCTACATGCTAGAAAGAGGCATCAGGTGCTGGTAAACAAACACCCTTTGTGGATTTTGACTTTGAACATTTACCATCATTCATACCTGCCACTGCATGACAGAAATCACACATCTGTCAAACTGAAATGTCACAGGTAGCATGACACTGTGCACTGTCACAGGTAACTTGAATGCATGTGACCTGTCTTATCCCATCTACCTCCTGCACACAACACCTAGAGTTTAGTGGCCACAAGTATGGCCATATCACCCTAGCACCAGTGAGCCACCAAACTTTTTCCTACATCTTCCACCTAGGAACAGCATTCAAGTCTTAAACTGAGAATCCAGAACTAGCTAAAAGGTTGGAAGGCTGATTATTATGCTATTTTGTGTCAGTACCAGCTAGATTCAGCACCAGTCACACCAGTCCATCCTATACACACCTGAACCATCAGCTCACATGACCCCTGCCCAATTTTTTAATTCTCTTTGAGCTCCCTATGGCAGCACTTATTCCTCCACAGCCTCTTTTCTGCAGGTGCATAAATGGACCAAGGAGCACTCCTTGGAATGCCTGACCACATCCCATGCTAAGGAAACATCATCTCTACAGACACTTCTAGGAAGGAGCAAAGGCTTCAGTGAAAGGCAAACACACATGCTTTCCACTGGAAATCTGTATTAAAAAAAACTGTTTAACTTGCTATTTATCTGTCAGCAGAAGATCTCTTTCCTTCAATTCAGAAGGGGTCTTGTTTGCTTTTCATTTTTCTTGAGAGAACTTCTCTACAGACATTGAATGAAAAGTGAGGTCAAATGCCTACAGAAGTACATGATGGCCTTTGAGCTGACAGCATCATCTGACAACTGCCTGTTTTATAGAGAAAAATAAAAGAAAAAAAGGCTGCCAAGTTTATCAAAGGAGACAAAGGCAATAAGGGAGTGCATCCCTTATGAAAAGAAGAAAGGCTTTCTTTGAAAAGAAAGACCCCTAGTGAGCTAGAAAAAAAAAAATGCAAGAACATTAGCAGATAGTGCCCACTGCCCATTTGTAAAAGATCTAATTTATCCATGGGTTAAAAAAAAAAAAAAAAAAGAATAAAAAAAGAGTGGTTGTGTGTAGTTCAGAAAAAGGAGGCACTATCCTTTTTAGTGCAGCATACACTGAAAAAGGAAGAATTCCTTCAGAGGATGGCCACTCAACATGCTGCCCCTCAAAACTCCTTCTCTGCACATTCCCTCACTTGGCTTGATAGAGACCTAGCATACAGAGGTATAGGAGAACATGGTCTCACATTTAGCAGGCATTTGCAATGCTGTTCCCTGATCCCAATGAACAATACTTGTTCTGTGCTCTTTGCAAAGGATGGGATTTATCCTTACCCTAAGGTCACTACTTCCAAGAGTAGCAACCACTTTAAATCAGGAAATAATTTAATGACAGACTTTCCTCTGGGAAGCACAATTGTCATGATTTCACTTAAAATGTGTTTCTGTTCATCATATCTCTCCCAGTTTCTGGGCTCTACAGGCACTGGTTCAATGCTCCCTCATTAATCATAAGAATTACCTGCCTTTAGAAAATCTTAAACCACATGTTGCTGTAAGCACTTATGAGAAGGAAGTGCAATACATCGTACCACTGCTGCTCTCTACCAGTGCAGTAGCCTAGTGGAAGCAGATCCTGCCAAGACACACTGCACAGACAAATGCAGGGATCTCATGCCACTGCTCTGCGATAGGAGGAGCACCAATGTGCCCCAGGCAAGCTGCATCTGCTCAGCATGTACAAAGGTTCATGCTCACTGTTTCCTGCTGGTCGTGGGGGAGCTCTCTTTTTTGCATGTTCAGGTTCAAATGCTTCTTTGCTAATCCATCTTTGTCGAAACCTGCAAAATTCTACAAAGGTGTGATTCCAAGTGTGCCTAGTATCTTACAAGCCATACCCAACAGCAGCAATTTTATGTATATATATTTATTGGCTTTATTTACAGCATATTGTTTGATGATCAAGATACTGTGTTTTTATGTCTGGAGCGTGCTGCAGCCTGTTTAGCACAGCCTATTACTACAATGGCATATAACTACACCAGTCCAATCACTGGGTAGTAAATTTTCAACAACTGCTTGCAGAGAAATTGAAGCCACTATGCACTGAGACTTACTTCCTGAAGAAAAGAAGTGAAGCTAAAAGTTTTCAGTTATCTGCAGAACTGAACAAAGAAAGATTTATTTTTGTCTCAGTATAACTGAAAATATACAGCCCCAACAGAGGATGTCTTTATTTTAAAGAGACCTGTGTATGACTATTGTTTATGCAAACTTATGTAAGATTGAAACTGTTTATCCTTTTACTACACCATTCCTGGGTTATGGTAGACTTTGTTAATCCTGCCCCTCTCTGCCCCCTCTTGCACTGGTCATATAGTTGGAATCATTACAAGTGTTTTAACAGTTCAGTGTAAAGGAACTGTAAAGTGTTCCTTCAGGTTAATTAAAAAGAATATTAAAATTCTAGTCAATGTTTAGGGACTGCAAATAGTCCTTGAAATCCTTCCCTCAAGACTACATAACAGGCAGTAGGACAAGGATTTGAAGCAGTGCAATTGAAGAGAACAAAGAAGACAGGGATTTGTGGATTTATTCTGTTGATAGAATCAATTCATATTACCTTATACCTTAGCTAGCTAAACTAACATCTGCTCTTTCAGAATAAACAGAAAGATGTTGCTGGTCCATTAAAAAGAACAAAAGAACATAATTTGCTGCCTTTAGAGCGCTGTGCATCAAGGCAGAGGCTTCTGATAAGTCATGGTTAATAAAATTATTCAGTCTTTTTCCTTGAAGAGCCTCTGCATTGCAGCGGTCCTTTTACTTTTTTTTTCTTTTTTTTTTTTTTTCCCTGTTAGCAATGCCCTAGTTTGTTCACTGCTGCAGTCCCCCTCCCTTCCACCATTACCACATCGTAACAGTCTCTAATTGAAAGCTTGCCGGCTAACCAGCATCTCCCAGACAACGTGCAAGAGCAACAGAGACAGCGCTCAGCCCCCGTGGCCACCTTCTGCAGCTCCTCCAAATTCATCAGCACTGAGGGAGTTGTCAAACAACGGTTTTAAAATGTATCTCCTTTGCATGCTGCACTGGAGAGATTGCTAACAGCTAAGTATCAATCTCCATCACATCAGTATCTGCCGTACTTCACATGCAACTTGCAGTTTCAATAGCAGATGAAAAGCATCTGCAGACCTTACCAACATCACAGTCAAACAAACTCCATTTTGATGCTGAACATAACATTATGTGCACCTCTACAACCAAGTCACAAACCTCTCTTTAATGTTACAATAATCACAGTGACCTGCCTCCATTCCACTCGTGTTTAGAAACATCAGAAGTAGTGCTGCCCTGACTTTCTTGAAATCTCTTATTGTAAGTGGCATGAAAAATAATGCGTCTAATAGTCAGAAAACAGAGCAAAGCTAAACCTTGTTTTCTGTGACATTACATGGAGGGGAAAAATCACAGTAAGATGCATCAGTTCGCTGCTAATATTAACAGATACCCTTTAAACAGCTGAAGATGCAAGTACTGTACCACTAAAATCACGCCTGATGCTACTCTGAAGAAAATTCATTTTTCTGTTTCCTGCCCATTATCCCCAAATGCATCAGCTCAGACTCTGCACTCACACACACACTGCTCTGTCATAATTCAGCAAAGAAATGGCTCCTCCTCATCTGCCCTGATGCTCACATTTTTTACAGATGAACTACATACTCACTAATCAGCAGCATCAGAGTGCTCAAGATGTGACCCATGTGACTAGTCCCTAGGCTCACAGCTACTGACAGTATGGAGAAAGCCTCTAATGAATATTTTAATGAAGAAAGATTTATCTGTCACGGCTTCCCAGACACAAATAATCTCTTTCTCTAGATCTTCTTGGTCTGAATTGGAAGCTACATCTCTCTAGCAACCACACTCAGGAAGGGAAATGAACTTGCTGTCCATCTTGGTAAATAAATGAGATCAACCAGCAGATTTGTTGCTTCCTTGGGTACCTTGCTAGCTGGTTTCCTCAAAAAGCTTTTATAAGTAGCTCTGGCAGTCACAGGTAACCAAGGCAATTCAATTCCTCCAGCCTGGTGTTCCAGGCTTCTATGTTCTTCTACTCTCCTTCTTCTTATCTTGCTCCTCTATAAAATGCATTTTGGGGGTATATCCCAACTTAAGACTTCCAAGAACAGAGTTATCATATAAATCCAAAGTCTGTGTTCCCATTCCTCTGTGCTGACATCGAGTTAAGAGCAGTCATGTTCTGATCAGTCATGCATTTTTTCTGCCAACTGCCTTGTTAAGAGCTAATGCTATTGGGGTGTCTGTTCCATCCTTGCAAGGCATAAGGGATGCAGCTGCTAGTCTTGCCCATCTAAAAAGGCTGATTGTGGCTGGTAGGTGCCAGAAAATCCCCTGGCTTGCCACCAGCATAGACTGTCCTGGCATTGAGACTCTCAGGTGTCTGACAGAAGCTATACATACTCCCTTTGAGTACTCCTAGGTAATGAGGTGGGATGTGGAAATCATAGCAGTGGCTGGCTGTAAAGTGCCCTTGTTCTTTATATTGCCTCACCACCTTCCTACTTGCTGCTTGTTTACTTGCAATTTTTTCTAGACAAGTTTAAGTTTCAGAATTCTCAGGGAAGACAAATGCAGGGTACATGTTCATTTCCTGACAGGAAATATGACTGGGGAAACATTCAGCTTGCTATTCAAGGAAAACACCTCTTTGTCTCCTTCCCATCAAATGCATCCACTTTTTGTTTACATTAAAAGAACTAATAAATTTCATAAAGAGGGCTTTGATTAATGGAGCATTGAGCAACAGATGTTCCCCACAGCACAAGCCTGGCCCTCTGCATCTCTTCCCCACACCAGTGGCAACTCCTTTCATTCACAGTCCTACCATTTGGCGAGCGTAGTTAAAGAATATTGTGTGCTTCTTACCATCCAAGGACAGCCAGTCATGCTGGGAGGAAGGCAGGGTTGGCAGAGCTCTGGCTTTATATTCAAACACCACAGAATTGGAGATGATCTGATTGTTGAAGGCAACTTGCAAAGTCACGAGCCCAGTGTCATGAGCTGAAAGGAAAGAACAAGCAGTGAGAGAGGCCTCCCTGCACAAATGCACAGGACAGTATTATCCTATTGATGGTCTTCCCATTGACAGGCTGAAAGCAGATGCAATGAGTACAGAGAGGGGCATTTGACAATATTTTTGTGACTAGACAACTAAGGAGTCCAAAATGTCAATCTGTATTTTAAAACATGCAGGTTGTAAGCTTAAGAGGCATGCAGTAGGTTGTTTTGGCAAGAGGTAGAATCACATGTTCTTAGTGATTAACCAACTTCACTGCATTTCTTACAGCAAGCTGGGGCATAACAATGTAGCTCAGTTATTCTGCATACATAAAGTCACATACTGAGGGCCTGTACTACTGAAAATTTCTGCAGGGTTGCTGCAGGTGTTCTCCATTCCACAAGCACCAAAGAGAAAGAGCAGAATATATGCAAATTAAGAGGTAGTAGAGCAGCGAGTGCAGCTCTCAATAACAGTTACCATTTAATCTGCTATTTCAGAATTAAATAAATAAATGCTTAGAAAGTATTTTAAAACTAATTCAAAGCTTCTAAATAATGTTATACTCTGTATCAAGATCCTAAATTGAGGTGTCACACTATATATAGTTTGAAGAAAAAGGGAAAGCTCCTCAATGTTTATACACTACCTTTCCATGAGTTCAGTCAAGACATTTAGCACTTTGAGCCTCAGACAAAGGATGGCTACTCTTACTGGCTTTCATTCAGCATCCCCTTGAAGTGAGCATGTGCCTACTAACTCTTTTCAAAATATCTGCTTCCAAAGTGCAAATGAAACAATTGAAAATGCAGCCAAAAGTAGATGGATAGATTTGAAGCGAGACAAAGCAAGTGGAAGAAACAGCAACAGCTCACTGCACATTCCCCCCCCCCCCCCCCAAAAAAAAAAAAAACAGATATATAAACAGATACATACAAGACGCTATTAGGATAAGAACATCCTCTGAAACTGCCAGCTCTGAGAGAGGCGTTCCTTACCTGGGCAGTAGCAGCGCAGCACTCCTGGCTGAATTAAAGATGCAGGCACTGAGATCTGATCAAACAGACAGCTGTAATTATTGCTGGCTTCTTGCCATGGACCAGTGATTAGAACTTTCACTCCTCCCTACAAGGAAGAGAAGGGGGGGGGGGGGGAAGTATTACCGAAAAGGCCATATCAAGGGAGGACCATGCAATGAAATGGATGAACAGTAAACTGTGTCGTGAGGGCAAACAAAAGTGCCAAACTAACACAGGTCCTTGGCACCAGTCACTGCCAATGTCCCAGTCCTCAGCAGAGCAAGCAAGTCACAAGCCAGCTGCTCTCTGTTCACATTATTCACTGCCACAAGCCTGGCCTTTGCAGGGAAGTGATGATACTGTGTGGTGCTGTGATGGTTTTACTCAGCTGGTCAGCTGAACTCCACCACAATTGCTTTCTCACTTCCCCTCCTCAAAGGGAAAGGGGGATAATATATGATGAAAAGGACTCAAGAGTTGCCATAAGTATCAGGAAATCACTCAACAATTATCCTCATGGGCAAAACAGACTCAGCATAGGGAAATTAATGAAATTTATTACCTATTACTAACAATCTATATCAGTGAGAAACTAAAACTAAAATCACCTTCCCCCCTTCCATCTTCTTGCACCTCCTCCCCCTGAGCTGTGCATAAGAATGGGGAATGGGGGCTGTGGTCAGTCCCTAATGCTTTGTCTCCACTGCTCCTTCACAGTGACTCTCTGCCCCTGCTCCCTGTGGGGTCCCTCCCACGGGATGCCATCCTTCCCGAACGGATCCTGCGTGGGCTGCCCTCAGGCTGCAGCTCTTCAAGAACTGCTCCAGATATGGCTCCATACCATGGGGTCCATCCCCCAGGAGCAAACTGCTCCAGCACAGGTCCCGCATGGGTGGCAGCTCCCCCCAGGCCCCCTGCTCCTGCATGGGCTCCTCCACAGGCTGCAGCTCTGGCCTGGGGCCTGCTTCTGTGGGGGCTCTCCATGGGCCACAGCCTCCTCCAGGCCGCATCCACCTGCTCCAACGGGGGCTCCTCCACAGGCTACAGCATGGAGATCTGCTCCATGTGGGACCCGTGGGCTGCAGGGGGAAAGCCTGTTGCACCAGGGGCCTCTCCACAGTCCACAGTGGAACTTCTGCTCCATGCCTGGAGCACCTCCTGTCCTCCTTCTGCACTGACCTTGGGGTCTGCAGGGCTGTTCCTCACTCCCCCAGCTGCTGTTGTGCAGCAGTATTTTCTATTTTCCCTTTCTTATATACACTCTCAAAGACGTGCAAAAAACATTGCTTACTGGATTGGCTCTGGCCAGGGCCAGGTCCCATTGGTCCTTATCTAACATGGGGCAGCTTCCAGACTCTTCTCACAGAGGCTGCCCCTGCAGCCACCCGCTACCAAAACCCTTCCATGTAAATCCAACACAGGTGTGCCTTAGGCCTCCAAACTTTACACTGATGTGAGAAGCAAATAGTATTCCATAACAGAGCATCTTTGTTTTTCTTCATTTGCACTGTTTCCTGTACCTGTCCATACGCTCAAATCCCATGCTTCACCAATGTGACCTTGCTCTTTCTCTCCATGCAGATGGCCTTTCTTTCTTTTGGTCACTTGCCAGCTCCTAGATCAGTGATGGCAAATCTTTTCAATGTTGCATGCCAAATATCCCTCCCAGCAGGCAGCTCCTTGTAACTTCTTGGTCCTTCATCCCCACTTCATGCCCATGATCACCTTAGTTTTCTCTATTCCTTGCTGCTGCCTGGGCAGGATTCAGGCTTGTTTCCTTGTCACTGAAAAGTGCCACAGGTGAATCACAGCAAGTGTACTGAAAGTTTGCCATCGCCATCCTGCCCCTGCTGATATGGATGGAAGATACGTGGTATCTTCACATCTGCTGATACGTGAATAGGCAGCACATTGCCTCCAAGGTCACAATTCAGAGCACAGCAGGGTCTGGGCATCTGATGTGACCGCGATATAGGAACATCTACCCTAGAAACAGCAATGATACAACGTGCACTTTTCTGGGTATTAGGAACTTGGTTAAATAAGGAAGCATGATGATGTAGGAGTGACCCTGAAGGGGCACTGCAAAAGCAGGGCTGTGTTTCCAAAGGGTCCTTCAACCACAACTTCAGCGACCTGAGCCAAGCCTGTCCCAGACCTTTCTCCTGACAAGGATATCAGCAGTGCTCCATTAGTCCTAAGAGAATAATGCAAGTAAAAGTCCTTGGCATCTGTCTTTACTGCTTGTGTAAAAAGGCACTAGCCACATCCAGCACTTAAATCAGCACAAATAGGACTGAGTTAATCCAGTGCTTCCCTGTGCCTTCTCTCAGGGCAGTGGAGGCCCAGCTGGGAGCAGGAGTGCCCTGGGGCTATCCACAGGTTCGTTGTGTCCAGCACCCGCATAGGGGCACTCCAGCACATTTCACTGGAAACTCTCCCCATGCATATGGGACAATGAGGAGACCATGAAGCAGCGACAGCAAGAGGTGCCTAACTTAGGAAAAATATCACTTTGTATCATTTGCAATATCCACCACACATAATTCAGTGTTGTAACACTAGTAAGATGGTTATTTAACTTTAATTCAAGCAGCCAGAGTAGATACAGGAGTGCAAAACCAAGTCCAAAACCAAGAGGGTGACACTCAGCACAAACCAGGTGTGTTTGGGAAATGTCACCATTGTCTTGGTGTGTACTTCCCTTGACAAGCCTTACAGTCCCATTCTGATTTAAAACGTACCAGGTGAAAAGTGTAAGAAAGCAAAATTACTGTACTGAATAAACCAAGCAAGGCTCTATTCCACGAATCCCATAGATCTATGGTAGAATTTGTTCTGAAGATGACAATACTGTTTCCATGGCTTTGCTGACTCTTTCACAAGTTCACAACATAAACTTGCTCATGGGTTGCTGAGAGATATAAAGCATTTGATGCTTAATATTTTTCCAATGTAACTGCAGCAATGAGGAGATTGAAATGCCAGAAAAGAAAAAGTAAATAGTGCCATAAGGAGATTATCAGATTGTAATTTTGACAGTTTCTCTACTAAGAAGACCAGAGGTCTGGGCTTACTGTAAGGTGAGATACCCGTTGCTAAGACGAAAAAAAATAATATAAATTGTAAATCTCTACAATTGTCAGCTAAGTTTCTAGGAATCTCAGGGCCCTTTCTGAGTGCCTATCCAAAGAGTGGCATATAATACTTAACTCTGTGCTGGAGCTAATGTGCCCTGAGCAACTCTGATTGTTGATGCTTATCACACAGGAATGCTGCACAAATGCAAACAAGCAGCATTTGATATCCTTCTCCAGTGGTTGCAAATGCAGGACAAGCAGTATCACTGTATCTCACTACTTCTGCACAGCAAATACTGGAAATACTGGCTAGCCAATAAAGAAAATTAATAGCTGGAATTTTGCTAAGCCTGTACCGGCACTTTGATGGCCAAGATGGACTTGCCTGGAGGGAAAGCATCTAACTGCAGGTTGAAGACTCCTTACCGAGGTTTTTCATCAGTGCCCACTGGCACTGCATGCTGGCAACCTCATTTCCTTTCCATTTGTAGAGTGAACACCCAGGTTTTCACACCAGGTCCCATGTTGCAGAGCATGTGAATGCTTAGAGCCACTGAAAGCCAATTCATCGCCCATTTCTGTAACGCCTTGCTCCTGGAGATACTGCAGGATCATTTGGCTGAAGGTTAAACAATCTGTTTTTCTGGGTTCAAAACAGCCTCTTTCCTCTAGCATTCCTTCACATCAGAAAAGTCGGTGCTGATGACATTTTTAATTTGTGGTTCGTGTGACCAACTTTGGATAGTTTATAGGATAGAGGTAAATGCTGAACTCATTATGACACTGCAGGTCAGGAGTTAATTCTGCTAAGAGCATTACAGTCAGCTTAAATGATCAGCTCCAGTTTGCAAATTATGTTGCTCTAACATAGCTTGGTAGCATTATGAGGCCATCATATGGGAAATACTTTGCTTTTCAATGAAACAAAACATTTATGTTCAAATGCTTCTACATGAAGAAAGGGCCCTGATAGGGTGACGAAATGCTTAATTAAAAGTACACTCAGACATGCAAAGGGCCTTGGATGCTCTTTTTACTAAGAGAAATATTTAAAAGCCCTGTCAAAGCTTTAACAAAACAGTTCTTGGGAGCTGTTAATAACAAAGTGAATAAAGGTAAGGCAATAAATGTTAATGAGTAAAAGCCCTAACTTACCTCTGGATAAGACCACTCTGGTGAATAATCTGTCACCATGAACAAGCGCCCACTCTGCTGTAGCAACCCCAAGGTGCCTTGTGCTGCAGCTGCCGAGACCACCTCAGCCACATGCATGTATGCCATTGTGCTGGCTCCATTCTCTGTGCTGCTGAGTTGCATGTTGGCTTGTTGAGGACTGCAGCAAGGAATGCACATTTCAGCCTGGCTGTAGGTTGTTCTGTTACTGTCTTCAGGCTGAGATAGTCCGGCACTGTCACCTGACACCAGCTGGTGTCCATAGAGAGCATTGCTCCCACCTTCTACAGATATGAAATCATTAATTAGATCAGAAAACTGGTTGCTGAAGGAGATGTCAAAGTGGTCCAAGTTAAGCTCCATGTTGGAGGAGTTATTTAAGCTGGGATGGGCCACAGGGTAGAGTCCTTGGACCATGTTTCCTTGGAGAACAGGGAGATTGTTCCCATTCCTGATACCCCCATTGGCCTCAGGCTGCAAGTAGTGTTCTGTGCTGCAGGCTTGAAGATCCCCTGATTTAAGTAGATTTTCATTCCCTTCTGCCTGCTGAGAGGTCTCCATGGGAACTTCAGCTTCTGCAGTCATAGCCTGGAAGTTTGCTTGGAACTGCATGAGCTGGAGAGACGAGGTGGACTCTATTCTGGTTTCCACTGTGCCATTGCAATTGGAAGTGGTTTGGGATGAGGACTCTGTTTTCACACTGGGGATTCCTAATGTGCTCACAAATGAACCACTTGTGTCATTCAAATTGTTGTGGGTGTTTTGCTCAAGGGGAAGAGGTTTGCTGGCATCCTGAAGAAAGAAGCTGGGGGAAGGGGTCTGATGGACGTGAGGGCTTTGGACCGTCTGATTGAAGCTCGAAGAATAGTCCTTGTTGGAATCGATGGCACTGAAGTCCATCTGCTCCAAGGTGGTACTTGGGCTCAGACCTCCTCCAGATGGAAGCAAACTTGAACCAGTGGTGAGGGTGAGAGTGTTAGATGCAGAAGTGGAGGAAAATGCTTCTTTGGACATCTGTTGTTCAAAAGATGTGTCCTCAGTTTTAATTTCTTTCGTGAGGGTCGTATTGAAGTTGAAGCTACGTTCTGTTGTGGGTGACTGCCTTATGTTGGTACTGATGCTGTCACCTTTCATACCTCCTCCACCATAAGTCTGCCCTTGCTTGGGATTATTAAGAAAACAGTCTGGGTCAAAATTCATGGTGGTTTCTGGAATTTTTCTATTTCCTTCTAAAGTTGTGGAAAGCACAAGTTCCTCGGAGACAGTGCTGGGTAGCATCGACAAGCTCTCTGAACTGCCTGTTGTTGGAAAAGCAAATTTGTGTCCATCTGAACTCACGGCAAGTACCAGCCCTTGTGCAGCTGCATCTGAGGACAGAAGGTGTTGATTTGGGCCAGAGGTGGGTGACATGGTATACACAGCTTCACTGGTGACTTCTGACATAAATACTGTGGCACTTTGTGACAGGCTTCCCATAACCGATGCTACAGCCATACTGGACACACCAGTGACTGCTGGGCTATCTGCCATATCTGGGTCACTATTTAATCCACTGCTGATGGACACAGGAGAATTCTGGGTCGTGTCAGGGACTTCCACCTGGTTGGTGGAAGAAACCTCAGTACTATTTTGATGGAGCAACACTGGTTTCGCCACTTTGCCATTCCTCTTCTCTCGGCTGGAGGCCTTGCCATGACTGTGCTCATTCTTGCCTTCAGAGACATCGTTATTTTGTACCTCTGAATGAGCGCTGTACCCACCTGTCCTTGGTTCGACCTTTGGTGATATGATGCGATGTTTGGCACTGTTACACTTGTGATGCACACTGCTTCCTGCCCCTGTGCCAGGAAACAACATTTGTCATTCAGTAAGTAAAAAATTAAAAAAGATGCCAGGTGTGTATCTTATGGCTGTAGCAAAGGAAAGCCATGTTTAGGTGCGTGTGAGAAAGAAAGTGAGCACACATGCTAGAGAGGAAGAGACACCTTGGCAGTAAAATTAATTTCTTGCTAGTGTCAGACTTACAGCATACTTTCCATCTAATGCATAGATCTGTGTGCAATGACAGCAACCTCAAAACATGCCTATGTGCATGCTTCCCCTCACCACACATAGCACCTATCCCCCCACCTCCTCCCTGCCCTATCCAGATGACACATGAAAGGAATCAGCATCTGTGACAAGTTTCAGACCTATTTAAACACGTGCCTGATCTCAGTGCAAAGTCTGCAAAGCAAGGACTACTGCTGTCAGCTGTGGCAGAAGCCCTGTTCCATTTGCATCACGGACAAGACCTCTACCCCCTGTGACACAGGCACTATGTCAAACCATCTGACATCAGCCAGTGTGAAGAGCAATCGCTCATGTGGGTTTGGACGCTGACTGGTAATCTGGAGGTGACAGATGCTCCTGTCCCTGACATCACCCTACTGCCTAGATTGCAACTCCTGTTCTTTTGTCATCATTGTGTCCATTACAGATGCCAATCAAATTATTAAAGTAAAACTACATTAGCCAGCACTAAGAATGCTTTCCCTCCCATAAGGATGGTGATGTGTTTCTCTTGTTCTAAGTTGTCTGTATGCTGACAAATAAACATTTAGTGTTTTGAGATGTCACACACACAGAGCATGATTAGTGTCAGAGAGGCTGAAGAACGCTTAAGTAAAGGTCACCAGAAGACAACTCTCTGTGGGAGTTCAGCCACTGCCTTTAATTGTCTGGCAGAAGATGAACATCACCTGAGTTTCCTGGAGACTGGAAATCTACTATGGAAAGTAAACATTTCTCTCTGTATAGGCATCCTAACCACAAAATCTGGTGCAAGGACTGCATTTGTTGTTTAAAGAGCCCAGAAATTTTTGATGTATGTTTCTTTAATTGTTTCATTCTTCCTAGAATGAGGTAAGAACATTATTTATTGTACTATATAATGACTAATGAGGAAAAGAAACCTCCTCCTTGTAGCTAATGGCTACAATTTTAAATGCCATCTTCTGGGTAACACAAAGTGTTTGCATAGCCACTGTAATTTGCCAGATCTTTTGTTCCTTGCCCTTGAAGGGGAACTTCTCTGTTATGTGTTCAAGATTTGAATCAGGTCATTTAAAGGAGTCCAGGACAGTGCTTTTGAGACCAGATGCAGTATTAAATCCGTCTATTCTCCTAGGTATAGAGATTAACAGGACAAGGGAAAGGCTTTCACACTGCAGTCTTTGTGTATGACTGTAAGGAATTGGGAATGCATGTGTCAATGTGCTGGCATACAAAACAAAGTGATATTGTTATGTTGAAAAACATGCAGCAGACTTAGCACAAGACAAAACATCAAAGGGAAGCATAAAAGAATTCATGTTCAGACCCGCAAACCTGGATCAAATGCTGAGCCTTAAGGCTTGCATTTTAATCCAAACCCAGGTATTTCAGAGGTCATCATTCTTACTTAAAATCTTGATTGTATAATGCAACTGCCCAAAAATGAAGAAGAAAATAAACCCTGTGAAGCACAGACAGCTTTCCTTTACAAAGTTCTCTGAAGACTAATTAATACATGATATATATATTACTTGACCAAAGTAATTGGAAGGGGTGGTTATAAACTAGATGAGATGGAAAAATGACTCATTCAGCTTCCCACTTGATGCATAAAGTTCTAATTCTAAGGATGTTGTTTCTTGCTGTTCTGCTCTCACTCAAAACAAAACCATCTCCTTTAACAGGAAAGAAACCTATATCTTCATGGTAACTAAGTAGAACCTGTATTTTAGTAGTGATACCTTGTAATTAAACACCTGAGCCCATTTTCTCCAACAAAGCGGGCTGCAGGGCAAGGATTTCAGAGGGTGAGATTGGCAGAACATTGAATTTTGAGGCTTTGGTAACTAAAGTTGAGCATGTAGAAGAGAAAAACTTTCTGAGTAAGTCACATACGGAGGGCATTTATTAGAACTGGCACATTACCAAGTGTTTGCATTCTTTACAGAAATTCCAGTTGCATCAGTACTCCATGGTACAGTATTTTTAGCATTTTAGTACTACAAACCCTACTCCAAGTCTGGATTAAGCTGAAAGCATTTTGTAGAGTGTACTCTCAATGTACTCACCCAAGGTACCAGTGCAAAGACAGTTGTGTGTCCGAGGCTGTGGTTTGGTCTGGTGACTATCGAGGATCTGCTGCACAAGCTGTTCCACTGAGAACCCTGAACTGCTGTTTCCATTGCTGCATGTCCACTTAATGCCATGAACTGTGAAGAGAACAGCAAGACTTCTCATCCAAAACTTGCCAGAAAACATCAAAAGTCAACTTGTATTATTATCTATTGTCTGTTATTATGTGTAAGTTTTAGTTTATACATGCTTCTTGCTTCAGTTCCTCCACTCACGTTCATTTTATTATTCTAGGTGCATTAGTCTGTCACATACAATGTTATGCTTAGTAAGAAATGTTCAAATAGCAATTTTGCAACAATACATTGAAAGTACTATTAAAATGCACTAAAGTGTCTGGAGTATTTTCTGCTATATGAAGTCACTGATTTGTAATTACTACTGAGAAACTTTGTACTAAGTTATTTCTGGTTACTTCAGAAATGTTTTGCTGTAGAGGTGAGCTCAGATACGCGTTGCCATGTGCAGAAAGTGTATTTTACAGCAGTATCTTGGAGTTTGCTCCCCACTGTTAATAAATCCAGTGATGACCACTGTATTATAGCGGGCAAGTCTGGTAAGTGAATCGTATCTCATAGTTTGTGTATTCATGATGGCTCTCATTAAGTAAGAATCCAGATGTGAGCTGGAAGCTAAGAAGTGACAGACAGGCTTATAGCTGGATACATACACATACCATGTATATTATTTTCAGGTCCTTCCAGCATAACAAAGTTCCATCATGGATCTATTACAAAAAGCAGCCGGAAGCCAAAGCTTTGGATTCTTTTGAATATGTCTGTAGCATTCACAAATTAGGTCTCCAAACACTGGGTTTTCTTGGGAACACCCTATTCTCTACTTCATCTTTTCCATGGTCTTTACATTGTCACATCTGGAAGCTACCACTATCTTGGGGATGCATTTCTTACTGATCTTCCTGGCTGCATGTTCTAGCCTCTGGCAGTTTGAGGCAGCAATGTAGTTTCAAGTTCATGAAATCCACATGGAGACGGTGCACTTAGGAAAGGTTCTTCTCTAGTCTAGCTCTGGCTGATTCAGAAAGGCTCCAACTTCTGTTCATGTGGCATGACTATTTTTTTTTTTTTTTTAGTGCTTGTGCCTGTATGTTGTGAAGGTTATAAAATAATAATAAAAAAACAGTGAAGGGTGACAGACTGAAAAAAAGAATGTCTGGATGCTTAATGCAAATCATTCACTATCTTAGCACATTCAACATGCAGATTTTCTCCCTCCCTGTTTTAAAGAAAAACTCCTGTGAGTAGGTGAGTTGTTAGTAACGAATATCAAATACTATCAAGATAGCTTTTAACATGTCATACTTGGCTTCCTAACACATAAATGAATCACCAGGAAAGGAGATCTCTGTAGGGGAGAAAGTGCATTATGAAAAGAAGATTAACAAAAAGCAGATGTATACACTCCTCCTGTTTCGTAGCGGCTCAAAAAGCGAAACCACTGTAGAAGTATGCTGGATTAAATATAGTCCTAATGTAAGGACATGAAGGAAAAAAGATTAAAACTTAAAATAAATTCTGGGAAGTATTTTAATTCTAATTTCTGTTCAGATTTCTTTTATATTTCCTTATAATTTAAATGAAAGGTGTGAAGCACTCCAACATTTTCCTTTCTACCATGAATTGGTCTAAAAGCTGCTGCATTATAGCAGCAAAATATTCCTTGCCATGCGCCCTCTGCACAGTGCCTGTAGAACGAAAGCAGCGGAACCAGGGAAAATTACTGATATTTCACTGGGTATTTGAAGAAGAGAAGTGAGGCTGGAGGAGGGTCCACAATTCATATTGCTAATGCTGCTCCCAGCAGAACTGCCTTCAACCTTGCTTTGTGAGAACTGGCTCACACGTTCCTTTGATTTCCTCCCTTGTGAACAGAATCAAAATAACCTCCCTGTATTGATCCAGTGGCTCCCCATTCATTAATATTGTCAGGACCTTCCTAACCATCATTAGTAAAGGATGAAAAAGTTATCTAGATTACCAGCAATAAGTCAGCTCAAAAGCCAAAGAAAGCTTACATGTAGAAAAACATGATCGCCCAGATTTCTTATGATATCCTGGCTATTTTTGACTTCTTCCACTGCTGTTGGTGCTCAGTTCTCTGCAGTTATGAGGTCTACAATCTTTCAGTGTTGTATGCATCTTCCTCCTCCCCATCACCTCAAGCCTATCTCACTGTCTCACAAGCCTATCTCACTGTCTCACCTTCACTCTAGATCAGACACCTACTTCTCTTTGTCTCAATGGTTAAAACCCTGACCATTTCCTCTCTGTGGTTTCTTCCACCCTAAGCAAACTGTACCCCTAAAATAAACTTCTTACATTTTTAATCTGATCATTTTACCTTTTCTGAATGTTCTAGATGTTCCTCTTTGCCACTTCACACATTTTACACTTTCTGTTTCTAATCCAAATCTCTTGCTCTTCTGTATCCCATACATGCAGCACACAGCTTACAGATAGAAAGATATACACTATATAATGCCATTCCCTGTACTTCTGATGCTGCTCCTTTGCCTGTTTTTGACAGGTAAGGGCCTGTCTTCTGTTTTTTGAATAACTATGATGTTGCCTGCCTGAAACAGGTAATCAGGATAAACTGACAAAGCTGGAACATTGGGAATATTCAAGGTCAGGCTTCTATGGGATTTATCCTGGATGGTCCACTGCAAACCCTTGTGTAAGAGTCCTGCTCCCATCTGATACAGAACACTTTACAAAATCCTCCAACAGCTGACTATATTGTAAGTAGAAAAACTTCGTCTTGCTCCCCTGCTGATGGAATGAAAGTCTGTTTTACTTCCCAGATCCCGCTCCACAAACTATTGACATTAGGAAGCTGATTCCATGGAGACAATCAATTGGAAACGGCAGCCGTGTCCCTTTAATTTTCACAATATTTATGTTAACAGAAATAAAGGCCTTGCTCTGATTTCTCAGCTCAGCTGGAGGAGATTTTCATTATCCTTTCATATCCAGACACCTGCGTACTATTCAGTTTTGATTTTCCAGCCATCTACTTCCACTCTTTATCGCTTATGAAGATTTCCTGAGCCACATTGCTGGGAATGCAGGAAGGGAATGTGACCTTGTACATTTGACGTTTCTTAATGTCACTTAATGAATTTTAATGTCTTTGTAAGGGTGTGGAAGTTTCACTCTTAGCCATTCTTTAAAGAGAACTATTTATTCCAAAATGAAACCTTTCCTCGAAAGTTTGCTCACATGCAACTGCAACCTGATAATTTAATAGCAAATGGGAAGTACATGTGGTTGAATTAGGCTTAGAGAGGACCAGTGGGACATTACTTCTCTGAAGCTCAAAATGAAATGTCCACAACTTTTATTTACAGCTAACAGCATTTTTATGCACAACCACCTGAAGTTCAAGACTACTCACACATGAAAGAACAGTGCTGAAGCAAACTCCCTTATGCTGTTCTCATAAGCTATTTATGGCTCTCACCTATAATAAAAGTAGATCACACTGAGTTCTTGCCTTTGACAATGTTAATCAGGACAAAGATGGGCCATTCCCTTCTGCAATACTCAAAATTTCTGATCTGATTTGCTAAATGGCCCCATTATTGAGTTCCAGAATTGCGTGTAGCATAATAAAAGTGTAAAGGTGCTTGTCCCTGACTGTATTTCAATTTAGTATTTAAAGCTCAATTGGCAGGGACAGAACGAACAGTCCTATGCTTACTACAGCTCAGAGGAAGTGAATACAGCGGTAACTACACGTCAAGTATGTCACTGCTGGCCAAACTTAGTTTCTATTAGCAGCCAGTTACCTTCTCTGTCTGCTTCATAGGTGTACAGTTCAAGGGCATCCTTTACAGAATGCCAGAGTTGCATTTGGAAGGGAAATAAGCATGGTATTACACTTCACTTTGCACCCTGAAGGAAAGCAATTTGATGTGGGGAAATTGAGTCAAGATGGTTTAGATCTTTTTGACTCTCATGAATGGCAGCAGATATTTTAACATGCACTGCTCATAGAGACAACAGGCTATAGAGCATGCATAGGTCACATAAGTTACACGTCTCACACTTCTTTTCTAGGACTCTCTTTAAAACATGTTTTGCATGAAACTTTTCCCCACAGCAAAGCACAGCCTGCCAGGAGGCCCAAGCTCCCGCTGTTAAGAAACAGCACAAAGCCGAGTTGTTCAAGAGGGAAAGTCAAACGGCTGGTACTGACAGCCCAGCTGCCTGCCACACCACCCTTGCATCGCTTCTTACAGACACTGTGCGCTTACTACCCATTACTATTATCCTCTGTCCTGGCTTCTGTCCAACAATCTCAACAGCTAACAACGTGAATTGTGTGTATTTTTCTGTACTCGTTACTGCTGCCAAACCCCAGCTCACACTGGACAGAGGATCGTGCCTCCGAGCCACAGGCTGGCACTGACGGTGTCTGGGCTGACAGCACCACAGGCAGGACCACCGCTCCCGCGGCTGCGATGAGTGTCACAGCAGCAGAGCGAACGTTTGAGGGTTTTAAAAGCCTCTTCCTACGACAAACTAGAACCTCAACACGCCAACGGAGCCGCTCACGACTCGACCCGCACGGTGAATCCTCCTCCGAGCCAGGACGCGGCGGGCCTCACGGGGGGCGGCTCGGCGGGAGGCTGCGGCCGCCGGCCCCGCGCAGCCTCCGCGGCCCCGCGGCAGCGGCCGCCAGGTGGCAGCAGCCGACCAAGAACCGGCCGCGGCGGGCGGGGCGTCCCTGGGCCCGCAGGCCCCGCGGTGAGGAGCAGAGAGGTGCGCGAGAGCGCACTTCCATCTATTCTAACTCCGAAGTTTCTTTCAGTGTAATTATCAGTGACGAACGCCTATCTTTCCCCCCTCAAGATCTTGGGTGAAAATACCAGGAAATGAGGACAGCCACCTTAGAAGATGCTCTAGTATTGACTCTGATCGTTACTACAGCTGAGAGGAGAGAAAAAAATACTAAGGAAGAATGGAAAAGGAGGATGGTGTGCTTCATGACTTCTTCAGATATGTATTCTGTAATTACCAGAGATGGTTCTATAATTACTGTATCTGGCTTAATAAGCCAATTTTAGGGGGACAGGAAATTTGGTTTAGTTTTCCTTACGTTAATTCTTCATTACTGTTAAACAGTCAAGTTCATACTGGATTACTATTAACACTCAATTTCACAGATCAGAATTATTTCACTGTGATATCTCTAAACAGTGGTTGAAAGACTGCCCAAGGCAACAGGTGAAAAATGGTCACTAATTTTGTTCTTTTTGCAAAGTGGAGTGTTCTACAGTAGGCAAAATCATCTCGTATGGAAAACGTGTTTCCTTAAGGGGTGGCCCACGCAGGCGTATGAATAAGCTGCTCTGGGGAAATGCAGACCACCCGTGATGGAACCAAGTTCCCACTCCGGACACAGGGCAGGCATGCGCTTGCTCCCAGCACCGCACACCACAGCCCCCTGCCAGCCCTCGGACCCAGCTCCGTCGGGCTCATGAGGTAGGTGGAGCAGCAAAACAGAGACCGTGGAGGTGATTGGGGACAGCACAGATGTCCCTGGCCACGGCCTTTTGCTACGGGGGAGAGGACGGACGCATTTCTCACAGGTGACTCACATTTAGAGCAGTATGTGGGGAGTAATGAAAGGGGTAGGAGATAAATCTTAGTGAGAAAATAAGAAATCAGGCAGGTGGCTGATATTCGTATCAGTATTCATAGTAGCCAGTGGGATATGAGAACCAATCTAGCAATTACTACTGTATTCTCTTTCTAATAAAGTCAATTATAGTAACGTGTAAATACTATTCAAAGAAAGGTGGACACCTAGTATACTAAAACCAAGCTCTTTTAAAGAATCTGTGCTTCTTTTAATGTGGTGGTCAGTTGAAACAGCCGGCAAGCTTCAGCTTCCATTGAAGATCACTTCGTAGCTCTGACAAATAGGTTTGGGAATGGTAAAAATCAACCTATATAGCATTTGTGTACAATTTGTCTTTTAAGATTAAGTATAAAAAACCTTAATTACTGAAACTGAATATAAATTTAAGTCAACCAAACAAAAACAGAACACAAAAACAACAAAACAAAACAAAAACCTAACAACTCAGGTCCTCAAACCACATTCATTCACATTCATCTACTACTATTTAAACTTTATATTGGGCTACAAGTGTTTAATGCCCTCTCCAGTTGCAACAACACAGGTATGCAGTTTCAGGTTACCTCCAAGAGCCTCAGTTTGTTTCACTGACACATGCAGAACAGACAGAATCGGTGACTCTAGGGAGAGGCAACTCACATGAGACAAGAAATGCCTATGTCCAAAATTATTGTTTGACTAGTATTATGTGAAACCTCCAGTTTCCCCAGCTGTGGCTGCATGCAGGCAGCAGGAGCTATCAGTTTCCAAGCATCAGAGAAATTTTAAAAAGTTTTTTTTTTTTTTTTTTTTTTTTTTCCCCAGAAAGAAAGATATCTCTTAACTATACTGGGCCTGAAAGAAGGATTGCAATGTAGCACCAGCTGTAAGCCTATAACTCATACTTTGCCAGCCAAGGGATGAGAAAGCCAGAAGAGGATGATTTAGAGAAACCCCCAATATGAGCTGGCCGACAATTTGCTGATTGTATGGAGTTCATATACAGAATTCTGCCTGTGTTGGACTCTGCCAATGCATTCTGCTTTACCACCAGATGCCTCAAAGGCCATCTGCTAATCTGTTCAGTGAGATCTCAAAGCAAGACTATAACAGGACATAAGAGAGGGAAAAAAAAAAGAAAAAGAAAGCAATGCCAAATTGAGAACCATTCTACATATCAGGCACACTGCAATGACTTACAGGTGTCCCTGACAAAGTTTCCACAGAATTTTCATGTATTACCAACTACTCATTTTGAAAAAATGTCCTGAAAGTTTGCATTCATTCAGAAGCAACACACAATGACCCTTTTGATTCAGATGATCAGTTAGGACACTGCTGTCAGTAAGGTTGCTGCAGGTCTGCAAACAGCAACAGACTGTTTCCAGTGGAGGCCTTCCTGTGTTCTCCGATCATGCTTATACCTCTAAGACAAGGCGCCCCACCTCCTAACTTCAAATGAGAGAGGAATCATTCTGACAGAGGTCGTGAATACTGTAACCATTCCTTCCAGGCTCATCAGCTTCAGTCTCAAGGACTGCAGTTTGGCAAAGTGGTGCTGTCTCCCAGGAGCTGGTTTGCCCACAGTGAGTCACTGAAACTGACATTTGACAAGCCAGCAGTGATAGTCCAGACAGGACAATCAGGAGATCGTGTATGTCATAGTGTAAAGGCAAATGACAAACGTATCAGAAATAAATCAAAAATTCAAATCAACAAAAACTGAAGGCAGGCTATTTCACTGTTTACAGTCTCCACTCAATAATTTTACTAAAGAAAATCAGTTGGAGATGTTGAAAAAAACACAAATCTTCAAAGCATCTGCAGTGAGTACTTTCCTTTTTATGGATGTTCAGATGTTTTAATTTCAGTCCCTTAATTAGCTCACAGTTAAACAAGTTAATGGTGTTTCCATAATGCTCTCAGACCTGTCTGACCACCCTGAGAGGGTACTTCTTCATTCATAACCACCTGTGCAAGACAGGTGAAAACCATCCCCAAAGCCAGCCAAGAAACTCAGGGTTTGCAGACGTCTTATTTAAGACCACAACAGGAGGACTCACCCCTGGGCGGCCTCAGCACACTGCTATGATCATGGAAGAGACATAGTCTGGTACCAGGAGCTTGTGCCTGTCCCAGATGCATGTTGAACACTTGCTGAAGCCTGGACTGACTTTAGGATGATGCAACAAGGAAGATGGAGCCAAGTGACTTATGAATGCAAGAAATGTGAGCAAACCCAGTCAAGCTCTCTCTGTACTTCAGGAAAAACAGTTCAATGTACTTGTTTGGCTTGCACTCTAACACTAATCCCCCTCTCGCTGTCACATCACTTGCAGTTCTCCAGGCACACACAGTCAAGGGAACATGCTCCCAGCCTCTGGCTGCCACACCACAGACTCGCCACAATCATTTATTTGGATATAAAAGCTTTAAAATCTGACAGAGGTCAAGAGCTGCTCCAGGCTGAGCAGGGCCTGAATGAACAGAACTTGCTTTCAGCAAGTCTTCAGACAAACCTCCCACTTGTAAAACCAGCCTATATTACTGGGCAGTCTCGTTCCCACTTTCAGAACTTTTCCCCTTTCCCAGAATAGCAACTGAATGCTGTTACTAACCTTTGACCAGGAAGAAGCATTATCCCTAAAGACAGAAGAAGTATCAGCTTCTCTTCCTAGTTCTGCAAGACATCAGTTGTCTGAAACATGATGTAAACATCTTCCTGCAGATATAGCATTCACCCTCAGACCTCCATGCGCACCGTGACTATATCATTACTAACTTGTCCTGAATGTGATATGCTTATGAAAAATGGCAAGCAAGAAAATGAACCAATAAAACCCTCACGCAGCTTCGAAGTCCAGAGGAATAAAACTAGATGAACCACAACATGGAACATGTAGAAAGGTGAGATGCACACTTCACCAGTGACACTATGTACAATATTTTTATCAAGTCACTGACAAATCTGCTTTAGGGCAGAGAAATTTGAAAACATCAGGCTATCAAACTGAAGCCTTTGAAAGAATGATTAATGTAAAAATATGAAACTAATGTGCTTGGCTCTGGACTTTCAAAGCACACCCAGTACTGGAAACAAATCTGATGGCATCTTAGCGAGCAGTGCCCCTCTGTGTTTCCTGAACACCATTATGTGTCGTGTCCTCTTTCTTCTCTGAGTCTGATCAAAATGTAATGCTTTTATAATAGCTACATTTCTAAGGATGTGCTTCCCAGGATATGTATCCATAAACAGAGATGTGTACTTGCATACATACTCTGAATAATTGTGCAGAATTTCACTCTTCCCTCCTGAGACATAAAAAAGCCACGTATTATTAAATTTACAGCTAGTTCATTGTAGTTTCACATAATTTTCTGGATGCACTGCAGGTTTTTTGTTGTTATTTTGTTTTTGTTTAAAAAACAACCAACCAACCAAAAAAAAAAACAGGCTGCCACTTCCTCTCCTGTTTATTGTTAAGGCCCTTGTTCAGTCTCAGCTACAACTTCAACATCTTGGATTTCTGTCTAAGTTTATTGGTCCCAGGGCAACATTCTGTTTAGCAAATTGTTGTTGGTTCTTTTTTTTTTCTCTTCTCTTTGGCTTGTTTTCTCTCCTTCAGTTTTGGATGGAAAAGGAATACATGGGACAGCAAAAAATGGGGGTATTGTTTATATGAGGAAATAATTACCATGCTTCTGCCTCTTGGGCAGCTAAAGAGAAAGCAGAACCTGTCTGTTAGATGACTGTCACTTACAGTAGCACTACTGACTTGGGAAGAGCTCACTGGCTGCTGCCTTCCCACAGCTCTCCTCCTTGCCACTGCTTTTTGCGGGCAGTGAAGAGGTGATGCAAAGCTCTGGCATGGACACCTGGTGTTTGGCTGCACTCCTCCCCTCACCGGTAACAGAACAGCCTGCAGAGCTCAGGAAGTAACAAAGGAGCAATGCAGAACTAATAGTGCTATGGTCAGCATGAAACTTATCTTTCACTGATGGCCAAGATCCATCAGAATATACTTCATGATTGTGACCTCTGGTTACTGAGAGCTTGGCACAGAACCAGCATCTGACTGGGGAAGGGGCAAAAGAAAAGCACACCCAGTGTTTGTTGATTCAGATGTAAGCACCTAGATTTGGTATTGTGTCTCCTGCAATCAATTTTATTTTCTTACAGACCCACAATATGCCTAATCACTCTTTCATTGCAAGTCTCTGTACAGTTCGGACATATTCTCCAGGGGAAGACATACTATACAACCAATATTTAAGAAAATATACTTCAAGGTGGACGCAGAGAGCTCCACAGAGCTGCCTGTCTGCAGAACCAACTTCCTGATCACTCTGCACACCTAAGCAGCCTTCTCTTTACACTGCAAAGTTTAGAACAGTAGTAAATGATACCCACCCTTCCACCATATCCACTGCTTTTTCACTAGGGAAAATGCCAGAGTTCCTGAACTGGACTTCCAAGAACAAACTAGAGTTTCAAGCCAAATCGACCAGGGGAGCTGGATAGTAGATAATGAGATAAGCTTATCATGGAGGTGACTGCACTGAAGTTCAGAGAATGGCATCACCAAGCAATCCAACTCATTTTTTTTCACTGTGCAGACAATGGACAGGATGCAGGTTTTTTTATATTAATAGAAATTTTGCTTTGACAGTTGGCACTTGAAAGGCATTTCACAGCAGGTGTGTCTTGCTGATAAGAAGATACTCAGCTCCACAGAGCCCTTCTATAAACAACAGCAACCAATTCTGACCTGACATAGAACAACACAAACATAGAGGGGCCTTCAGGGAAACCTACCTGCCAGTACTGTAATAAAGGCTCTTTGTAAGTGAGTAGGTGCCTAGAAATGTCACTTGAAAAACATAAGACCATAGGTATGCTTTTTCCCCGGTACAGTGTATGCTGAGGGGAACTTAACATAATCCTTTTTGCAACAGTCTGGGCAGCTTTCATACCATGTAAGTGGCTTCTCGTAAAAACTAAGTGGAAAGAGTGATGGCTCATACCTGCATAGAATACATCAGGAAGAAACAAGTGCATGCAGAGTTTGATGGTGACAAATGACTACTTTAGAGGGAGGGTCAGTGGCCAGGAGAGACATTATACTCTAAATTAACACTTCATAGAGCAAAAAAGCCTCCAGATACTCACACATCGGTTTGAGCTGTCCGATTAGCTCTTCTTTTGTCCATTTTGCCCATTCTTTCTTGTCTGTATTTATTGAACACAAGATAGGGCCGCACGGTTTCCCACAGTCCTCAATGGCTGGTACATTCAGGTAGTGCACCAACACGATGTCTGGGTTCTACAGAGAGAACAGAGAACAAAAGTTACATAGTTGGACCTGTCCCTGACTCAGCACTCTCTGTATTTGTCTTCCTAAGTAAAATTACAACAGAAAGCATCATAATTAGGCCCCACAATATACCATCTTTCTCTGAGATCAGAGCTGTTCTTTCAGTCATGTGGCAAAAGGCAAGATACGACACTTTGCACACAGCTTCCTCCTCTAGTGCCCTTTGCTGAAGTCTCCCTATTCCCTTTGCTCAGTGTGAATGTTTTTTTCAACCCATACAACAAAGAATACTTGCAAGAGGCCTGAAAATATCTGCCGCAACAAACACCAGGTAACTTGATTTAGTTTAGGGGATCAGTGCTCTGTTGGATCAAATGCTTTTATCAGCTCTGGTCCACATCAGACTATTTCAAATATGTAGAAGTTCACCTGAGAGCATCAATGATAGCCACACTTTCAGTACAGCTGCAGCAAGAGGGAGGGAAGAACCAAAGAAGCTAACAGCACTGCAAAAGTGTCCCCAAGGACAGGTTCTTTTCAGACAAGCCTGTAATTTCTTGTCTTTTGAAGATCTTGCAGATCTGTGATGAAAACAGCAAGCTGCAGAAGGTTGGGACTGGAAGAAACAGTGTCATTTGCAGCACTGCTGAAAAAAAAATCTGGAACAGCTGCAAGGCAGTTAGTTGCTCATGCAGGGTTGTTCAGTGCACTACCCTCTTTCCCAATGCACCTTCTTACGAGAGCTGAGGGAAAGAAAAGAAATGCAACACTGCTTTGACGCACTGCAGCGTTGTCCCACTGAACAGACTTTTCAAGTAGGGATCTTAGCAGTGTGTTACCACCGTGTGAGTAAATGAATCATCTTAACAACAGCAACCAAAACAACTCAGCTAGTTTCCCAACAGCATCCCTGGGATATAGTATGATAGATAACAAGAAGATTGAGAAGTTGATTTCCTTCCCTTAAGTCATTTACTCCTAACTCCACAAACTTTAATGACTGCTTTGGAATTATTTATAAAAATAAATAGGATAATGGTGTAATTAAAACTCTAATGTTTCATTAATGTTGTTATAGCCCCATTCTGAGTGGGAGAGGGAAAACAATCCATCATTTGTTTGCAAAGGGTGTGCTAATGGGAGTACTTGCTTATGAAACCCACAGAGAAGTAGAGCAATATGTAGACACTTGCACCAAGGAAAATATTAGAGCAGCAAAACTGCCCCGTAAATGCAACCAGTGGGAGGTAGCTTCTGATAGGTGAAATGAGAGAAGTCAGGCACGGTGCATCTTTCAGCTGTGCCTGAAGCACACCCAGGGCAGGAGCTTGCTGTCTGCTGGCTTCCCTGTCCGCACGTGTGTAGGGCAGCACTCCTGTCCTCTGAGTGCAGGGGCAACCACACACGACCTGTCTGCCACTGTGCCCAGGGAGCGTCCTGCACATCCCTGAGCAGAAGGCAACTGGCCACGTCTCGCAGCTCTCTGAGACCTGCTGAAATGCTGCTGGCAGCCAAAGGACCATCCCTTCATACAGTGCTGCTGCGCAGCCGGCATTGCAGCACATCAGCCCTACAGAGTATGCTTGCCTGCTCTCTGCATTCCTGTGCACTCTGGCACCTAGTGGAGCTCCACTAATCACACCGTCCCTCACCATTTGGAGGAGAAGCTCTCATTTTAGTAAGGAAGAAAGGGAGAACAAAGTGAAACTTTCATTTTTTTCCCCCTCTATTGATGAACATTCTAAGTAGGAGATTTTCAGAGAAGATTCTGTTAATTACAATACAAAGTTCTCGAAGCCTGTGTTCAAGAAGAGTTGCATTGCACAGGGAAGAAGCAGGGAAAACTAACAAGGAAGTGTTAACAACTTATTTTGGAGTCGTTTTGCGAAGTGCTAAAGCAAAGAAAATTATCAGCTCTTCTATTCCTGACATTCTCCTTGAGACAAACCATTGGAATTTTTACATTCAATTTTCATGCATGTAAAGCCTTCCATTTCCCAGGGCACATCTTTTCCGTCCCAGATGAGAGACAGACAAAGAAGGGTACATAAAACACTACATCCTATCTTTGCAGAGTGCTGCAAGGTTCACCCTTTCCACACCACAGCACACATCCTCAAGCAACCGTGCAAAACAGAGCTACATTTTTTCTTTCAGCCTTCCAGTTTCCAAGGAATTTTGGCCTGGTTAACTCATTGAAGACAATGGAAGTCATAACAAAACACTGAGAGTAGGACAGGGGTGCGCTTGTTGATTTATTCTGGCCTGGTGGGAGCAGGAGGTCTGGCACCATATCCCTGCTGAAATGGCCAAGCCACTTGCAAAAACAAGCAGATGGAGCTGCTCAGTGATGAGGTGATGAAGGGAAATTTTAAAACATTACTGTCCTCATGTATAATTCAGAAAAGATTTGGATAATAAAAATGATTACCTACATACCCAAATAGTCTCCATCAGCTAATTTTACTTAATTAGTGATTTAGATGATGAAGTAATAAAACGTAATATGCTTCAGGGATTTCAAGTAAAGACACCTCTTGCTCTCACAGAAGTTTCAAAGAAGAAAGCAAGGACACACCACTGCTGAGAGGCAACACAGTAATTTTATGTGTGCTTCTTGCTTTATTTCAGATAAGAGGTATTTTTTGTAGCTTGAGAGTTACTGTTTGTCACCAGGCAAGTCCGGATGACAGAAAACCTGACATTTGGAGATGGAAAACAGACTCGAGTACAACTACATCCTCAGTAGTAAATTCAATACATTTACAGATTACAGCTTTTGCTACACGTTGTCTCCAGCTCCATATTTGCCTATGTGCACACATGCTAGTAAACCAGAAACCAGCAAGACATCTTATTACTCATAATTTCAATTTGAATCAAGCTTTGCATTTGTTCCTATCCAACTGGCCTGCTCTGGGTACACAAAACCTGCTGACTGTAGTGACAGTAACTCACACGCAGGAAACATGCCAGCACGCTGGATGTGCCATCTCAGAAACCCTGTACCTGGGAGGCAGGGAAGTCCTGCGGGGAACAATGTTCCTGTCAAAAAGCTGTTAATAATTTCAATGCACAGAACCTCAGCAGAGCTACTTTGCTTCCCACACATCAGAAGCAAAGTTGCTGCCATCTGTCCCTGAACTGTGGGAGCCTGCTTGGCTTGCTGAATCCTGAGGCAGCCAGTCCTCCTCCTGAGCACGTTCTCCTTAGGGTTGTGGAGAATCTTGTTCCAGTATTCCTGGTGTTGTAGGGTAAGCAGAGCACAGCACAACAAGTGGTTAAAAACACAACAAGCTGTTAGCTTTGAAAAAAAGAAAAATGCCACTGTAACATCTGTCTGACTCTAGTTTGCAGCTTCATCAGCACTAAGTGGTCGATAAATCAGACTGGCATGGCGTTACGTTTCTTCTATGGCATAACCATTAATCTAATGCCGGTTCTCATGAAAAATGGAAGAGAAAAAGTATGTGATAGTGAAAACGTATACGTTATCCAGAAAGTAATAATAGCATGTAATGTGCTGCAGACCTCCCAGCATGATTGCTGGAGTACAGAGGCAGCCTCCCTGTGCTACCCACTATGTGCCATTTAAATTAACCAAGTAAATCAGCTATTGTTTGTTCCACCAGCCCCCTTCATGACTATTTTTTCATATTAACAGAAATACAAAGCTGAAACAAGCAAGGTTTTTCTAGCTCCTGAATTCTGTCAAACAGGGAGCACAGAAATGCAAAGAAAAGCATGTCCAGTCTATAAAGGGCTGGATAATGCTAGGATGAAGAAACTACAGGTACCCGCAGCACACTAAGCTTGACGAATCTGTGAAGGAATCCTCTCTCTTATTTCAACAACTGCCTTCTGTTTGCAGTACAGCACCAGACTGGAAGCCCTATGCAGAGGGAAGTCTCCCTTGTCATGCAGAAAGGAATAACCAAATGCACACACACACAAAACACCCTTCTTACCCTTCCCACTCTGAAGCACGGATTACTCATTCATTTATTTATTTTTAAAAAGGAAAATCAAAACCAGTTTCTGGACAGCTTTCAGCTGCTCAGCAATGGCTATCAGCTCAAAGCTAAATCCCACTGGCAGTCGCCATAGCTGAAAATATTTTATTTGGAACAATACCTCCAAGCTGAGGGAAAGTTTTACATTCGTACTCCCTCATTTCTATGAGGGAATGAAAGGACATAAATCACCCTCAAGAATGAAGAGCATGGGTGAATTAAACCTGAGCCACCCTGCAAAGAAATAACCACCAAATATGTGCCAGGGCTCCAGGATCAGTGGCCGTTGGCTCTGCTCCGCCATATGCCCAGCCACTCTGGATTCTGCTAGATACCAGTGTTACATCTTTGATGTCAAACTTGTCAAGCTTTAAATGCTATTGAAACATGTAAGGCAAAGCCAGCCTTTCCCAGCCCCAGTGGCTTACCTGCAAAGCAAAAAGACAGGCAGGCATAAGGCTCAGAGGAGCTCAGCTCTGCGCGGACGTGACCCTGCTGCAGAGGGGTCCCCACGCTGCGGCCGGGCAGGATGGGCTCTCCTGGCAGCACAAAGACTGCAAACAGACTCCATTTGCCCCAGGTCACGGGAGACACCACAGTCTACTGCATGGAACTCTGTGGGCCACATCCTGCTATTACCTTTGTTAACTGCCAGTGATAACAGGTTTATTAATGCCCTGGATGTAGGAAATACAGTACAACACAGCTGCCCTATATGGAGTAATGATCTCCTTTCACTGAGGATCACTGAGACATCACAGCCCCTCCTATACAACCAAAAACAAATTAAAAAACAAGGCAATGCATCCCATTTGCCCCAACGTAAATAAAATCTAGAAGCTTGCCACACCAAGCCCTGCAATCCCCAGCCTGTGAACCGGGGGAAGCCACCATGCAGAGCACAAGCTTCAGCCGACAGCTTTTTCTCATGGTGTGCTTGGGCTGACAAAGTGCTGGTGTTCCCTTTTGGAGTGCTGGCTCATAATGTAATTCAGTAATTATTTAAAATAGAAATAAAAGGAGGAAATAAAAGTCATGTAGTTTGTTACATAACTGCCTGTTTTGAATGCATTCAAGTATTATTAACTTTTTGTTGCTTTCACCCCTGAAATTATAAAAAGTTTTTATCTGTCATGATGGCTATTCATTCAAGAAGATTTCCTCAAACCATTCAAAATACTGAAAAGGAATCTCATTTTCCGGGGACATAACTCACATCCATCCATATGGGGTAGACTGGATTAACACCTAACAGATTAACACTCAGAAAAACATAATGCAAGAGGTTTCCAGGGGCTGCTGTTACACGATGCTTCAGTACCAACAGATAACTCTAAGATGGACACTGAGAGTGTGTGACATCTTCTGCTATTTATAGCAGGATCTATTTCGGGAGTTTACTCTGCATTTTTAATGGTTTGAGAATAGAGCCCGGGATACCTGAAATACAAGGTACACAGGGCACAAATACACAACAGACACAAAGGTAATGGTATTTTTTCCCTTTTAAGAGACTAAGTGCTAGCTGTACACAAGACTACTGCTTTAAATCCCAGTATTTTCCTTTTCCTTGAACTATTTTCTAATTGAGGTCATGCTGTGGAAGGCAACCTGGTGGCTGATATATTAGAATATACTAATCTTTCATAGCAACAGCAAAAATGAAAAGATTACGACACTGACTTTAAAGGCACAATTCAGTGCCTTAAATTATCTTGAGCTGGGCATATTTAATTAGAGAGAACAAGACAACTAGTAGACACAGAGCATAGCCCTGTCACCCAAGAGCTGAAGGGAAGCATCTGAGCCCCCACAGAGCTGTATGTGGACGGCGAGCATGAGGCCCTCCCTGCGGTGCGGCCAAGAGGCAGGGAGGACAAGCTCAGCTCCCCAGCGAGGCAGAGCAGGGGCTGAGCGAGGTGAGGTGAGAGGCACTTGGCGGCCAGCAGGCGCCTCATCAGGGCTTGCAGAGGACAGGCAGCAGGCATGCAGGAGTGGGCTGTGGCAGACCTCTGCAGGGTGCTACTACCTGAGCCAGGGAGCAGAATCCCTTTGTTGATAAACGTGTTCCCCTCAGCTCCCACATCCAGGTGAAGGGGTGCTGCCCGCCGCGCCAAAAGGCTCCTGCCAGCAGGGCCCGAGCTGCCCAGGCACTGTGCCCCCTGAGCAGTACATGTGATGGCCTGAAATTCTCACCACCAACTCGAGGAGGTTTCTCATGAGAAATAAGTCTGAGAGCTTAAATTTTAGTCTTTAAAGCTCTTTGAATTAACCTTATATATTCCATGCCTCCAGTGGCATTGAAGAGATGGGGGAATTTATTTCCTTTCAGAAGCATCCTCGAGAACACAGGACATCTGGGGGCAGCAGGGCAGAAAGAGACATCAGCATGTATAGTTTTAAATCTAGTTAAATCACAGATATTTGCTGGCTCTGCAGTGTTCTGGACGCCCACAGCACACTTTCCAACAGACCTTTCTGTCACCCAGGGAAGCACTGGGAACAGAGACTGAGCAGCACCCAGCCTGCGGGAAGCCAGCACTTTTCCCTCCACTTCCAACCCCACATCGTGGCTATGTCTGTGGCCACTGGATTTACACTGTATGGGAATCACAGACTTCTTTGAAGATCAGTCAGCCCAAAATTATAAAACCTAGCAATTTTGCCTGTTTCTCAAGACCAAAACCTTTTGAGATTTTTTTGTTTAAATCAACTGATTTTTGAGAAAAGAAAATGGCATCAGGTTGATACAACTCCATGTTCCACAGACAAGGAAAAGAACTGTGAAGGGCTTGGAAAACTAAGAAATGATTTTTTACGCTCATGTAATTACAATAGTGAGATTTTCTGCAATTGTTTTAAAGGGAATCAAATTTAATAGGGCTGTATGTTTTATAACATGCTTCTCAGTTCCTCTTTAATACGTCAGTGAGGGAAGATCAAGTGTAATCAGTAAAGTAACTGCACTGTTCTACATTATATGCCTCAAAAGAATGACTAGGGGGTACAAAGCCACTGCAGGGCAGGGTTTAGATTAGAAGAATATAGTTTTACCTTTTGTTGCTTTCTTTTTCAATCCTCCTGTGTCCTCCTTCTTCCACTAGCTGCTACTGGTGTTCCTTGACAACCCCCAAGTGTCTCCCACTTACAGACTACTGGCTGCACCAACGACGGGCTAATTCCCACTACTGCCTGGGAGCACTGCTCACAGGAGCCTGAGCAGCCAGCCTGCAAAGAACATCCTTGACTGAAATGCTCATCTGTCCTCAACATGCTGGCAGTGACATCCCAAATACAAACAGGAACAAAACTCTAACACTTTGTCTTCGAGGCTTGCCGAAGCACCACCTGAGATGGATCACCAGCAGAGCCCAAGGCACAGGGCCACACAGGACAACCTTGGGAGAAGGCAGCAAGGGAGTGGGAACAGCCCCTAAATCTTTTTGTCTGCCTTAGATCTTATGTGTTTCTGGTCAGATGCAAGAGATGTATTTGAACTAGAAGAGCTTGCTCAGACCCACTGGCCCCTGGGCAAAAACACCAGGAGAGACTGCTGCCAGTCACACGGGCTGAGAGTGGTGTGCAACAACAGTGTTGGATTAAACACCGTGTCTGCCTTAACCTCAAAATCACATTTAATTAGGAAAGAAAAATATACCACAAGGAACCAGAAATAAGTTCCAAACTGTGACAGATTTAAAACTTCTCATGAGAAACACTGTGTGGTCAGACTTCACTATTCAACCTAGAAATGGAGTTGCCAAGGTCCAGGGTGGTGTTCAAGATTTAGCAATGTGTGATTTGATTTGAATTGCTCTAAGACAGTCCCAGAAACAAAAATCCTGTCCGGGAAGAAGTCAGGAGATCTCTGAATAAGCTTTTATTTGTACATGAGCCTGGCAGCAATGCAGTGGTGGTTAAGAACAGCACATAGATTAGCCTGGACATTAGAAGACAGTATTTAAATTGTGCAAGCAGTGAAGTGGAGAGTCTTAATATGGAACAAATACCAGATACTTACTAATACATCAGCAAATGTGGTATGTTTTGAACTATTTTATATACAAAGAGCTGTCCTTGAATACTCCTAAGGATCATATTTATTTAATATGCACTTTGAAAACAGAAGAACGCAGTGCTGAAATTCCTGGCCTCCAAAATTCCAAGCAGAAATTTCTGAGTTGTCTATTACCTTTCAGAAGAACATCTCCTGTGTCAGTAAAAAGTATAACAGAAGGTGATATTGCACAACTAGAAGTGTGAAGCAAAATAAAACCAAAGGCACTTCTTTTTCTCATGCAGGTTATTATTCTTCCAGACAATGGAAATTTCTTTTCATCTGTGTCACTGCTCCCAGCTGGCAGCTTTAACTTACACAGGCAGCTGACAGGGACAAGATAATTCTGCCATGAGCTAGGACAGCATTTGTTCATCTAGAAACACCCAGCTGAGCCAGAGGTGCTGACACCTACGTCTTGTGTCCTGGCACCCGGGGCCAGATGAGTAGCAGGGAGTTCTCCAGTCTTGCTTGTTGCTCTAGAGCAACAAACTCACTGCAGCACAGGAGCATTCACGAGGATTGGGTCAGAGGAGACGCAAGTCTTTGGTGCCCAAACACTCACGGTGCTTATGACACCCTGTACGTGGAGCACTGAACACTTCCATGGCTGCCAGACCATGTACTGCCTCGGCTCAGCTCCAAGGCACAGAGGAGTTTGCAGAGAGGTTTCCCAGGAGGACGGTTCCATATGGTGGCAGATTTCAAACTTCAAACTACAGAATAAGACAGAGAAGCTGAAGGAGAAAAAGCTACTATCACCTTGCTCAAAAACATGATTTTTACTGTTTTCCAGTCATTCCTTTATCATGGTACATCTGGACCATTGAAAGACCAACCTGAAACTTCAATAGCTATCTAGCAGTCAGTCATACAAGCTGCCCAGTAGTTGTTTGAGTGAGTTTAATAACCTTCTAAAGAATTAATGCAGCTATATCATTGCTTGCCTATAAAAATGTAGCCATGGTCAATGCACATAAACTTACAGATAGTTACCTGCCCACTTCAGCTTGCTTAGAAATATTCTTTCTTAATACACACCCAGCTCATGAAAATCACATAACTGCAATGGATCCATTTAACCTAGCTGATGTATTCAATATTTATTACTTTTTAAGGGAGATAAATTTGCTATGGAAATCATTGAAGCATTTCTTCCTTCTTTCTGTCACTTGCTCTCTTTGGTTGTCCAAGTTTTGAATTGAGGTTTAACAGCTTATTTTGCAAAAGCCCTGAGATTCTTCAAACAATAACTCTGAGGGCACAGCACAGGTTACTTTGGGTTTGAATTCCTAAGAGGTACTCTTACAAAGACGAGACAGAGTAAAAGCTACTCCAGCACTGCACACGTAGTTTCAAAACATGTTGCATTATCCATGCAAATACTAACCAATCCTTACCAAATTAGCACAGAGAAATATAAATAACTAGGTATTGAACGATTTAACAGTGCCAACTTCTTTTTAGACTGTTACTCTGTAAAATGTTTACTACTGATTTATTCAGACTATTTTTCCCCTATTAAATGAAGAACAAGTGTGAGGCACAGAGCCCTTAGCTGACATTTCTAAGGACTTTGCTTTATTTTCTTAATTCAGAAGTACAGAACCTCCTCTTCCTCCTTCTGTTTTTATAGCAATTTTGATATGGAAATTCTGTCACTGCATTTCAAACAGACACAGAGCTAAACTCAAAACATTTCCATCCTCATCATCCTCTAGAAATGCCAGCATTTACAAAGCATGCCCCAAGTGGCTTCTACCCTTTCCCAGCTAACCCAAGCTAGAGATGCAATAATAGCTGGTCTGGAATAAGAAGAAATTTTAATTTCAAAGCTCCACTGACATTCACCAAGTGTTTTCAAAGTTTATAACAACAGAACACACTGCTTCAAAATCTATTTTGAATGCAGATGGTGCAGTTTTTTCTCTGATGTGCTGATGGTCTAGTTTGCCCTATTAACTTTTAAATTTTAATGCATTTATATGAATTAAGAACAGTTCAATGTATACCTAAATATACACTTTTTTTTTTTAAAAAAAGGTATTTTTTTAGGCAGACCAAGAAACAGAAACTTGACATTTCCAAATACGAAGGGAGAAAACCTCAGTAGAACATTTCCCTCCAGAGACATGCTGTCCCTCAGTGATGTTCCTGAAGCATTATCAAGCTCAAAGCTATTTTTGCATGTATGCAAATGCATCAAAAGTACTTGGAAGCTGATTGCCCCTCAAAATCTGTACAATCCCTGCCCCACACAACCCATCTTCCCACATGCCTACCTACAAGGGAACTTTCTGAAGCATCAGAAGTTAGCAGCAGCTCTTGCAGTGACCTCTGGAGCAACGAGCAGCAAAGCGCAGCTCTTCCAAGGTTCTGCAGTGGCTTTCCCATCCAGCAACCACTTGTACCCAGGAAGACGCAAGACAGACTCACAATGTACCTGTGTTCTGCCACAATCCATGAGAGGACCCAATGTTTGCCTCCGGACTGGCACACGAGGCAGGTGCTGGAGTAACCCACGCTTCAGCCCTGCCTGACAGGCAAGGCTGTTGCAGCCTGATCCTTCCATTGAGTCTGCCACATGGGCACATAGCTGCTGGGCCATGAGATGGAAAAAAGTGTCACATAGAAGAGTTGCGTAAAAAGTTCCTGGCAGTATGCTACTACCTGCTTGTCTTTCGTTATTTCTGACAGATGTCTGGATTGTGCGTATGGCTTTTACAACTTTGGCCAGCACAGGCCAGCCCTTCCCCCAGGAGGACACAGTGCACAGCAGCTCTCAGCACGTCCCCTATTTCTCCCCCAGGTACAGCTCAACAAGTTCAGAAACGCAGGGGTCCAGGTGACAGAAAAGGATGCAAGCAACACCTTGATGCCTGCCTGGAGGAATAGCAGATGAATGCCATTTAATATTCCATGTAACTGATCCGGTACATGGTAGCCAGTGACTCCTTTTTATTTTTGGGCCACAATCTGAGGGCTTTGTCATTGATAGCTTCTTTAAAAATTGTTACTTTTGATATCAGTGACTGGTAATAGAATTCCTGGGAGAAGAACATCAGTTGTGTTGGCTTTAATTGTCCTGCAACACTTTTGTTCCTATAGCGTAACCCTTCTGACACTGCTATGTAACACAGAGGTTATTTATTGGAGATTTTATTGTGCCTTTATTGTCTTTTCTGACAAAAGTAACCTGCAGTGTCAGTGAGTCCAAAGTTCCCCTTGGTGTTACACATTTTCCATTTTGGAGTCCAACTTTACTTTGCTTTTAAGGTTCTGAGAAAACATATGGATATGTGTGTGTGAAGGATTAACACCAAAGCACATCCATTTGTTTGGCTGATGGGGCTTCTGTCTGAAAAAAAGAAGTTTCAAGACATTTTTCTTCCGTACCTTTCCATTTCAACATTTCCAGTGCTTTGACTTAGCACTAGACATGTTGGATACACTGTATGATTGACCTGCATAATCAGCAAAGTCCAGGCTTGGTCGGCTTCAGAAACACAATCTTCACCTCTCAAGGCTGCCGGCCCTTGAATCCATAGGGATAGCCCTGGGGCTAAACAAGTGTTATAGAACTCTGCTTATCTTAGAGTTGTATCTTAGCACTGTTCACCAGAAAGCAAAGTTCATACCTGCCATACAAAAAGTTGTATCATACCAACCAGAGGTTCTAGGGTTACAGGTAAGTACATTGTTGTAGCTTAGATCTGTTTGGAAGGCAACGAAAGCACTCCCCAGAATTTGAAGGTAAGTTCTCAACAAGAACAAACTCCCACTAAGTTCAGTGTGTCATTGAGTCATCCTTTTTTGTTTTTAAAAGATAGAGACACAAGGAAAACATGAAATCTAAAAGCATTGTCAACTTGAATGATTTTCCAGGTCCTCGTCACTGAACGACCACCATCCCTCATAGCAGAAGGCAGGCAATAAAACCAATAGAACCAATAAAGAAAAACTGTGCGGAGCTTGACAGATCTGGCTCTCTCTGGTATATGACGGATTATTTTACCAGACGACAAATTGGAACTACATCAGACTTGTCTATAGGGTGAGACCTCAACAAAACCAGCATTGACTCCCTAATTTTTAACTCTTAAATTCTATTAAAAGAATGTCCACTTTGAAAGACCATTCAAAAGATTTCTCAGAATATATTTGCACCTGATATAGCAGTTGCTCAATAATTGCTGTGTGATTTCTTACCTCTGATGAACGTAATACGGACCTAGCCTGTTCTCTAACACTAGTATTTTTTTTACTGCTGCTTAACATACCTCAGCTTGCTAACATTGTTTGTCCACATAGACAATTCCTATAGATATCCAAGGAGGTTGATAAGAGTTCTGATTAAAACCAAATAATTTCTGTGCCTGGATATGATATCCTCAGTATGTAAGGCTGAGGATGATACTTTCTTATGATGTGATGGTAAATCTAGAGGACATCCAGAGAGAGGAAGCTGGTGACCATCTCCCTGTGCCATTTACTTTGGTTCTGGAAAACTGAACTGAATTCTCTGCCAGGAGCCAGGTGGACTGCAAACAGGGTGGCTACTTACGGGTCCAGCCCAATGATAACTCTTGTTATTTGCATTTCTCCAAATGGTGAAAAATTGATTAGAAGCTTTAATTGTTCTCTGAAAGATGGAATACTTAAATCTGTGTGGCGAGCCTGCTCTAGATGTTTTGCAGCAAATCTGTTACCAAACTCTAGACGTAATTTATCCAAGAACTCGTTAATATTTCCTCTGTGCACTCACTGAATGGATGTGCTTTTGAAGGGCTTTTGAAGGCAGTTATTCACCAATAAATTACAACAGTCTAAAATCATTACCAACAAAGTAAATTGTTTTAATTGATCTGATTTTTTTTTTTTTTTTCAATGAAGGAACTTTGTTTCTATATAACTCCACTTGCTTAAGAACTGTAATAGCATGTTAATCACTTAGAGCTTATCATCTTTAAAATGCTCTGAAAAACTGCACGGTTGAAATGTTTTGCTGAAGAGTGAATTTACACTTCCATGACTCTTGCCCATTCATGTTTGTAATGAACACTGTTTTGTGAACTTTGTAAAGGTTCAAGGACTTGTCTATGGCTCAGGTGGTACACCAAGACAACAAGCCACATACAGGTACTTTATATTGAAGAACAGAATTTCAAGACATGCCTATTCTTGCCACACTATCCACAAACATCCATACACAATATGTACAGGAGGTTTTTTTCTGTGTTTTAGGGATCTTAGAAGACTATACAGATTTAAATAATTTCAAGACTTCATTCAGTATAACCTCAGCCAAATAAAGGCTCAGGTCTTATTGATAAATATTACCGAAAACCCACCAAGCTCAACCCCCCTTCCTGCTGTCTGAATAATGGCAACCTCTGCGAACAACAGCAAAGAGGCAATCTAAAACAAAGAAGGTGCACTGCCAATTAGCATAAACACATTTTCTGTTCAAATTGGTTTTGGGGGTGGTTCAGAGGAAATATTTGATTTATGAACAGAGTATAAATGGCATCTTTCAAAGTAACAGTGTGTCCTGGTTTCAGTTAGGACAGAGTTATTTTTCCTCCAAGTAGCTGGTAGGGTGCTATGTTTTGGATTAGGATGAGAAGAGTGTTGATAACACGCTGATGTTTTAATTGCTGCAGAGCAATGCTTACACCAAGCCAAGGACTTTTCAGCTTCTCGCTCTGTCCTGCCAGCAGGCTGGCTGGGGGTGCAGCAAGAGCTGGGAGAGGACAGGCCCAGGACAGCTGACCCAAACTGGCCAAAGGGGTATTCCATACCATCTGACGGCATGCTGAACAATATATAGGGGTGGCTAGCTGGGGTGGGGGGGCCAACTGCTGGGGGATAGGCTGGGCATCGGTCAGCGGGTGGTGAGCAATTGCATTGTGCATCACTTGTTTTATACACACTATTATTATTATTATTTCTTATCTTAATAAACTGTCTCTATCTCAACCCACAGGCTTCACTTTCCCGTTTCTCTCCCCCATCCCAGAGAGGGAAGGGGGAGGGTGAGCAAACGGCTGTGTGGTGTTTAGCTGCCAGCTGGGTTAAACCACAACACAGTGTTAGGCACAGATTAGTTTTCCATCCTTGTTGCTTCTGATAGGCCTAATCACCACCCTAAATGAGTGTTTCAGCTGAACCTGACACCGGAAATCACATATAATTATACTGATTAATTTTCCTGAAAACATGCAGTGTTTTGCTATAGAAGTGTAAACATAGTATGGTGAAAGGGTGATACAAATAGTAAAAGCTGACTGCTGTTCAGAAAAAAAAATGCTGAGGTGCTAAAGACATTTGAGTGACTGCATTTATTAAAAGAGCAACAATGGTTTTCACATTTGCTCACCAATTTCTACAAAAAAAAGGCGGAGGAAAAATGGTGGCCATATTACTCATGAGCACAGCTGCAACCTACTAAATGCATCAAGTTATTTATATATGCCTCAAAATAAAATGAAATATCACTTTATAAAAGGACTCCTTGAAACTGTGCCAGTACTACAGACCACCTGCACATTACATGTGTGAACTGGCCAAGGAAATGGGTGGATCAAATAAGGGAGCGTTGGCTGTTAGTGCTAAAGACAGAGGCAGTATCAAAGGAGAGAGAACTTCAGCTGGTTTCCTAGGAGTGAGTTATTTAGAAGCTAGTAGAGGAAATGTAAAAGCAATGTAAAAAAAGAGATTGCAAGAGGAAAAAGAAAACACACCAAAAATTGGGAGTTCCTTCTTTGTCTTTCCTGTCTAACATCAGTATTTCAGAAGAAATCAGATCAGCTCTAGACACACTTGTCATCAGCACCTAAAGAAGAAATATTACTTCTGTGAGGGGGGGAATGATAGCAGAATTTCAACAACAAAGCCCAGTAATTTCACAAAGAAACCTGCACTATACAAAGAAATGCATCTGCTTTACGCATTATTTTTTGCTGCACAACATTCTGAAAAGCCACTGAAAGAAAACTGCTTGGTTTTCAATTTTAAAGTGACACTTAACCAAATACTATTGGTCTTCAGAACAATTGGCAAGGAAAAGTAACAAATTACTTGTTTTTCCCATAGCACCTAAAATTACAACAGCTACACTATATGTCCCTTGTTACCTAAAGTCAACACTTAGGGAGTTCATAAACCGCTGTGAACATTCTTCCTGTGTGCTGCCTTTTGGGGGGGCATCCTAAGTTCTTTGGATGGTTTAGCTTATTTGCTAAGACACAAAAAACTTCTATAGCAAAGCATCTGAATGCAACAGAGAAAAAGCATGGGTTTGATGGAAAATAACATTTTACCATACCATCCACATATTTATAATCATACCACCCACGTATCTTTAACTTGTAAACCCCTTTCATAGAAACCAGAGCATGGTATGTCTTGGTCTCTTGAAGAAGCATTGCCTTTGTACGAGGAAGCGCTCCGCTCTCCTAAGTGCTTTGCATCAGAAGTTGTATTCTGGCTCCCTATGCACCAGCTGTCGGTGGCAGATGAGCTTTTGGTAAAGAGGAAATAGAGCAGGGGCCTCCAAGATAATCACAGTTCCCAAAGAAGTACTGTCAGCTGCCTACAAAGAGGGGCCCATTGCCAACAGTTGACACACCAGCGGCAGCTCCCACCAGCAGGTGGGACGTATGCCTGAGCAGAACAGCAAAAAGCAGACACACCTGCCTGCAGGTGCGCACGGCGCCTTGGGAGTACAAGAGGACCTGGATTTGCTCCCCCTGCACAGAGCCTGAAGATAAACGGAAGAGAAAAGAGTGCATTCGCCTCCTCCACATAAACATGAAGCTGCAGCTCAGTAAGTAACATTAAGGCTGACGTGGGGAAGCTGTGATGCATTACTCACCCTGCTAAGTTTAGTGTATAATTTAGAAAGATATCACCAAAATGGAAAAGAGAACATCTTTAAATAGCTCTGAAGGGTATTCAGTTCAGGCATTGCACACAGTTAATGTTTAAGAAAAGCTGCTAGCCCAGTGGCAGCAAACCACCCCATGCTGAATAATCTGATTTAGATGCATTTCAACACTGAAACACTTTAGAAATAACTCATTCATTTTTGTAGGCCAGATTTAGGCTTTGTATTGAGTCTCTGCTATTACCATGCTGCCTGATAACCAAAAGCCATCAGATCTGAAAGTCTTTGTCCTCCAACTGTTACTCAGTATAATAGGCAGCCTCAACTAGGCAGAATGAACCTGTACCTTGAAGTTAAAAATAATCCCAAATTATATTAAAAAGACCTTAGAGGATGTATCACAACAATAAAATTTAGTCACCACAAACCATCACAACGCTCACATATTACAACATGTCAGTTGGTATTACTTTGGTTTAAAAGGAAAGAGTATAAACTTTGTCATACTATTTTGAAGAAATACTGATCTCAGGGAAAACGTGAGCTTTGCCAGGGCTTAGGGAGCCTTTAGCCCTTTCTCCTTTAGAGGGATGGTAAAGGAGAGGGGCACTCCAGCTGTTTTTTTGCTTCTGTTTCAGGAGGATTGTATATGGGTGACTGTCAGTCCAGCACCTGCTTAACAGGAGAAGCATTAACAAGGAAAATTTTTGCTGGATGAACTTGCTGTAAGCATCCCCTTGAGTCTACATTTCAGAATTAATGATTTCTGATATTGCTCATGCAATCACCAGAGCTCTTATGAAAAATATTTTGATGATGAGGGATGCCATATTAACATGAAGAATTTGAAGAGTGTCTGGCAGAGCAAAGCTACCTCCAGCTGGTCTCCCAGCAGCAGAGCAAGCCAACGCCACAGGAACCATGGAGAAAAAGGTGCAGGGGGAAGGTGAGCATGGTCAACCCTACATGGGCTTGTAATGGTGCCCGTTCAAGCCTGTCACTCGTGTCAGCTCAGGATCAATTGAGCTTTTCATTGGAAGATTTCCAGCAAAGCTGATGAATCTTCAGAGCTGCCACCCTGAATAGCTCAGTGCAGCTCTGAGTCAGCAAGCTCAGCCAGTTCTCCAGCAGATGCCTTGGCCACACAGGGAGAAGCTCGGGCTTCTAGAAGTGAACTGCTAGAGGGAGTTCACTTGTGGAACTGAAAAAGTGCTGTGAAAACAGGGAGGAGGGAAATCAAATGGGGGACACTGACAAGAAGCCCTCAATTGCTTGCCAAAGGTGAGGCAAGGCTCTCATTCCACCCTGATGGGACAGTTTGAACAAGCTCACGGCCGAGCAGGGGCTTCGTGATTCCTGGCTGCATCACTGGGCTCTGCACCATGCTGACAGGGCTTCACTGCGATCCCAGGCGACTCTCAGACAGCCCCTCATCATCACTTCACGTGATGTGGAAGCAACAACTTCCCCCAGGTTCTCTTCCGTATGGATGTTGTCACCTGCACAGTCCATTAAACCCCAAAATTCTCATGGAAAATGCAGAAGCTTCAAAGTAGCTGTTCTGCTCTGCGTTCAGCTGGACCAGGAGTGCTCCCCTAGTTTGAGCAGTTTTTATTTCATTAGTTTTCATTTTTTAAAACACAGACTGTGCCCACTAAATCTAACATTGTTTGAGTTCAGAGATGCAATAAAGAAATAGCACAGCCTTCCCAGAGCTTTTATACTTGAAATCTCATCACAAGAGAAATGCGGATTGATAAATTATGCAGCCCTTCCCTGCCTATCACATTTGGCTGCTCTGTGGGGTCTCCTCACCTGGCAGTGGTTTTAAACTATGAGAACTCCTTGGCTCCTTGAAAATTAGGAAGACTCCTGCCATGCTCTGCTGAGAGGGCAGCCTGCATTTGGTTGTTGGAGCCTGCTGAATTCAAACTTCTTTGTAGCCAAAGGTATCTACTGCTTCTACTGCAAATGTTTTTGGTGTCTCAACGGTTATCTGGCTCAAAGGATAGCGGTGCTTTTGTAGCAATATCCAGGCCAGACCATCCTCTTGGGAAAGGAAGAGAGCCTTCACACCTTCACTGAAGAATGTCCTCTGAAGCATTCTGGCCCTGGGAGAAAAGCAGGAGAGTATCTGTGCTGGGTGGCTGCATGTCCTGACACAGACAGCAGAGCTGGGGCCACAGTGCTACCTGTGCTTGTATGCTAACAAAAAGACTGAGTTTTTGCCATACTTGGACCTTGGCATATTGCACATAATGAAAGCATTTCAGCACTACAGGTATGGTGATTTTAGCAGAGAAGGGAACTAGGGAGTTGGGATTCCTACAGACAAAAATAGATAGTTTAAAAGTTACAGCAAAGACAGAACATGCTGGAACATGAAGTCCTCTTCTGCAGCATCCAGCCAAGTAACAAGAACCAAAAGGCAATAACCTATAAAAATACAGAGCAAATCTGTTCTGATCTACTAACCTACCTTAGGACAGGTTTACAGTGAAGATTAAAAAGAATTTAAGCTCGATTGTGGTGATTTAGAAAGTATACTGCATTGATGTATATTTCTTGTTCTAGTTTCTCAACTGGAATTAAAACAGGTAACTGACTCAATGTGCAGGAAAAACAGTCTGTCTTCTGTGTTTTTTGTTTGTTTGTTTTTGGAAGAACGTGAGAACATAGCATTGCAACTGTCAGCTGTACACGTTGCACAGGGAGGCATGTGCTTCACTGCATGGCTCAGAAGCTTTGGGGCACATGAGATCCTGGATGCTGTGATCAAAGCACAATAGGATTAGAGCATCTCCACCAGCACTGAAACATCCTCATGGGAAAGGAGAGGAAACAGAAATGTGTCAGAATTTATCAACTTGTAACAGCTGCCCTGGGACATGCAGCACATGTAATACTCATGTACTAACATGACATACCATCAAATAGAATATGAGTTATTAAATTCCATTATGGAGTAACTGATTTTTCTTTATAGCACTTTGACAGGCGGGGGGTGGGACCAAGCTCTTCTTTCCTACAGGGTACAAGATTGTATTCAGACATTGCTAAGCCATTTACCCACTATAAGGAAATGCCCTAGGATTGCCAACTGAATGTATGGTGTCCTCCTAAAAATACAATGTTTTTGCCACAAGGTCCTCTTGTGATAACATAACTGTCAGTAAGCTTATGATAACAGTCGTAACGTTACTTAAATGAGTCTGAGTAAATGCCTATATGCTTTGATTGAATACAGAAAAATTTTGACCTGTAACTCTTTGCAGGTGTTGCTGGATGCCTCAGTCAAGAAATACATGGCATGGGATACCCTCAGTCTCATATTACAGGTTCCTGCCCTCTCGAACCTCGAAGCTTTCAAATAAAGTGCCAGGAACCATTTACTTGCTAGATAAAAAGTTACTCAGATAATGCCATATCTGCTTTGCAGAAGAACTACACACTGGTCTCTCTCAAAAATTTCCAACAAGCCAGAAGAATGTGATGACTGTTTTAGATTGCTATTATGTAAAGGTGCACTGCAGGCCTTAGCAGGGTGGAAGACAGCCTTTCTCCAATCCCCAAGTACCATCTTCCCTCAGTACTGCATGGGAGCAGAGGTGGAGGACAGGTAGACAAGCACCACCCATCAGAGCAGCAGCAGGGATGAGAAGCAAGACCACAGATCCAGCCTTTGAGGTGTTCAGCCGTATGCTGCATCTCTCCAGGCCTCCACTGACCTAGGGCTCTCCCTGTCTCAAAGGCCAGCAGGTACAACACTGGCTCACCCACACTGCCAAGGGCCTCCTCCCCACTTCTCTTTTTCTACTCATCAGCAACATCTTCATTTTAAGCACATTCTGCCAAGGCAGACTGAGCCTTAAATAACCTTAGTTTATCATTTATTTTTTTTTAAGCTGCTAAATGTCTTTAATACAACCAGAGGCAGCCAGCTCTGCTCCATCTGAGAAGGGAAGCCATTTGCTGTGTTTTGCTCAAGTGCATTTTAATAATGCATCTCACATGTGAGGAATGGCTATTGGAAGCACCACCTAGAAGCATGACTGCACAGCTAGTCCAAAAGGAAATCTCCAGATAAGCAGTACTTGCATGAGTTTTAAAGACTATCAATTACTGTTATTTTCCTGAAAATACTTCAAATAATAATCATGAACATAGTTTGGGCTTAATGATCAAACATTTCCTTTTGTTTGTTGACACAGTACAAGTTCTTGACAATCAAGCCAATAGCCTCTTTATTTTCTAACTTAGTATCTTTCAAATATGCAAGAGTTGGTGTGCCACAACCATGCCAGCCGATCCCTAACAGCAGTCCTGCTTCACAATTCGAGGTTTACAGGTGTCTGATGAGCACAGCACTGGTTCACCAAGGTTACTTCTACCACAGTTATGTGGTTTTGCAAGACTTAAGACTACTGTGTATTGCCTACATAGAACAGAAATTTGTACATTCATAGGTGCCAACTGTACACAAGTTCTAATACTACTTGAACAGATTTCTGCTGTCCTTTAACACCTGCATTCCTCTTGTCACCTGCTGTATGCTCCTTTGGGGGTACATCACTTTGTCACTTGTATTTGAGAGACATTTTAAGTTTCTGTCTATATTGCTACTTAACTTGCCTTTCTGCTTGCAGCTGTTTCTCCCAATAACTAGCTGTGGTACAGTTACAAGCAGCATACATCACACACCTATAGATGGCATATGAAGCTCAAATGACATTCTGGCTCAGACCTGCAATACCATCACCTAATAGCCCGATGTAGAGAGACTCCATGTTTTCCTCCCAGAACAGCCCACAGCCACGTGCAGACATGGCTAGCAAAAGCATTAAGCCTCTGGATTTGTCTTCAAAGTTAAGAAGAAAGTCACGCATGTTTTTTGGTAAGAAGAGTTAATTTCCAGTCTGAGCATGTGGGATTATATCCCCAGGGAATGGAGTAATGAAGCCCTAGTGTTAGTTGCAAAACAAATAGATAAATCAATGCTTCAATTTGCTCCATGTGAGCAAATGGGCCACAGTTGCTTAGCAATTCAAGGAACATTATTGCAGGCTCCTCACACACAGCTAGAAATGCTACCCAAGTTGCTGTTTTTTTAACCACAATAGAATTAAAATAAAATTTACCTTCTGGTGACAGCAGCAACTCAAGGGTCAAATGAAGATGTTATTTCCATATTAAATTTCCCAAAGTCCTTTTCAGTCACATCATCAGCTCACAGCTGAACAGAGTGGCAAATAGCTTCTTAGAGGTATTTTCAAATGCCACTTGCATGAGAACTAGATATTGCAGTTAAGAAAATACCACATTTCTGTGGCTTGCAGGAAAAGGCACTAATCTCAGCTTCCATAGAGAGAATCCAAGACCACACACTAGCTACAAGAACATTACATTTGCTAAGTCTCCCCTCCAAGGCTGTCTGTGTACTAGATAGACAAGGTCAGGGTTTATACAGGACTCCCATGGCTGTGCTCTATATTAAAGCAATTAAGAGCTCCTGAATGCTCTAAATCCATTCAGGTGTGGAGTTGCCTGTAAAACTGCAGGATGAGAGTAGTTCCAGGTCTCCTCTCTAATAAACAGACCTCAGCTGAAGGTGACATCTGCCTGGTAATGTTGGATTAGGATGTGGTAATTTTGGACAAACTGATGACTGCTTTATATTGAGGTTAGATAAGGGAAAAAATAAAACCACTGACTAACAAAGTTTGTTACCTGTAACACTTGTGGTTGCTGCTGCAGTCTGTTGCTAACCTGCCTTGCACCAAACTAAGATGCAGAGCATGTCTGTAGTATAAAGACCGGGAAATCCCAGAAATACAAACATAACCCGAGAAAGCTCAGCTATAGTACAGTCAGAGCTAATCTCTAGCTAATCTCTCTGCACTGAGACCTGTCTCTCTGATTCTTCCTTGGAGTTGTCCTCTTTGTTCACTTGTCAGAAAAGCAGTCTTGCTCTTGGACCAGCCTCACATTCCACTCCACTGCAGCCTGTGCTGCCAGTAATCTATCCTGTCCTTAGTTTTTTATTGGCTGCACCACACTGCACGAGCCACTAGTCCATCTGATCTCACACCTGCCTGCTCAGGGATCAGTTCATCCTTTCTCCCTGAAGGAGGCTCCAGCATTATTTGAAGGAACTGTATCCTCCTGTCTGCCCTCTCCAAGCAGAGAACATCACACTGTTTCAGCTTTCCTGGCTTAGAGGATCCTGTGGTAACCCCAGGACTTGGCTTGGTGGGCATGGATCAGCAGGAGGGGCAATCACCTCCTAAAATAGCCCTGTTCAGAGGGAAATTGGTTGGGTACCTCCACTTCCATCTGCTCTAAGCTGGCCGAGAGCAGCTCAGGGCATTGGTGAGACCAGGCAGCAATGTCAGCAGCAGGCTCCAGGCCAGCAGAGCATGGGCTTGGCTAACGCATTTAGGGGAGGAGGAAAACAGGAGCAGTACAGGAAATCAGATCTACACAGTTAAGGCAGGGTAGCCAGTAGAAAGGACAGACTCCTTCCTTGAGCATTTGCAGAACTTACTGCAGAGCCCCCTCAGTTCTGCCAGCCGGCACGCTGCTGGGCAGGTCTGGGAGCAAAAGGCTTTGCTCGCTGTGACCCTGGCACCTGATCTCCACGGCGCGACCTGCAACTGAGACGGGCCTTGGTGTGTCTGGGACTGGGGTGGCACCTTTACACCCCTTGTCACTGCAGGCAGCCTAGGTACCTGTGAGCCCCATGGCTATGAGTGGAAGAAGAGTCTTCCCTCCTTGCAGTGGCTTGTAGGACCCCACAAAGGTATCCACAGCTCATCCCGAGAATAATCAAAAACAAAAGTGCTCTAACTCACCCTAAAGCCAAATGTCCATTCATTCCAATCAATAAAGCCAAATTTCAGCTACCCACTCCTGTTTATTTCCTAATTAGGGGGGCCTGTGCTAAACGCTTCTGAAAGCTCTTTTGGCCCCAGGTAATTGCTTGCATAATATCCTTTCTGGGAAACTGGGTTTGGGGGGTGGGAGACTTGGTGCAGACGAACTCTGTGTGTCTTGCTGCTGGGTTTATAACAAAGATATGTTTCATGGTTTGAGAATACTGTAATCTCTCCCTCAATCGAATCCAAAATCACACAAAAAAAAATCCCCCTTAATTCAGTTTAAACACTAAACTGTTCCCCAGGTAGTTAATATTGTTTGCAAATACGCCTTCTTTGAAGGAGTATTATCATAGTTTAGGTGACTAGCTCACACTTGTACTCCTCTTTATAATTCCAAACATCTACTCAGGCAGCATTAATTGGATTCAAAGCAATTACACAGGAGTTATGTTGGCCACTTTGCATCAAGTTCTAGAGAATTCTGCTCTGCACCACTGTGTGTCACAGCGCCGCTTCCCAGCCTTTCTTCCTGCTGCTGCCTGATGGAAACCCAACTTGGCAGAGTTGTCCTGCCAGCAGGGTGCCAGGCAGCTCTCGCTCCGACCACGGATATGTCACGGAGAAGCTGTGAGCCACAGATCTTGCACCAGGTCTCTGCACCAAATCCTGCACCAGATCTCCTCCTCTAACCCTCACCGTATCCCCTCCAGGGCTGAAGTACTGAGGCTTCAGCTGTGCTGGTTCCATGGAGTACAAACAAAACCCAAACCATCAATTTTTCCCTCTTGGAAACAGATCTGCATTTTCTAGGCTGGAAGGAGCCGGTATGCACTGAGCACGGGACTGTACTAGATCACCAGCAACCTGGAACACGTAGCCTGCAGAAGAATGTCCTGTTGCAATGCTCACTCCTGTACAGAGGGTCTCTCCATTATTTGTTTCAGCCTGGCAAGGAGAGGGTGCACTGGTTTTGGAGTTGCAGAAGCAAAGGAGATGAATTAATTCTGCCTGTAGACTGTCTATAGTGTATTTATTACTATTACATGAGGAAGAACTGTAAGGCAGAGACTTGTAATTTGAGGAGATAAACAGGCAGTCCTCTGCCTTTGCAGCATGCCTTGCACCTGCCCTAGGATTTATGAGTCCCAGCACCAAAAAAAGGATGTGTATCATTTCATTCTATATTCGAGGACAAAGTGACCTGCATTTGTGTGAGCTCCCTCAGTCTGGAAAGCCACAAAGCATTTCTGGACATTCTAGGAACAGAGAAGACCAGACTTGGCAAAGGATGAAAAAAATGGATACCTGTTTGTATATGCTGATGACCTCTGGGTCATCATATGAGAAAAGTTCCTCTGGTGTTTTGTTTGTTTGTTTGTTTGTTTTCTGATGTACAGACACATGCACACAGCCAAGCAAAATAAAGACAACACAAGGGCCTGATGGAAGCATGCCTAGGAAATGTCTGGAGCAGGGACTGCTGAGCAGTGTTTAACACTGGAAGAACACCAGTGTCATGCTCCATTCACTTACCTCATAATCATGAAAAATATCCGATATATAATCCAATAGAATCTGAGGATCCTAGCTGATACCAGGAACAGGCAGCCAAGCTTTGTCATATAAACAGTGCTGTAACTTTGGCTGGCTGAACATGTGTTTTTTTTTTTTTTTTTTCAGCAAAGAATAAGCTTTAAATTAGATTTCATTCTTTGTAACTAAGATGCACTGTTTTGTTCACGTATACTTGCTCTTTTCTCATTAAAGACTATCAAAAGGGATGATTTTAATATCAAATCTTACATCTTGTGTCCACTTACTCACAGAACTGCTGGGCAAGGAGCACTGCCAGACCTGGCAATGCTACCCACATTCTGAATGCTTCCCAGGAAAGAGCCACGGGACTTCTGGGGCTGGAATGGGGACAAGGCTGGGACTGGGGGGGCAGGTGCAGACCGTGGCCAGGGCAGGGCAGGGAGCCTGTGGGAGGGAAGCACAGGGCTGGCCAGGGCAAAGCCAGCACCTGCTGCAGAGTGACCGTGACATGGGGACCCAGAGGTCGTGGCAGGTCTGTTCCTTGCACCTGGGAATTCAGGTTCAGGAATTGTTCAGTGTTTTTGAGACAACTTCAAATATTTTAATGGGAGCGCTCAATGCCAACACTGAACATACAACAAACATCAGCAGAGCGATTAATAGCAGAAGAAAAGAATCCTAACAACCATAACTCAAAATCCAAATCCAGGACAATCCTAATCAAATACATTAAAACAAATGAACAGGATGAGGGAGGTCAAATGCGACCAGAACTACAAATGGATACAACCTTTTTGTGGCCTGTTGCACAAAATACAATTACGTATTAGACTGACGTTTTTGTGTGGCAAGTTGGTCTTCAAATTTTGAGACAGAAATGAACCCCTGTACATTGATTTTATTTTATTATTAAGTTTTGAGGGAATTTGTGTGTGCATGCTTGAACTGGGCACAAAGCATGGCCAGCATGACCTGCCACAACACTCCACTCAGAAAAGATGTGGAATTATTGAACAGATAATGAAATGCTTCTATTGTTAAGCGGCCCTCACCCCCCCACCCCCCCATTAAATCTGGGCTTAATGTCTTGTAATGAATCCAAAGTAAAAACGAACACAACAAAATATTTTCTAACTTTTAGGAGAAAATTCTCCAAAGCCCTGTTTTCAACATAACACATTTAGTATATACCTTTAACAGGTCATGACTGCTTTATTTTGCCTTTTAGCTCAGCAGAAATGAGAGGTCATCAGAATGAAGGAGCTAAGGCCAGAAATAAAGATGTAAAAGGAGGAAATGGAAAATGTGAAAGACATGATGGCTTTCAAAATCATTGCACGTTATCTCTGATATCAACACTCCAGTCATCCTCAAGAACAAGCAAATAACATTGTGCAGCAGTTTCCAGTGTGAATTGTGTACCCAAACCAGAGACAGGGGATCTGCAGAAACTGCTCTGATAGAGTTAATGGGCTGCTCTGCCAGAGCCTATTTAAAATTCCAGGCAATGCTAATTTAGTTTTAATGGGCACAAATTCAATTCCAATGGCTAAAGTATGCAAATAACAAATAAAAGGGATCCCCTGCTCCAGCAGCTGCCGGAGAGAAAATGAGCAGCCTCTCTGCTCCCTGCCTTGCCCGAGTCACACTCCCTGTATAAGCTTCTGCAGAAGCTGGCCTCGTGTCAGCCCAGGCTGCCGGGGGAGCACGGGCTGCCCCCACGCCACCAGCTGACATGTTTACTTGCTGACAAATGCAGAACTGACACTAAAGGGCCCTCAATAATACCAAGCCTCATTAAAGCTTAACAGGGACAGTGTCATGCTCACTCTCCAAATGTTAGGATGTTGTGAGTGAGAAGAGCCTCTGGCAGAGTCTCTGACAAGGCAGGGGAAATGCCCTCAAAAGATCTTTCCCAAAGAACGTTTGTCACCCTGGCCACCATACCTGGTCGTTACCATGCACTCTACACCCCGGCACAGCACCACTGGCACACAGATGACATTTCCTTTCCCAGATCTTCATGGGAGGGAGTGGGTTCCCCAAAGCAAAGCAAAGCTGATGGTGCCTGGGCAAGGAATGAGGTCTGGCCTCCCATCCAGCAAGGGCTGAACAGTCCCTGGCTGCCTGGCATTTCAACACAGCCTGTGATTTCCCCGTGGCACGCTCACAGCTGAACCACCGTGGCTGGGGTCTCGCGCACAGGCAGTGGGGGACACCTGAAGGGGACACCTGCTCCCAGCAGCAGAGGAAGGCCAGCCGTTGCAGAGAGTCAGCCAGCTTCATCAGGCCCAACTTAAAGGTCTCTGCGCTAAACATGTAGCACAGAGAATAAACAAGAGGAGTTAGAGATGTACACGCCTGCCGGGCAATAACTCACTGGCATTACAGAGATGTGGTGGGATAGCTCCCATGCCTGGAGTGTTAGGATGGAAGGACACAGGCGCCTCAGGAAGCACAGGCAGGGGAGGCGAGAAGGGGGCAATGCCTTCTATGCCAGTGAGCAGCTGGAGTGAGTGGAGCTCTGCCTGGGGGAGGGTGAGGAGCTGACAGAGAGCTGATGGGTTAGGATTACAGGGAGGGCAGGGACAGGGGACATTACAGAGGGAGTGTGCTACAGGCCTCCTGATCAGGAAGACCAAGCAGATGAGGCCATCTAGACAGACAGAAGCAGCCTCGCAGTCACAAGTTCTGGTTCTCATAGGAGGCTTCAACCACCCCAGTATCTGTTGGAGGGACAGCTCAGCAGGGCATAGGCAATCCAGGAGGTTCCTGGAATGCATTGATGACGACTTCCTTCTCCAAGGGATAGAGGAGCTGACGAGGAGAGGTGATATGCTGGATCTCATTCTCACCAACAAGGAGGGGCTGGTGGGGAATGTGAAACTCACTCAAGGGCAGCCTTGGTTGCAGCAATCATGAAAAGAGTTGGAAAAATGCAAGGTTGCAACTTCCCCACAGCACTCCAAATTGAGACCGAGCTCATCCGTTAGAGGGACACTCAAAATGTGGCACAAGTTTTGTGAGTAGCAATCAAAGATTAAGTTTCCCAAACTGAGATTCCTCTTCCACACTGCTGCTAAAGAAGCTGAAATCAAATTGAGTTATGCCTTCAAACTATGCAGAAAAAGTGCTGAATTAAACAGTTTAGTAACTTTACACATTCAATCCAGGGCAAAATACCATACAATATACTGAGTAACAGTTGACTAATGTAGATTTCTTTTTTTTTTTTTTTTTAATGGCTAAGGCAGCAGAAAATGAGAATGCGAGCACTAGGAGTTAACTTCTTCCACAGCTACAGGGAAGTTGGTAATGAACACAGGAATGCAGGAATAAACAGGGCAGCAGGCAAACTGCAGGGAATGTCTGCTACTGTGCTGTTGACAGCACCGTATATGCAGCGCTTGCTGCAGTGGCACAGAGGCCACAGCTCACCCTCTGCCTCAGCACTGCATGGCACTGTGCATTTCTCATTTGCCCCTCCTGGCTGAAGCTGGAAGTGGAAAACTTGTGGCTGAGAGTAGATGCAAAGTCAGGTAGCAAGCTGCTGTTGCGTAGGGCTGGGTGATGTACTTTCACATCCAGTTTCACAACACCAGTGAAAATTTTCTGATTTGACTTGATGAGTGAACTACAGGAGACAGACCCAGTCCTTTGCCTAAACATTATCTCTGCAGTCTGCTCTCCGATAGCATGGTAGCTGCAAAGACACTAAAATGAAGGCACATGTCAAGTTCTGGAACATAGCCTGGTAATCCAGGTAAACTGAAGGTATTTCTCCCTGTTAATCATTTCAACCTGTATTATTTAGTATGGAAAGTATTGCAATAATTTCCTGTTTCCCTTCTGCTGTCTACAAACAACTGCTTAGTTCTCAGCCATTGTAGAGAAACAGGCTGTGGCTTACAATTGTGCAAGGAGAGAAGAGACCACATCAGGAAAAATCAGGCATCTGTTAGGCATCTGTGGACTCGTTCTGCTCCTTTCCAGGCAGCATTGCTCACCACTAATCACATGCAAAGCATTGGGTCAGGTCATTCCTTCACTGAACTCATTTACTCCTTGACAAAGGCTCATTATGTCACCAGAGAAGCACCAGAAAAGCAGTGTCAGGTGAAGGACTCTGCAAGGGCGCTTTCAGAGCATTTAAACAATGCTGCTAGGACTGGTAAGGACACTGCAGGGTGAGGTGCCATGACACGGGTGGGAGGCAAGGACCTGCCATACCAGAACTGGAAGTCTGGCACATTGTGCCCTGGCCTGAAGACTGCAATGTGCAACTTGCAGCTTTGCCACAGAAGAAGAGCACCCAGTTACTGTGAAGGATGAGTTCTTGTCTCTTTTGTGTGGCACTGGAACAGAAGTGGGATGTAGGGCTGGGGCGACTATAGCGAAGCCCAGCTTCACCAGTACCAGGTCAGGAGTAGAGGCAGCACAAGGCTTTCAAGGATTTTTTATTTTTTATTTTTTGGCAAGGATTGTCCCTCTTTTTCCTTTACCTGATAGGGGTATGCGTGCTCATCAGTAAGTGGCAGAAAGCCAGCCCTGTGCACCGGCAAATCAGGCTGACACCTAGCTGCAAGGTTGCCCAAGTGTCTTCAGGGAGGGCCAGCCACAAAGTCTGCTGTTCAAACTGTCTAGAAATGTGGGAGCAAGCATCCAAGGAAGGGGCACTTCCCCAGCAGTGAATCTGCTCTGCTGCCTGCATGCGTGGTGGGAGGTAGCCAGGCAGCCTGCATGGATGTGGCTGCTGAAGGGTGAGGACCTCGTTGCAGCAGAAATGGCCCTCCTCACGCCTGTTGTCTCACAGGCCCATCCTCAGTGCTGGAGAGCTGACACCAACTGAGGGTGAAGTACAGACAAGGCACAGCACTTCTGACCACCAATGGCAGCATCTGCAGGCACAGGGGTCAGGCATGCTGCCAGGCACAGCAGCTCCTCACAGGCCCTCCTGCTCAGAGAATCTTCCTTGCCATGCCAACAAGCAAGGACTCACAGAAAGATTTTTCAAGCAATTGCCTCGGTAGATGTAAAAGGCATTAGTACTGCTGTCTGCTCCCTGCAGGTGCCATGAGCCTCATACTGTCCATATGCTACACTACTCTCATCAGAGGAGCATCAGCATTCTCTCCCTGTTGCTTGCAGTCATTCTTACTTGTCTCAAAGCTGTCCCTGTCCCTCCTCCCTCCCCCCAGTCACATTGACATGTGGTTTCTAAGAATTGCCCGAATTTGGTGGTGCACTGGAAGATGTATGCTCCCTGAAGGGCTGACATCAAAGACCTGCAGCTGGCACGGATGCCATACTCCCCAACTCTCAGATGCCAGCCACTGTTGCACCTGCAGCGCTCAGCCCGAGGTCTGCCTCCCCTCCGTCACCCCTTTTTATCAGCCTCACTGTAGCTGACAATGTTTTTCGTTGGCACAAGTTGACCCAGTAAAAAGCACATGTAGTAAACATGCTAGCTTTCTGCTGACACCTGGGATGAAGCGGAGTTTCTGCTCTATGTCTCTGGCTGAACACGGGAGCACAGAGGCAATGCAACAGAAGGTAGCCCACCAAATTTGCCCACCTGCTGAAGATCTGGTATCAGGTGATAATTCTTCCTATCCAATATTGCATTTCTTCTGGAGCATGCAGGCAGCTGCAGAATGAGCGAACCCATTTGGCTGTAAAAGGGACTTGTTTGCTCTGGCAGCAGCAGCACAACTGCAAGAATTGTCTGCTGGCAAAACCACGAAATTTCTACCTTCCATTTCTGGCATAGCTTTCAACACTTCCATAACTTCTGCTACCATGAAAACTTAGCACAGGATTCACATATCTTCACTGTATCATGATGGAAATCATGAAGTGAAGTATCATGAAGTGAAATCACTGAGGTGGAAGTATAGGAAACCTGGGACCACTTGCTCTGGACTTGGTTTCTTCTCTTCTCCATGACACTGATGGGTTGACCAGCACAGATGCTTTTCATTCCATTAAAAGTTAACACTAAGCAGCGCTAGGCATTACACTCAGGTGTCCCCTCCTGCCCTCAAAAATATCAGCAAAGTCCTTCAGCACAGTTCAAATTAAACATTTTCTTTGCCTCTCCCCTTTAAGGAAATTCATACATTATAGATGCTATGTTTAAGCTGTTCCAGGAGCACTTACAGCTGGGTGCGCTTAAGTTATCTGTAAAGCACACAATGCACCGCATCTGTGTTGTAGGACCTTGTCTTTTTCCTGATATTAAGAAAGAATACAATTAAACAATTACAGAACTGAGGACCCGGTAAGATTCTTCTGATTAGCGGGTCTTGACTTCTGCTGCTAAAATTACTCCTTAAATATGACTGCATTTTTTGCTGCCTTTCCTTGTGCAAGAGAACACTGATTTCATCATATAGCACTAAGTGGCAAATCTTGAATTGAACAATCTGCAATACAAGAGAAAATAAAATTTGTAGCTTTCTCAACAGGTGCTTTATCTTCTGGGGAGAGAGCCACTGGGTTAGATCAATGTAAAATTTGGGAGTTGCCAGCGTAAATAAAGGCATGTTTATTTACATATTTATTTATAAAACCTTCTGCCTGTTTTTAGAGTTTCAGCCTCTCAGCAAGGATAGAGTTAATGCTGCCTCTATAAGTTTGTGCAAAACAAGTGTCCCTAAATATATTTTAATGAGTATCCTTATAGGAAGGGAACTGCAGTCTAACATCAAGATGCAGTGAGGGCTGAACTCATCTTTGTGACTCAGTAGGGAGTTACTGCAATTCATTATTTCTCTATACCTTGTATCTCTTCTTAAGGAAAAACCAAACCAAAACAAAAAAAATCAATCAAAGAATAGAAAAAAAGAAAAGAGAAGAGAAGAAAAGAAGAGAAAAGAGAAGAAAATAGAAGAAAAGAAAAGAGAAGAAAAGAAAAGAAAACCCAGAACATGAGATTGGAGTTAGGAGTCCCCTGGAGACACAAGTCTCCTTTTATTACTTTTTAAAATTCCTGCACCAGCCTCGCAGAGAGTCCAGGCTGGACTCTCATGCAGGTTTACTTGCTTGCTCCACTCCAAAGCAGTTGGGAAGAGAAAAGGAGCCTGGGGATACAGAGGCAATGGTGGCAGTGGGACCTTAACTTAGCACAGCTCCAGACAGGCAACAAAGCAAGGCGTCTGAGCAAAAGGAGAGGAGGTTTAGAACGCGCTAGGTGGGGAGGTGGCTGCTGACACCCTCATGGTGAAGGATGAACAGCTGTTGCAGGAGAAGGGATGCACTGGGCTGTGAAGAAAAGGAGTGACTCAGTAGCACCCAGCACCCAGTAGCACCCACTTCTCCACAGCTTTTCCTGATACTAAGATGTGAGCATCCATGCAGCAGGAACCTCTGTATGCAACAGACACCTTGAAGAGGCTGTCTGTGGCAATGCATAGACAAAAAACAATGCAGAAAAAGGGAACGTGAAGTGTGCCCTCACACTGCTATCATTCTAAGTTGCTTGTTTTTCCTGACAGCTGGGAGGTAACAGATCGTAGACCCTGCTTCTGACTGAGGTAGCGCCTTTGTTAGCCACCAGTTTGGACTGTCTGAGAAAGTCACTCCGAGGTATCACATTATCACCCAGACAACAAAGAATAAATAAAAGAAAAACCAGAGGTCACTAATTATATCCTGATGTTTTCACTTTTAAGCTTTTAAATCACAAGTGACATTTCCAAATCAATCTTGTTCCTTATTGGAGAGTTTAGTAAGAAATGTACAGCCTCCGAGAGTGCTTGGATTTATTCTGATCAGTAATTTGACAAGAATCCATTAGAATATACTGGAGGTTGCTTTAGCCCCTAAGGAGATAGTTTAGTCCAAGGGCTTTTTCACAGCTGCCTTTTAGCAAAAATGTAAATGGAAACTCATTTTAAAAGTGCAACTATTTGTAATTAGCAAGCTCCAAAATTCTAATACCAGCAGCCCCTTTTTCTTCAACACCTGATTATAAACTATATCTTGGTGTCTCAAAGGGAACAGGAAACAATGTATTGTGCTCAGGCCTACCAAAGCCTCTCTGAGACCTTGGCAGCAACACAAAGGGTCCCAACACATCCCAGAAGCAGTCTGAAATCAATCAGAAAGGAAAGTGACCAGGCAAAGCAAGCTTCTCAAATCCCATGCTCTGAGGAGCACATGGTGTCACTGTGTCATCTATGTCTCTCCAAAGGAACAATCCAGTTAAGAGAAACCCTTGCAATTCTGGTAGAGAGCCAGCAGGCCGAAACAGGGATGAAAAGCAACTTTCCTTCCCAGGGAGCGCCCCAAAAGTCATCCTTTTGAGTAATATACAAAGCCTTGACCCTTGCTTGTTGGGGTCTTTTGGAAATGTATCCCTCATGCACCTACACTCCATCATTGCTGTGGTGCAAAGGGACATCGCAAGCACCCCTTGTGACTGTCAGAAGGTATAACTACAATGTCCTCTGATCAATGGTCTTTCTAATAAGCACCATTACCCATGTTAATAAACACAAAAGTGAGGTCCATGTTCTCTAAGGATCACCTCAGTTACCCCTAAACTGAGATTTTCCCTGCTACATCTGACACTCACCCAGCCAAGTACTCCAAACTGAACACAAAGCAGCACTTAGCTGTACATCTGGAGGGGTGCTAGGCCTGTCTCTCAGGTTCTCCTTGTAGGCCTGCTGCTGCACCTCCATAATGGGCCTCTACACTCAAATCACATAAAAGTAACCTGCCTTGAGTTTCTAGCAGACGTTCTGTACTGAATTTTATCTGTGCTTTTTTCAAAAAATTATGAACACAGGCAGAAGCCCAAACTCACACTATTGCACTTTACTATCTCCACATAAAACTGTTATATCATAAGCATGATTAACCTCAAACTGTTACCACTACACTACAGTATGCCAAACTAAAAGCAGATTTGCAGCATCATTCTGTGGTGCATATTGGTACCAAGCTTTTAAACCTAGACAGACAGAGTGTTATAGGATACTTCTGAATTAAAACTATAACTGCATCTTGAATGAATATTTACCAGATTTGTACCCACTCTTATTTTCCTTATGCATAACAGAGGTCTTAAATATATCACAAATTATAAATTACAAATGAATAATATCTGTACTTTTTGTGTAATCAGAAATAAATTCCAATAACTCATAGCAAACTGGGATTTCTATTTCATGCACAACAGATTGCAATTGCTTTATTTGTCTCATGTGCTTACAATTGCTGTTCTATTTTCACTTAAGAAAATTTGCTTCATTGATCAAATCAGGTTTGAGGGCCATTACACCAACTGTCTATCAATACCAGCTCAGAAATTCCTGTCCAACAGCATTTATGAAAAATATGTCATTTTTCTTTTAAGGCTGCTATGGATGTATGGAAAAAGCTTTTTCTTGGAGATATAATCACATTTGAATTTATGGTCAAAAATTATTTGTAGCACAGAATTGTGCAAAGCAGGAGGGAGGATGGCAACTTCTTCAAACACATCAACACAGCAAATGAAAAAAAAGGAAGAAGGCTGGAAATAGGAATGCACAAGTCATGAATAAGTAAGCTAGTCTCACTACTGTTGGGATGCTGCAAAATAAAAGAAGGTCACATGAATAGCAGACTTGTAATAGGCTGATTCCTCACATCCTTTGCACAGGGCCTGGAAATCACATTCACTCCACAAGAGTGAGAAAAGCAGTTTGCCCAAAGCATCATGCTGGAAGTTTCCAGAGGTCATTTTCCAGAGACCACTGACTTTCTCAGCTTTTCTGTGGTGAAACAACTTTCCGTAACTAATCAACTAATTCATTAAACTTTTGAGAGATAGGTCAAAGCTTCTCTAATTTAGTCAATTAATCAAGTTGCAATAGCTGCATTCAGTGTTTAGGCCCCAACAATAGTTTTTGTGACCTCTTTGACCACATAACTATCCCTCTGAAGCCTTTAACTTGATGCATTATTCATTACCAACTGGCCAGTTGGTTGCCACCTGCACAGAAGACAGAACCAGCAATTACATCTATAAATTCAAGTTGCTGCCAGTGAGAATTAAAGCTGAGAAACAGGAAAACTCCAGCTGCCACTTTTCAAATAAGGTGTTCAAAGCAAACTTTAGAATCTTTTTTCACTTGTTCTCAGGAAACAAGAGTCCAGCTCAGTGCCACTTAACTCGTCTTCCCTGGTGACATTTCTATAGGTCATCCCAATAGCTCCCTGAACTCTGACGCTACATTTATTTCCATGGAGACACCTTTCTGCTGACAGGTCCAGAGAGATGTGACTTCCTGCAGTTACTCAGTAAATGCCCATTTTCTAAAATATACCACTTCTAGCAGTGTAACCTCACACACAGGAACACAAGAACAACCAAAATGACCTGGAATATTTTGCAAGGGACAAGGCAGTGAATGAAGCCGAGTTTAGGCTCTCATTAGCCCAATGTCATCCCTCCCTGCCCTGTAAAATTGGTGTCTTTCTACGGTTAACACACTTTCACATAGCACAGACTATAATTAGACGGATCACTGTTGTGGCCCATCAAGGGATAGTATTTGGGATGTCAACACTTAGATACACATGAAACATGGTGCTGAAAAATGGTAGTTAAAAAGTGGAAAGTCATTCAGGTACATGTACAACTTTTTCCTCAACATTTTAGAGAGGATGTTAGTCTGCTTTGACAGGCATGGAGGCTGGTTTCTAAATTAGGTTACCCACTGGAATCTTACTTGCACTCTTAAGGACAAACGTATTCTGAAAGATGTTAGGGTAACTTTCTGGCTACGTGTTTTAGAAGATCTCCATAATATTGCAGCTGTCTCCAAACAGATGAAATAAAATTTTGCAGTACCACCAGGCTCTCGGGCTCTCTATACTGACCATGCATATACATCTCTCAAATATGGTGCTACTATGCCTATGCCACCACAGACTTTGAAGGCCTGTGTCTACCTAATATAGGGAAAGACTATGTTCTTTTGCAGATAGAGATCTGAGAGTAGGCAAGATTCAGTAACATGTTCAAAGTGACATTACAAATCCATGATGAGGATAAGAACCATGACCCGAAGCTGGAGCCCCTGCTCACAATGTTGACGTGACAGCGTTGATGCATGTGTGTTGTGCTCTGCATTCTGCAAGATGCTTTCAGATATAGTATGCATAAATATGCAGTCTGGAGAACCGAGCCAAGATCAGAAACGCCTGGAGATAAAACAGGATCCTATCATCTTGGACTGAATCCATTTTATAATATCACAAACATTCATTTTCAGTGTAGAAATTACTGGCTCTTATATCCTGTGGATGTACTTTTGAAGCATATATAGCAGATTTGCCATACCCTATAGCATAAAGCATCTGATTTGTTTTCTGGATGAAGTTCTGGCACTGGAAATGCCTTCCTTAAAGGTATAAAAGGAGAGTAACCTTTTGCTCTCAGGTAATTCTCTTGTCAGTGAAAGAAAATGTTCAGTTCTTCAACAGGTTAAAGGTGATTTTCACTGCCTACTGCTGCAGCCTTAGAGCTGGTATTTATTTCAATGCTGCACACCTTATTTATAAGTCACATGTATAAATCAAGTTTTTTTAAATAAGTTTATTAGCACCGGTTGGAATTCACAGCTGAAAAAAGCAATCAAATTCAGAAAAGGTAACAGTACAGCCTTAGTCTGAAAGATGTTCTGATAAGCAATATTCAGAGAGGGCCAACACCCAAAGTCTACATGGAGATCAAAGTGCAGATACAGTCACAAATTATCAATTGAGCTTTTTTTTTTTTTTTTTTTTTTTTTTAAATAGCTGTCAGTGGATCCTCAGGAATTAATTACTTACTGTGGTGCCCTTAGTTTTGTGCCTAGGGAAGTAATGTACAAAGAGAGCTTAAGCCACAGGATAATTACAGGATGAAACAGGCATGAATCTTTCTGCAGTGGAACCTGGCACCCTTCAGTGGGAACAGCCTGTGTTGAATCAGCTTCATTAGGTATTGTCTAGAGCCTGAATCTTCATTTGTTTGCATCAATAGTACATTCAAAGGATTTATCTAACTTGAAAATGAGAATTAATTTACTGGTCCCATAAGCAAGAAAGAACTGTGACCAGAGAAATGTTTCATATTGCAGGTTGGTTGGATACTAAACTGGGACTACTTCCTGAAATCTGAACAATTACACTCTATTATAAATGTGTATATCTGTATCTTTTCCCTGCATGTAATAATGAATTTTAACATAACAGTAATCTGCAATTTTAAAGATGCATATTCCTTATATGAACACAGCAAACAGGTGAGCATTAAGAGATTTGTTTCTACAAAATAACCTTAGAAATAAAGGTAAATAACAAAGCAAACAGTAAAATTTGCACAGGATTAGCCAACTGCCTGTGTTAACACAAGATTCCTACTTACAGCACTGATTCTTTTCTACAGATCAAATTTAAAATATTGTCACCTTTTTTGGTCTCTCATTTTACACTTAAATGCTTGACAGTAGTATTCCTTGTCCAGAAAACTGGTCCTCCCTGAATGGAAGGAGACTGTGCATCACCCCAGTCCAAGCAGCCAAGCAAGAGGCTAATACTCTAGCACTTTGCAAGTCTCAGAATCTAAAACTGTAAAAAGAATCTAAACTTGTAAAAAAACAACCCAATCTCAAATAAATTAATATTTCAAAGATAGTGTTATTTCTATTTATGCAATGAAAGATTACAAGGTTACTAAAGAACAGCGCATTTTATGCCCTGATTGTATGGTATGAAAAAACACTTATTTTTACTGTTCTACCTGAAATTAAGCAATCATTTGGACAAAGGAAAATCAAGCAACTTGTTGAACAAGATTCCAAATCAACTCTTTCTGGCTTTATATGCATTTCAGCTGGATCGTTAACCGTTTTTCTATCTTCTAATTTGCTCTGCAGGGATCCCTTGCCAACAATACATTGCTGTGCTGTCAAACCAGGCCAGTTCCTGACCCATTCTGTGAGCGCCAGCCCAGGGCAACCTGCCAGCGCCGGAGCAGGGACGGAGGATCAGGGGCAGATCGGATCTATCCAGTGCATACCTGCAATGTCTCTCACCTGCTACAAATACTGTAAAGACGAAGCACAGATGAATGGAAGGAAACTTCTGGTACTAAATCACCAGCTAGTACTAAAAAAGCAGATAGAGAATATGGTTTTATAGGTGGTCCCAAATCCTGGATTTCCTTTTCACAATTTTTCTGCAAACTTATGTCAGGATCTAGTTAAAGGGGGAAAAGCCCAGAGAGAACAAACTATCTGGACTGGTACGATTTAGATCCTGCCATTAACTGGATTTCTTCTTGTAAGAGGCTCCTAAAAAGAACTACAAGCTCAAGAACTCTCTAAAATGGCCACAAGCCACAGCAAAAGCAGTCTGTGATTAACACAGCTGTCAACACCTCAGAGATGCTTCTGAACCTTTTCTGTAGTAACAAGGGTTAGATTAAGATGGTAGGACAACAATTTGCCATAATGGTTTCTGCCTGTTTTCTGCAACAGTGAGATTCAGGAAAGCTAAGGGACTGTCAAAAGGGTCAAAACCTTCTAGGTCCTATTGGTTGTACTTCTAAGGAGGGAAAGAACTGAAATTTGCTTGGGTCTAAGACACAATAAATTTCTTTGACAATTAATGCGTCATTGTGCTGCCATTCCCTGTGTCGGTAGAGCTTTCTTCAGCATCTGCATGGAGCAGGTAAGGAGAGAGTTCAGACAGTTCAATTTTGTTGGACTGAAAATTAATGCTCCAACTGGACAGTGATGTAAACTGAAAACAGCAGCGGAGGCTGCATTATTTGGATTTCATCTTGCTCATGCTTAGCAAAATTTTACTATGATTCTCACATAAAGGGAAGACTAATGGATTTCTTCCTTGAGGCAATTAAAAAGTGATCTGTCACACACCAAGATGTATGGTTTCATATTGGCAGGCCTTACTCTGCCCTACCACTGCCCATGAGAGAGAGAAAGACCATCAAGAAGTGACAGCAAAACTTGGCTTGCCCTGGAGCACCAGGAGAAGGTCCAGGTTATAACACCTGGCATCTCTACATCCCAGCACCCCCAAGCTGCTGAAGGAGGACTTACAGATGGCAGGAATCCTTTGAAAGCTGCCGACATACTCTTACTAACTGCTTATTTTCCAGGTGGCCGTACATTTTGTGCATGGAACCAATGCTGATAATATTTCTGAGTAATTCTTAAAAATAATTCTGAATATCACCTTAGGGGTGGGTTAAGAATGAGGCTTTCCAAATTCACACCAGGCCTGCTAAAGATAGAGCAAGACTGCATATTTCATCTACTTTATGTCTGTACCCTACTCAGCCACATCCATACTCACACTGGAAATGCACCGTGGTGCTTTGTAGCTCCCCCACTACCACAAACAGTAAAGGATGTCTTCTGAAACAGTAGCAATAAAGCACAAGAAAACGGGCACCTATGTGAAAAGGTACTTTGTACACAAGACAATTGCATAATTGAAAACAAAGCAATAGGGAGAGTTCTTGTAAATGCAGCAAATAACCTCCTGGAAAAGATCACATACTTGGACATGCAATGGCATCTTTTTTGTAAACAGTGTGAAAACTTTGGCTCATGCTGCAGAGCAGCAACCTCTCCTCTACAAAGCAGCTCCTTGGGACAAAATAAAGCTGCTCAGAGTTTCAGCTGAGGCAGGAACAAAGGTGGCAGCAGCAGTAGGAAAGGGATGGGGGATTTGCAGCGAAGAAGGCCCTGACTGCAGCCCGCAGCCGAGCCTGCATCAGGCAGGCTGCATTATGCAGGCTGAGCAGCAGCTCGGATGCTTTATCTGAGCGTAACAGCTCCCAAATCCTCTTCACACGTTCACTCTGAACTGATGTTTTTTGAGCTTGCACTGGTATTTCTGCCTGGTAGTGAGCAGGTGTTCCTGTTTCACGGATTTAAAAAAGGCCCCTTTTAATGCCGAGAGTCGCCCTCCCTTTCTCCTGCCATTTCAAAATCCTTTGATTCCCATCAAGGATCCCAATGCATCAAACATTAAAAGCCTAACGTTATTTTGAGTACACAACAACACTGAAGTTCAAGATATTTTGCAGATGGATTTTAAAATCTTTTAATCCATTGTAAGGCCAAAATCCTACCATACACATTCTGCAGCATGCTCCAGTTAACTTGTCATGCAGATATATAAAAAGCCTTTTCAGCTTACTCTTTGCAGATGACCTTGCAGTCACCCTACCCCATGTCTCATGAACCTCAGGGGACCAGCTGGGAATCAGATAAAAGGATTTCATTTATTTTTGTTGGCATTGTTTTATGAAGCTTTCTTTTTATCAACATCTCAACTTCGAAACACTTCCAAATACAAGCAACAGAGATCACTAGATATTCAGAGGGCTGTGCTGAAGGTGTCTCTACGCTGTTTAATGGTTCCTATGAAGAAAACTTCTTTTCATTGTGCATATGCTAAGCTTTAATGTAAATACTTCATGAGTGGCATTCATGGCATTGCTTGCCTGGCATGTACAGCCCAGTGCACCCTGTTCTTAACCCAATATAAATAAAGCTGCTTGGAATTAATGCAGCTGATCATGGGCGAGGGGGAGGACACAGCAGGGGCAAGAGGCTCTGGAAACCCTGAGTTTCCTGTTGTATTTTTTTTTCATGTCTAATTAATGTTGTGTCTGAATAGAACTGCAAAAAAGAACGATCTCAGGAAAAACATGCATTTCAGAAAGCTCTGCTTAGAGCAATCCATGATGCTTCCAAGGGCACCAGAAAGATGCATAGATCATGTATAACATTCATTTTAAAACAGGCATAATTATTAAAAAAAAAAAAACACCCACGAGTTCTCTTTCTGCAGCAGTGGGAAATAGTTATATTTTTAAAATCCAATTAAAGTGCTGCAAGCAAACCTTACACAAACCTGAAAGCTATTTCATTACAAAGCTAAACCCCTACCTCAATTTCCAATGGAAGTCATGGCAAAAAATTAATTGGATGATTTTTCCAAGCTTTCTAAACATGTACGTGGGTTATTTTGATTCTTTCTATTGTGCCGGGTGTTCACATGTCATGTTTTTCCTTGCTTTTCATGGTGGGGGAGATATCGAAGTTGCACAGTTTGTAACGCTGGAAAAAGAAAGCAGCTGTTTCCCAGAGGCCAGAGAGATGCTGAGTGTGTGGGCGTGTAAGCGTGTGAATTGCTGGCTACCTGTACTACTAGATACAAACATTTCATTTAAAAGGCTCATAAATCACCAGCCTCCTGAAACAAGGCTCTTCAGGCTCCTGCTGAGTGCCCTCTGATCTCCTGTGTGACAGAAATACTGAGGATCTCTCTGGAAGGCAGGAAGGAGGTGAATTACTCACCTTTCACCTCCACAAGGGGAATAGTTCAGCCTGTAAAGCATGTTGCATTCTGTGGGTGCCTTTCCTCTCCATGTCCCCCTTGCTGCCAGCAGCCCATCTTGCTCTAATGCTATGGGAGGGAGGTGCTTCACAAGGGATGATTCCCAGAAGGTCGGGTGTATTGTGAAACAGCTAGCCAGGTACTGGAAAATAATTCTTGCATTGCACTTGACCCTTATGCCCTCCCCATCACCGTGTCATGCGTCGGTGCCAAAATAGCATCAGGAGAGTGCAAAGATAATAGTTCATTTACAATTGTAATTGTTCATGTCTAGGAGTAGTCCAGTTTACGCCCGTTACCACCTCAAATGTTTAGAGAAATCCTGCCAGCTGCCTGGAGGGAACAAAGTTAGGAGCCCTGGGAGAGTGCAACAGATTTCCACCTGTCTCTAGTCCTGGCCATCCTTCTTGCACAAACACCCTCCCGACCCAACTGCTATCCCTGCCCCTACCCTCTCGCCTCAGCCACAGTCCGGAGCAGCTCACGTTCACACTTGCTCCCACCAGCCAGGCACACGGCGCAGGCCGGGGCCACACGTGGGCTGACAGCACTGCCACCGCTGCCTGCGTGCCACACCTGGCCCACGCCGCTGAGAGTCCCAAACCTCTGCCTCCATTCCTCTGTTTCCATTCTTTCACAAAGGCTCTTGCTACTGTGCAAGAGATTTGGGCAGAAATCCTGAAGACATTCATATTCCAAAGCCTGTAGATGAACATCTTGCAGAACTCAACATTCATCTTGCAAACTTCTCACATTTCATGTTTTCCCAGCTTTCAAGGCCAGAAGACAGCAATGCAAACATCTAGCCTGACTCCCTGCACAGAACAGGCAGCAGTCCCCACCAGCGATGGCTGGCTGAGCTGGAAGCACATCTCAAAAAATCACCACCTTCAGGAGGTGCAGCCCATTCACAGCTTGTTCCCTTGATAACTGTGTTTACCATTCAGACTGTAAACACAACTCAAAGTTTTAATTTTGCTGACTTCAGTTTAGGGGTACCGTTACCTTGTGCAGCTTTTGTCTATTTAAATTGCCGAAATGCAGGTGTAATTAATAGGCTGTGATCAAATGTCTGTTCAATCTCCTCTCTGAGCTACAGTATTTTCTTACTATAAGCTCTTCTCTAAGAATTTTCCACTTCTGAAAGTGAAAGGACCATGACTGGGTACATGCTAGCACTATTCATCACAGATCTGTACAAAGCTCAACTTCCATAAGTTTGGACTGCAATGGATTGGAAGCCATTTCCAGAGACAATGCCAATCACTGCTGTCTGGTTTGTCTGTTCTCACCATTCTTTTTTGATACAAAAGCCCAGTTTTCACTTCAAACATACTGATAACTCTAGTCATCTTTAATATCGATGTTTGGATTAATTTCTGTGACTAATGTTCATCAATATTTATTACGCTGAAAAACTTTGTAAGTGGAAGTGGTGATAAAGCTTACAGGTAATGATTTTATAATTTCTTTCTGATGGCTGACAAAATGTTGAATACAACTGGGCTCAAAGCCGGTCTCAAAGGCATGCTACTAGGAACCATCATGACAAACTGATAAATTTTCCATTAACAAGTAAGTGGTGAGATCCATCAGCTAGCCTGTTGCAAGCTGCACGGCACCTGGCAGTTCAATAATCCTTGTATGTGGTGTTAATATTTATGTCATAGAAGTGTGTGGTTACAAGTCAAATGCCTAATCTTTTTCCCCACTTAAAACTGAAGCATAAGCACTACTCTGCAGACCAGTAGGAACATCTGTCTCCATGGTCTTGGATGGAAAAGGAATAATGAGAAGATCCCTCATAAATGATCAAGTAGGGTTTGCTGCTCTACTGTATACCAGACTATTTGTTTCCTCCTTGCAGTAATCTATTACGTATTTCAACAGTTATTTTCTCCTTTATCAACCCATTCTTTTTGGCTAAAAATCACCTCGGTTCCACCACTTTTCCCTCCCAGGCCCTCTTTTCTAGATCCTGTTGTCCTCTTCTGCATCCAGCTCCAGGATGCAGTGATAAAGAAAGCAGAGAAACTGTTCATCATGTTCTGCAGGTGTTGATCTTGGTAACAGACTACACAATTTCATTATCTCCCTGTACACAACCTTAATATCAGCACAGAGAGAAGCCTTTTAAAAAGGCATCCAGGGGAGCACACCTGGTGCTGAATGCAGGCTCTTCAGGGAGAGCCTGGCCGGCACTTCCAGCATGACCCTACCAGCAAGAACAGCTGCTCACAGAATCATAGGAACACAAGGCTGGAAAGGACCTACGGGATCGTCCAGTCCAACCGTCATCCTATCACTGGTACTACCCAATACTACCCTGACACCTTGCCGCCCTTTAGAACCAAGTAACGCTCTAGTTTAGACAAGACCTACTGGTATACAACAGGACTATCAAGTTTGAACTTTTATTGTATTGCGCTCTATTTGCTTGATAAATGGTAAATGCTTGATAATCCATGAAAGTAGCTAGAATTGCTCTTGAAGACAATAACTTTTAAGGTATGTCATAGGAGGGCATTGATACAGGTTACTGAATGGGACTTTGTAGCTCCTTCCAAACATCACTCCATGTTCCTAAATCATATTCCCTATGGGCTCTGTATAGGTTCGGCATAGAAGTGGTGCGCTGGCTGTGAACGTGCTTCTTCTTCTTCTTCTTTTTTTTTTTTTTTTTAAAGTACTGCAGCCGGACACAAGCAGAATATTGAAAAATACATTTCTACATGCTTCACTAAAATGACATCTAGTATTTCTCCATTTTGCATCGCAACTTCCACACATCACAGCACAACGAACTCCCTAGCACATGGGGGTTAGATTAAAAAATGATCATATCGCCTTCCAACGCTTTCTCCATTTTCTGTCTAATGCTATTCCAGCATCCGACAGGAGGGAAAACCTTTGCAGCTGATGAATGCGGACAGGCTGATATTAAGAACTGTGGAAGTTTTGTCAGCAAGAAGCCATCAGGCTATCAATGCAATATTAAACAGAGAATACCTGGAACTCTCCTGAGCTTTTATGAGAACACAGCCATGGCAAGTAAATCCCCCCATCAATACCTCATTGCCAAAGAGAAATATTCATCATTACTACTTCAACTTGGTAAGATCAAGCACTATTGAGAGCACAAATCGTGTCTACCTTGTAAATTTGATACCAATGTTAGATAAGACCCTGGCATCTTTTCTCATTTTCTGTATTTATGTAAGTTGCTTTCTTCACAATGAAATTATACATAGTTTGTTGAAAGATAATGCTAAGCTCTAAATTGTCTGAGGCATCCTAACCTAAGGGCAAACTGCTCAGGGAAAGACATACATGCTGGCTGTAGCAAGTGTTGCTAGGCGGAGAATGGGCATTAGGAATGCAACTGCTTCTCCCAGCGCTGCCACTGCCTGCCGGCCAGGAGGGCAGGGAGCCCCGCGGGGTCAGAGCAGCTCAGGGCTGACACCAGGTTTGGAAGTCTGCACTTGGTACACCTCAGGGCCTGGACTGGGGAGCGCCCAGCTCCAAGGCTTGAAGCCTAACCCCTGCTCATGATTGGGTGCAAGAGCCCAAGGGTACACGCTCCCAACCAGGCGGAGTGGGCAGCTTTGCCGTCAGTGCAGGAACCCCTGTTTCTCTGTGTTCTCCTCCCTGTTCTACCCCTTTCCTCCCTTACCAGAGGTTTTGAGTATTTCCAGGAATGGAGACACAACCAGCTCTCTGGCCAACCTGTCCCACTGATTGATCACCCTCACAATCGTTTCTTTCTTAAGTTTCAGAGCAACTCTGTATTTCAATATGTGCCCATACCTCCTGTCTTTTCATGGTGAGCCACCAAGAAGAGTCCAACTCATCGAATCATAGAATATCAAGAATTGGAAGGGACCCATAAGGATCATCAAGTCCAACTCCTGGTACCACACAGGTCTACCCAAAAGTTTATACCGTGTGACTAAGTGCACAGTCCAATGTCTTCTTAAATTCAGACAGGCTTGGTGCAGTGACTACTTCCCTGGGAAGCCTGTTCCAGTGCACAGCCACCCTCTCAGTGAAGAACCTCCTCCTGATGTCTAGTCTAAACTTCCCCTGCCTCAGCTTAACCCTGTTCCTGCGGGTCCTATCACTGGTGTTTATGGAGAATAGGTCACCCGCCTCTCCACTCCCCCTCGCGAGGAAGTTGTAGACTGTGATGAGGTCTCCCCTCAGCCTCCTCTTCTCCAGGCTGAACAGGCCCAGTGACCTCAGCCGCTCCTCATACGGCTTCCCCTCCAAGCCCTTCACCATCTTCGTCGCCCTCCTCTGGACACTCCCCAACAGTTTCATGTCCTTGTACTGTGGTACCCAGAACTGCACACAGTACTCAAGGTGAGGCTGCACCAGCGCAGAGTAGAGTGGGATGATCACTTTCCTCAACCAACTAGTGATGCCATGCTTGATGCACCCCAGGATACGGTTGGCCTTCATGGCTGCCAGGGCACACTGCTGGCTCATACTCAACTTGTTGTCAACCACAACCCCCAGATCCCTTTCTGTGGGGCTGCTCTCCAGAGTCTCGTTGCCCAGTTCTTCTTCAGCTCTAGCTTCCCTGCACCCTCCCATCCAATGAACAGATCCCTTGAGCCTTCTCTTCTCCAGGCCAAACAGCTCCACCATGCTCAGCCTTTCCTGACAGAAGAGATGCTCCAGCCTCTTCATCATTTTCATGGCCCTTTGCCAGCCTCCCTCCAGTATGCCCAGGACTCATGCACTGGGGACCCCTGACCTGGGCACTCCTTTGTGTTTGACCAGTGCTGAGCAGAGGGGAACAAACACCTCCCTCAAGCGAGGCAGAGAATATTTATTGCACCAGAAGTTGTGTTTGAGGCACTTGCTTTGAGTGTCATGTAAAGAGAGAGAGAAGCATTTATCAGCAAAACTGAAAATAGCTAGCAGCCAGGAACACAGTGTGTTTGTCAGATGGTTCTGGTAAACCAAATTTACATTTTTCTTTTAGTGGGCATTAATCTAAGTCAAAGGGATAATAGATTGCTACATAATGAGTAAACAAGAGTGGGCCTGTCTTTTACTCATCTCCAGTTTACAGTCACGTGTACTTAGGTACCGTTAGTGCTCAGTAAAAACATGGAGCACGGGAAGGTGTCCACACAGTAATAGGTTCCAAAGGGACTAAAAAGCATGAGGACATAGAAAGAATTACTTGTTATCCCGGTTACCTTCTGCTTTCTACTGAGATGGTCAAGTGCTTCTACATCAAGAAACAACTCAGGATTTTACTTCAGTAAGAAAATCCTATGAATTTTCTTATATTTCCTTACAGGAAAACATCCTATGTAAAAGTGGAAAAGATTTGCCACTAGCAAACTCCTCTTTGCTATCCCAATCTGAAAGCAGCATGACGTATTATCTTCTGCCTTGTTTCATGCTCCTACGGATTCCTCCAGGCCTGCCATTGTTACTCTACATTATTTTTGTACTTCTCTTCTGTAGTGCAAGTTTAATTAGAAGTGTGACTTCAACTAATGTCTTCCCCAGAGAGAAGGGGTCAATGTATGTATGCAAGGAATTTCTGATCTGATTATGCAGGAAGGGAAGGAACTGCTTGGAGAACTTCTGACTATACAGAAAAATTAATTTTCCTTTTCTGCAGAACTTTATAATGAGAAAGCTACATTATCAAATTGTTAATGATTTCACAGGCACCAAATCCCTATCATTGAGTGAAATCTCCCTTACATAATTTCTCCTTTAATGAAAGACCACAGATGTTAGCCTATACTCTTATCACAACTTGAGAAATGTTTCATAGTTTAGACTACATCTATGTGGTTCATTTATGTTGACCTCAATATTTGAGCTAATCTGCACAAATTTTCAGTTGTGCTCATTCACAGTGGCAAGGCAGTCTGTGCCAAAACCAGAACACACACTGTTACCCTCTACGGGGAAAGTCCATAACCGTGTTACTGTTTACTGCTAGGAAAGCAAAAGCATTTTCACAACTCCTTTAATAATTATAACTGGAAACAAAGCACCAGCATAACTCAGAAGGCCTAAACCCTTGCATATTATTTCTGTGTAGAATAGCACAGAGAGTGTTACTTGGCTGCTGCATAGAGACAACCCCTCATGAACAGAGCCCAAGGCACATAGCACTCTACTGCATTGAGGTGTAGACAATGAGGTACCTATTATAAAACTGCAACCTGAACAACAAGTACACCTTTCAAAGCTTGCATTAAGACAACTTTCAGGCTTCAGAAAAAGCCTCAGCACCCTGTGCAGTTATATATGCCATCATGCATTACAGTTCTTAACAGGAAAGCAGAGTATCACGTAATGTATAACTGCAACAGCTACGTGCAGCAGCACTGGGGATTTACCGAGCAATAAAGAAGGAAATGCTCTTACGCTTTGGTGGCCCAGTGACTGCAGAGCTTGGATGGAGGGGATTACTAAGTGTGTTCCTGGACAGGCCTTTTGCTTCCTGCTGCTATTTTGTTTTTTTCAGAGCACAGCGCATTTCCTGCGGACCCACTAAGATGCCAGAGGTTCAAAAGTACACAGCAAGCATCAAGCCCTCAGTGCTGCAAGCTGAAGCCTGGCCCTGCTGCAGCCAGTACTGAAACTTGATGGCCATCAAAGTGAGAAGGCTCTGCCACTGCGTGCAGGTCACGGCAGGCAGAGCACAGGGAGATCAGTGCTCAGTTGTGCAGTCTGGATTAGGGCACAAACTGTACTGACAGTTTCAGAGGTCCAAGCTTTCAGTGCCCTGAGGACAGTAGCACAGATATTTTCCACCTGGCTTTCAGCTGCTGACAGGAACTTTCTAGTTAAATTGTTTGTATGGCTTGTCCTTAAATGCAGCCAAAGAATCCCATTACTCCATGCAAAATAGGTCTTCCTTTCCTACTTAAATATAGAACTGATAGAGCTAAAAACCTTTTGCTGAAAACCATAAACTCTGTTTCTCTTCCATTCATCATTTGCAAGCCTGAGGCAACACTGATAATATTATTACTGGGGCCATTTGCATAGGATGAAATTTTCCTTTTAATAAAAAAAAAATAAATTAAAAAATGTTTTACTATATCTCTTGGTCTGCTTGTGGTACAGAGAACTATGTCAGTTTCATCACTATGCAGATTATCAAAATATCTGAAACATTGCACTATGGGAGTTTCCAAGAAGTCTAGAGTGCACAAAACATTAAAAAGGCACCAAAGTTGTCTGTTCACCCTTAACTCCTTCAGCAAGGAAGCACAGTATTTCAGATATAAAAGGAACTTCTAATTTAGCATGTAAATTACAGAAGAGGTCTAGTCTCTCCCAGGGATGCCCTCAGAGCTTATCAAGAACCCCAAGAGAAGAGGACAACACACATTTGGCCATGACTGCTATGGCCCGCAGGGAAGAGGTTATCAATTTGTGCAGTACTATCTAGGAAATGCTCTGCTTCAGTTAGGCTCCAGTGCACATCCACTGCTTTGGATTTAGATTCTAGCACGCTTCACACTTTTGAGAAGTGCTCACTCACACCATTTTGCTGAACCTCTCTATAATAATCACATCTCCCTCCTGCTACTTAGGTGATTAATGGCTGAATTTGATTGAAAACCTGGTGCCAAGCCCTGTTTTCCCGAGCCTCCCTGTCAAGAAACCTTATTCTGCTATTTTGAGAGGGGACCTCACCTTGCTGCCTATGCCATTAATTGAATAACTATCAGGTCCAATTTATTCCACTTGGCTACAAATTAGATTTCAGCTGGCTATTTCCGAGCCCAGCTTCAACACAACCTTATAAAGCTGCGTCCCTTGGCTGATGCCACTTGTCAACCTGCATCTGTTCTCGGTGTATTAAAAGACAACAAAGCCAGAAACCCACCGGTCTCTTAATGAACAGAACCCATACATTTGGATTTGCTCTTTTTAAGTTTATTGTTGCTTTAATGAAGACAACTAGGCTTAGTATTCCGGAGGCTCAACTTACATGCATCCTGAAACTCGCTATTGAGAGCAGAAATATAGCAGGAAGCTAAAACTGATCTCAGGAACAACGTTCTCTTAGAACAAAGTACCTTAAAAATCAACATTTGCAGAAATAGTTACTTGTTTCCAGTTATATACAAGAGCTATTTTTAAATTCATTTAACTCTACTACTTACTGCTTGCTTGGCTGAGTCTCTCCATGCATCAATTAAAAATTCACACAAAGACATTCCTGTTGCCTGAGGAATTATCATAGGAAGAGACATCTTTTAATATGTTCTCCAGAACCACTACTCTTTAGCAGCAGGACTTGCCATGCTTATGAAGAAAGCCACATGCTTGGGAAATCCTATATTCTATTTTTAGGGGGCTTATATTTGTAAATTCTTATATTCCTAAACCTCTACACAATTCTGCAGCAACTTTATTTCTCTCTGCTACGGAAATCTTCAAGAATGTTTCTTTTTTAACACGTGTCCCTTCATCATTATACTTTTATTGTCAGAGCCACATGGGACTCAGTTTGCTCTCCTCATAGTATCGTGCTTGCTGGAATGATTCATCAGGACTTTCAGAACAGTTCTCCTAAGGCATCCACGAGAGACAGTGGAGGACATGCTGCAGAGTAAGAACTGGAGTCCATGCATGAGGCAGAGATTTATTTCCTTAATAGCAGCTTTTGGGGTAAAAACGTGCCAGCCTCTGCACTGCTGCTGGTTTTGTACTGATGGGAATGCTTTGACAATTCCGTTCAAAAATCACACCATGCTTAGACACTATAATGTAGCACTGTACTGCTAGGTGGAGCATTAAAAGAAAATGCACTTCCAACACTATCAGTAACATAAGCTTTCTGACTTTTTAGGCTTAATAAGATCCTTTAACATTTTTCCTTCAGATTTTGGTTTTCCATCTATCAACCTGAAAGGAGAGGGAGACTGCTCAACAACATAGCAAGTATCTGTTCATCTTTTGTCAGAGGAGAGACAGAGGGATGGCTGTCCACTAGTTACAGATGTGCGCTATATAAATCTACAAAATAGTCCCAGTTTTGTTAGGGCTATCTTGGTAATCCTTTAACTTTAAAAGCACTGGGTACTTGCATTGACAGTAGGAAACACACATTCACACATAGCTCTATACATATCCAGAGCAGAAAAGCAGTGCTTTTACACAAAATGTTGCCTGCCTGCCAGCCACAGAGGGATGAATCAGAAGAAACTACTCCTGCAATAGGAACAAGTGGACTAATTATCTGTTACTGACCTCTGTGCATTCTTTCCTAAGATTGTTGCATTGACTGAATGAAAAAGATGCCCAGGTTCCTGATCTGTTATCTCCTACATTCTTCTGATGGGAAATGGAGAGAGACAGCACTGAGCAGTGGCACAGTACAGCACAAACACATACTTTTAACAGAAATGCTTAATCCCAGGCTTATTTGCTTTTATATTTGCTAGAAAATCCTGAATTCCTCTTGGTGCACAAGTTCTAAATGCCAAAGAATATGGACCTCTGAGGAATTAACATATTTACAAGGGAAAGAAGCTGTGAAACTCAATACTGCATTCTTCATATAAATTAATCACAGTACAAAATTTACAAGGTATGTTTCCCAGAGAGGACTGAAAAGAAAATGTAATTAGGGAAACCACAGTCAAGTGAAAGTCTTATCTCATCAGAAAAGGCAGAACATACTTGTTTAGAACATAGCGCTGAGGGATAAGCTGTGTTATAATACAAAATATTTTCTTCCACTTTTTGCAATAAACTTAAGAATACTACTCCTTAAATGCCCTAAAAGTAATGATTGTTTGGATGACTCTTAGATTTCAAAGGCAGTTCTTTCCACTGCCTTCAGAATTAACCCAAATAAAATCCCAGTCATTTCACTGTAATTTTGTCTTCTTTTTGCAAGCTTTTCACAAGCCTGAAACAAGCAGATGCCTTACGCCTCAATATGTGGTATGATGCCTACAGCAGAAAGCACCTGAGTAGCATTCTAGCTGCAGACATGAATTTCACGGAATCATTTAAGCTGAAAAAGACCTTCAAGATTATAAAGTCCAAAATTTCATAAGCAGAATTGCCTAACATGTGACAATGTGAAGTTCAAGAACATAAAGACGTAACAGAAATTCATTATGACCTGTTGCTTTGAATCACATGGATATTTCTTGTGAATCCTAGAGGCTGAGCATCATTCAGGCAAGTACCGACTTCACTGAGAATTTTCTCTAGATATCTGATGAGGAGTCTTCATGTTGCAATACAGAAACACAGACCTTCTGCGCCTTCTGCGCCTTCCTTCTGGCCTCTGAAGCCAACAGGTCATGTTTCAGATGAATTATTGTGGCAGTATTTAGCTTCCAACAAGTAGGAAAGCAACTTACGTTGTCTCATCCCGTTGGAGAAGGATGAGCTGTGGCAGAGGTGGCTGGAGAGTAAAGCTTCCCACGGCACTGTGCCGCTTCTCCTTACCTGGCGCTGGAAGACCCCTGTCCCTGGGGAAAGGTTAGATTCAGCACATGCCTGAAGGCCAGCAGCGACTTCTGGTTGTTACATCCTCTACCCCAGTCCCTGTTGAACCGTCAATTTACGTTGAACAGGGCAGAACAACCCCATTCAGTACTTTAATGCAAAACCTCTGGCCAACTTGTAAGAACAGTGTTCCCAACCCAACAGCAGTCATCCCCAGTGCAGAGTTCAAAATGGTGCTCTGCAATCTTAGACTAATCCAATTCCTACCAGAGTATAAAAATTAATAACATTAAAATGTCATAATCTCACACTAATTATGCATCTAATGAATAATTAGTTGCGGACACATTTGACACTTTGGGTTGTTAATTTGAGCAAGTGCCTTGAACAAAACTGCTCCACAGCTGCCGCTCGGCGCCAAGCAGCACGCACGTGCAGAGCCAACGCACGTGGGACACGGCAGCGCCGGGCAGAAAGCAGCCAGCTTGGCTCCTCCTTGCCAGAGAGGCGAACCTCTCCACAGCAGAGAGAAGAAGGGCTCAGCAGCAGGGTGGGTATTCTCCCTAGGTACGGCAAAACAAATCCTTCGTGTTTTGTTTCAGGAGGATGCGCTCATGCCTCCACTGGGTAAAGCAACTCCCACAAGCAGAGTCTGGAGAGGAGGGCTGGGCTGAGCACCACTCAGCCCTGGGGCTCAGCCCCTCAGAGTGGTTCAGATGTAATTGTCTTCAACAGCCTCAGTGCTAACAGTTAGGCACTCTGCCTTGCTCTGAATAGTGAAAGCCAGTGCTCAGCCCTGGCAGGTTTCTCCTACCATGGGATGTTTTCTTGGAGGTACCAATGTTACAGACCAGGCAGCAGAATGGCTCCATGGCTGCCAGCACAATGCCGCTCGGTGGGAAGAGTATGATTTCAGAAGAGGATTTCTTCGTGATGTCTTTTTCTACATTAAAACCTAGGTATTTATATTTAGACAGAAAGCTGTGAGAAGTATTTTTTCCTAACTGTTCCTTGAGATTTGTATAAACTTAATTTTCCACTGTCAACTGTAGCTATTGCTTTATGATAAAATCATTATATCAGAAGGAGGAAGAGGGCAGAACTTTGCATGTGCGCACACACAGGTAATACACACACACATCTTTCCCTGCTCGGGATTTTACTGTCCCTTAGCTTCTCCCGTCCCTTCAAATCCACCTCTAAGATTTTGTCTGTAGGATGTCTGGAATCAAGAAAGCAACACGGCTCTCCTACATGGTGGAGATGAACTCTGAAGCAATTCAGTCCAAAGGTTTCCACACACATCCAAAGTTAATGAACTAAACATATCTACTACTTGGGATGAAGGAATGTGTAAAAAGGTCATGAAAGGCCAGAATTAGCACCAGATTGAGCACTAAAACAGAGACAGAAAACAACAGATGTTTCTCTCCTAATTTACTTCATTAGGATCTTCTCCAGATAACATGCAATGTTGTTTACTAATGAAGTATTTCAGACTTCTTGCTGTATAGCTTGTAAATAAGCATCCCTGAGGTTGGAGAAGCACTAGCAAGCAGGAACAGAATGGCTCCTCCTGGGAAGGCTTTGTCTAATTTCATAAATGCTACTTTTTGTCAAAGAAAATAAAATCTGCTTCCAAATTCACAAACAATTTTGACATAACTTAATTAACTCCTCTTTACTGAGTTGCCTTTCTTGAATAGTAATGCATTAACCTGATTGCAAACCCCCACTTTCCATAAACTCATTTAAACTAATCTCCATGTTAGGAACAGCTATGTATATACTAGGTATATTTAAACTACAGGAACAAAACACAACACACACCTGAAATAATAAATTAACTCATTTATTGTTATTTTTGGTATCTTATACTAAATCAAAAAACTGCCCAAATTCTGAAATGCTTTTAAGCTTATATAAGTGCTTAAGTTTTTTTAAGTTTGTGCTCCAAACACCAAAACGTCAAATGCAATTCAGATGAGGTAATATACTGGAGCTTTTTGAAGACTGGTGTGGCATAAAATGGGACATAGCAAACGTGTTACAAGGAACCACCGTGTTTCTGTCCTATCCGTGTTTTAAAATAAGTCCCATGTTTGCAGTGACAAACATCCTCTTTTTCCCAGATATTTCCCTGGGACCTGCTGGCAGGGCCATGGGTGGGAGGGAGGGAGGGAAGGAAAGAGGGAGGGAGTAGCTAGTAGGTCGTACCCAACCACCTCTGCTGTCCTGCCCTTCTACACCAGCTTGGTTTTCCAGATTTCTTCCTTCTACTGCGTGTATGTATTTGAGAATTTAAATTGTATCAAAACAAACCAAATGAGAGACCTAAGAAAAATGTGCCAAAGTAGTCAGCTGCAGACTAAACGTTCATCCATCTTCAGAGTGCTCCTCACATTGCCGGTTTTCCCCAAGCTCCATATGCTAGACCTCTAACGCCTTCCACACCGCCTCTGTGCCAGCTGGGAATGGTTCCCAGGCCACAGCCTACAGACAGCTGGCAGCTTGCAAGACTGCAAGTGACCTGTGGTGCCACACTAAGCAGTAAAAACTGCTTCACCATGGCTACCCTGGTTGGCCATGAGCATGTTTGAGAGCTGTTAGTGGTACACCACTAAAAATTTGGAAACTGCTGTTTCAGAGATTGTTTTCCAGCTCTCCATCCTGTGAAATCCTTGATACGTAAAGGTGCAATACGCTGGGCAGACAGTATTGCTTCAGATAGAAATCTTTCAGAAGTACAAGCCAAACATACACTATCAGAATTGGTTACACACGGAGATCTCCCTTATAAAGACACATACATTTTCGAGTAAGATGAGTTCTTTCCTGCTGCACTACATCTCAATTATAATATTCTTGCAAAGAATTTCATTTTTTCCTGTCATGGGAGCAAACTCCCTAATAAAAAGGATTTATAAAAAAGAAATGTAAAACAATCTATTAATTAATGAGGCTGTGCAGGTGTGCTCATGAAAGACTTCCAGCTTAAAGGAGCTAGATTAGGGGTTAGCTTTCATGTAACAGTCATGTCACTATACACTTAGAACTTTGCTGTCATTATACATGTAACAGTATGTATTACTTGGATTTGAATTCAGATGAGAACTGCTGAGGAATACCTGGGAAAGAGGTGGTTGAAGTATGCTCCCTGCTGTAACTCAATACAACTTTAAAACAAAACCAGTTCTTAATGTGTTTCTGCCACTATAGTCCCTGAAAACAGATCTGATGGGGTGCCTCTCACAAGACAGAATTTTGCAGTGACAATTAAAGCAGGCCAGCAATACTACGGTTAAAATGTGTTAACACACAGAAAAACAAAAGTTTAGAGACAGACCTATTTGATACTGAAGTTCAAACTCAAGGAAAGAGAGCTAGTGAGAGAAACCCTGCTCTTCTATCGAGGATTGCATGTTCCTAGGTTGTTTGGGTCTCCCTGTTAGGAGCAAACACTCCACGAATGATGAAATGTCACAAAAGATGCATTTAGTTGTAGCTAGCTTTACACCAACTTGCAAAATGTGTGCTGCTTGTTTTTTTACAGTCAGATGGAATCTGCATCCTTCCTTCATTATTTGGCAGTTTGTATATATAAAACTGCTGTGTTGATGAGAGTGTTTGAATTATGGGTATAAAGACATATTCACAGTCTTGTGATGCCTGTATATAGCACAGGGACACAAATAGCCCCCTTTTTTGTTGTTTTGTTTTATTTTGATATAAGTGCTTGCAGCACTGTGGAAAGATATTCTTAATTCATTTGAGTTAGCTTATTTGTCAAAATGCAGCAAATTATAAAAGAGCAGGTGTGAGCATTATGCAAGGCTATTAAAAGGAAGTTGCTGGTATCTTGGGCATATGTCAACATAAGAAATCCTACAGATTATACATATGCAAAGGTGCTTAGGCAGGTAGATAATACTGAAGGTCTTTGCCTTAAGTATATATATATGTATATATGTATGTATATATTTATTTTTGTAGAGTGTAAATATTTATGGACAATTGTTTCTGTGTAGGCTAGATACCCCTCTGTGAGTAAGAATGGCATTTATAACTAATATTGCTCCCAGCTGATTATTCTAAGTTAGCAAAAGCTATTAGGAGATGAGTTAGATTCTGCACTTAAAAAGGTTGTGGCCTTTGTCGTTACTGTAGCTCAAAAAACCTACCCCAAACTGACAAATTATAACACCACAGGGTATTTGGAAGAGGTTCCTGTGTTCAAGCCATGAAAAAGGATTTCAGCATCCTTTAGAGAAGAATCTCTCACACCCCTGGGCACCCCCACTATCACCTGCCTGCAGTCAGGACCTCAAACATTTTCCTGCAGCACCCCGTGTGTGTCCTCGAGAGCATCCCGTGTCCCCTGGAGCTTTTCTGAGCCTTTTCTGGAGGCTCTGCTTGGAGTGGAACCCAGCTCTGGGCATATCCTTCACCATGTCCTTGGGGGTGACACTGCCTTTCTTGCTGCTGGCCAGCATTTAAAGTGCTCTTTCCCCGAAGAGACAGAACAGCCCTGGTCTGGTGCTGTGGGCACAAGCAATGTGAGAGTCTTTAATTACACCAGTATCTATTATTTCTTAAAGAGGATCCTGTCCCAGTGTACATAGAACAGGCTCACAAATAGGAAGAATTAAAGTTGCAGAGGTTGCCAAAAATGAGGCATTTTCTAACTTCCAAGCAATTACCTTTGAAATCAAAAGATAGTGTAACTTCATATTGATTGGGCTCTATGTAAACAACATGCTTTTTTTTTTTTTCAAAAAAAATGCACGCAGACAAATCCCCTACATAGCTGAGATGCAGCTGTTACCTTCTGAGTCCCAGTATACAGTGACTTTTTTATGGCTGCGCTATAAACCTCTGAAAAATTAGGTTTATAATAGAAACTCTGACACTGTCTAAAATATGGCAGCAGTATTGGGTGCTGCTGTAACATGGCCCTAATTTATAAACCACTGAGGAATCCTGTTCCATTCTGAAACTTACAGACAGTAACCTAAAAAAAAGGTAAACCACAAGGAAAAACGGTCATGGTGTCCATGAGCTATAGTGTCTAGACCATCTAACAATCCAAAAATCAAATAGGATGCCACAATATTTAGGCCATGCACTGAATCCTGGACTGTCACAAAATAAAAACATGGCATATCATAGGATGTGGGTATATTTCATAAAGCCATGTGCCACTTTTTATGCCTCTGAACAGTATTTTTTGAGTGAAAATTTGATATAAGAACACTAGAAGTAAAGAAAAAAATAATAGAGAAACACAACCCAAAACCTCCAGTTTTGCTTGACATAATAAATGTTTTTGCAAGAGGGCTTCAATGTACTTCCATTTAAATTGAAAAAAAAGTGTCTAAGAAAGCAGATTGTTTACTCACAGGAGACAAAAGTTTATCACTAAACATTAGGAAAAAGCTCTCAGTGTTTTGAGCCTCCAGCTCTACGCTAAAATGTATTGAAAAAACAATAATTCACAGAGGCAGTACTCTGTCTCATTGCTCACAATCTGCTTTTGTGCAATACACTGGACCAGAAACTTGTTAGAAATCTTTACAGTGACCCTGAAATGCTAAACGTAGACTTCAGGCTTTGGATTTATGTTTGGAGAGTCACTTTATGCCTTTCTGGTCATTACTTCCCTGGGATGCTTTTTCCCGTGCTGTGCAAACATCTGCCCTGGCTCTGTGGCGCAGACTGGAAAGAGGGAGACGAACAAACAGAAGCCAGGGCACAGGTGGGGGCTGCCGGGACCTTCATGGAGCTGCCACTTCCCCAGCTCTCACACCACAAACCGCCTCTGCTGAAGGATGGCTCTGAAGCAGTGCTTCCACCTTTTTCTCAGGCACCCTCCTAGTGCTGCAGGGGGTTGCACAGTGCCTTAGAAGGGTGGGTTTGCTCCAAATCCAGTTACCAAAGGGCTTGCATCCTGCTCCTTCCTTTGGTGCCTGAAGGTGGAATTCCTGCTCTGCTGTCACAGCCACCACTTGCAAGTCTAGTGAAGTGATGCTTGCTTACAGCTGTGGAAACAAATGGCAACCTTTTGGCACAAAGGTTAGAAATCAAAATGCGAGCATTTATAGATGTCTCTTGCTTCAAAGCCTAAAAAAAAAAAATAAATCACTTCTCCCCTACATATCAGAGTGAACCCATCCTGTGTGTTGGGATTATACCACTTACATTGAAGGCATGTTTTTCCACAGCATGAGAAAACATTTTAGAGGCTTACAGCTGTCAGGTTTAGACTGAAATTTTCATTATGGCCATCCCAGAACCCTTTTGTATTTCCCCTAAATGGTCTCCTTTTGCATACTAAGCATCAAAGGAGAATAAATCCCTATTTATTGCACATTTATTGCTAAAACTGTTTCACAGCTGACTTGCTATAAATCAGGCTCACCATATTCTTGTCAGCCGCAGTGCTGCCCACCAACATGGTAACATTTCACATACCGCATGCCTAATCCACCCTACTCAAGTGAGCCGTAAAGCCTTCTAGTCTCTTCATTAACAAAAAGCATTGATTTGCTTGCTTAAAAAGCCAACAACAAAAGGCTTAAGTATCATCCCATGAAGCTGTGCTTCCCCCTGAAAACTTCACTGTCAGGCACTGAAGAAACAGAGCAGCACTGTAATGCAGAGATCTAAGCGTGAGAGGGGCCGATGACTTAGCTCTTCATAAACTGTTAACAGGCTAACGAGGGCATCTGCAGAAGGAATAGGCACTAAAACTGAAACTAGATACAAAATAGATATTCCAGAGTTGGATTTTTTTAAAAAAGATTCTGCTGAGCTATGGTTCCACATCAAATTTTTATTGAATACATTTTCTACTGAGAATTCGTGCACTAAAACCAGTCAAAATCATATGAGAGGAGAATAAATTTCATGTACAGTTTTCACTGCAAATACCTTTCAAGAGCAAAAGTGAAAGCACTTTTTAATCAAGTCTATTCTATAACCTCTCCTTCCCTTTCCCTGCTACATGAGCTGCAGGCTGGAAATTTGAGCTTACGCAGCCCTGGTCCATGGAGCACCAGGGACAGCATGAGGCCTTCAAAAGACAAGGGCACTGTGTAAAGGTTGCAGCTGGGGACAGATTATTCCTCACCTTGCCTAAAGATGGTGCTTAGGTCTACCTCGTGTAGTAAAGCTATAAAGAAGTTGACATTTTAAAGCAACTGCGATGCTTTACTTGTTCGTAGCTCATGATAATCAAGCGATTTCAGGAAACTGCTGTTAAAGCTCAAACTCAATACTGCACCTCTCCCCAAAAAGTTCCCTCAGAGTTCCTTAGAGACGCCCCTCCAAATACCATGCAGGTCATTAATTCCTGAATCTGACTGCAGATTTCATTTTTTGTCATTCTACAAAACCAAAAAACAAGGGTTTAGTTCCCTGGAAGGTTGACAAATCTCACTGTGTGAGCAAGATTATGGGTCACTTTGAGCTTGGAAAGACTCTGTGGGCTGTACTGGTATTACACATGGAAAAGCTGTTTTAGGTAGCTTCTTTTATCAGCTTCCCAGTATCCAGTAAGTGCAATGTTCTTCTTTCCCTCTACAACTACAAGGTGAACTCAGATTTATTTTTTTTTCTCAAAAATACACAGATTTATCAGCAGAATGTAGGTATTAAATGGGTTTAAAACCAAGTGCCTTTCGAACTTAAGTGGGTCTCAGCTGCTGCGCTGCCCTAGATGCTCATAGGGCTAGTGTTTCCTGGGATATCTCAGAATCACTATGCAGTTACCTGGGCTCCTGAGAAGAAAATGACACCTAAGTAAAGGTAAGTAAATGGCAGTTAGGATATGACATTCCGTAATTGTTTTAATTACTGTTAATCAGAGTGCCTTACTTTCGAGGTAGCAGGTTACAGGACATATTTGCCCTATTTTTCCATAAAAAGATGAACATTGCTATATGATTTGGAGTTCATGCTATGAAATGTATGGTTTCCTGCACTGATGCCACTTTATTACAGAAAGCCCAATGCAGTTACATTACCTGCAAAGAAACAATCCACAGAAGTGACCTTGAAAGATGTTACATTCATTTTTCTTTCTGCATATTTTGTGATGGATTTAATGTTCAATAAAACTGAAAGAATAACAGCATTTCAGGCTCAAGCTATTTGTGCAAGTGCCAAACACTGCAGAAAGAGTTCAGGGCTGATTTCTGTACCTTACTCAACCCATTCATATCAAAACTGATGTAGTGTCTCCATTCTCTTTCCTGTAGGCTGAAAAGGGGATTTGTTTTCTGCATCAATTCATTTTCCTACAAGGCTTCATATTACGTATATAAGGCAAATTCCTAGCAGGACAGATGCAGCTTTTTACTTTGTCACCCCTGGGTGGTAGGTTTTTCAGGTTTGGTTTGTGTTTTTTACTCTTTCTCTCTCTTTCACAAAATCCTGAGCTGAGCAAAATTTGACTGATGCATTTCAGAAAGGCAACAACTCTCCAGTGTCTTCAATATCTAATGTGGGTACTATAAAAGCAGACTTATTTATGGTCACAATACAGCAAAGACCTTACATGTGCCTCCATACTGGAAGGTAGAGGTTTAAGCATGTTGTGACATCTGGTTGAATCACACTTGATGAAGGGCCTCCGTGCAGTCTGAAAGCACTATGGACACTAGTGTTGTATCTTCAGAACAGCAAAATGCCTAAAGAAGCCACAGATGTAGGCTATAAAGAGAAATAAACACAAATGTTCTGCGTTCACAAAAAAAAAATGACTGCAATTACTGATCACTTGATGCAGGGACGCGAGGCTGAGCACACGACAGAGCAGCTGTGCCTTTTCTCTCCAGCCCAGCTTCGCTCTTGGGCCACCGGAGCCGCCCAACAGCAGCACTCCACAGTGGCACTGGGAAATAGCCACAGATCTTGGGGTGAGGTGAAGAGCTCTACCTGTGTTAGAACTGTAGGTCCACACTCACTGCTGCCATCTAGGAAGCTGGTGACAACAATGGGAAACACCTCAACTGTTACGTTAGAGTTTAGTTTCTTCCTGTGTGTTGGCAGCCTCATTTACTCTGGGATCTGGCATTTACAACACACTCCAGGAACAAGCATTAGGAATAGTGAAATTGCCAGCAGACTCCTCTTTCCCTTTTCCAGCAGGAAACGACTGCAGTGTTTTGCTGAACTGTGAAGGGCAAATCCTACAAAGGATGTCTGGAACGGCTGCAGAGAGCAGTGACATGGGGTGACCTCCCGTGCTGGTGCTGGGGCCCTGCCACTCCTCATGGAGTGCTGATGGCTGGGCCGGACGGAGCCACGACGAGAGGTGAAGCTCGTGGGCGTCAGCACATTGTGCAGAACACTTTCAAGCTGTCTTTCCGCACAGCTTTCATGATTTCCTAGATGAAGCTCCAGAATTCCAAGCTTGTCCCTCCAGTGCCTCATGGTTTTAATTAACCCTGTTGATTCTATACTCTTAGAGCTCTAGAATGCCCTTCTCTTGTAAGGACAAGTATTTCTTCTTGTAACGGCAAGTATTTCTGACCAAAGAAAAATAGAGTTTCTTTAACTGTGGATGAATTGGACATTTTTTTCCTTTTTTTTTTTTTTTTTTTCCCTCCTCCCAAAGACATTAAAGGAGGCGTAGTATCACTTTCACTCCTAGCCTCTCTTGTCAGGAAACATGTATACCCACCCAATAAGTAGCACCGCATGTTACTATTCCCTCCTCATCAGCATGTGGCCGGGGGGGGGCCTGTTGTTGGAACAAAGGTCAGTTGAACTGAGGGAATCAGTTTTGTGACACTTTCAGGTAAAACTAAAGGCTTCTCCCTGAGAATCACCTGCTGTTCAAAAACTCAGCGGGATTTGCCAGAATACTTAGTTTTGTCATAATCATCATCATCATTATCATAAGCTCTTCCGAGGTGATCCTGTTAAGTTTGCTATGCTGTTTCATACATAAATAAATAAATAGAGCAAATAAAATAAATAGAATAATAGAGCAAATAAATAAACCTGGAGGAAAATCTGCCTCTCAATTATTGGTTTTCATACGTGAAATCAGGGGAGTGATTTTAAAAAACATTGTTATCCTACTTGAAAGCTAAAAGGACATTTGAGTAGCTATACTTACTTAATACTTACTTGGAAGCATTTTCTCTTTACTAGTGTCATGCCTTAGAGAGCTCCCATTTAACACTGTCAGTTTTAAGACCTCTGCCTTCTAAAGTACCATTAATTTAGTCTTCCCACAAGATGCATTAACTAATGAACAAAAGGAATGAGACAGCCAAGAGTATCTCCGATATCTTCGATATTCATATGTATCTAATGCAGTTAGCTGAATTTTTAAGAAATAACCAAGCAACACCAAAATAACCTTTGGTTTTAACAAGTGTCTGCTTGGTACTCCTGACAGCTGCTTAATAATAGCTTTTTAGTGCATATGCATTGCATTCATACAAATTCTCTAATAATTTTAAGCGCATGAGCACTACTTTTCTATAGGAAAAAAAAGCTTTGAAGTTAACACTGCAAGTCTACTGTGTCTGGAAAATATATGAATCTTAGACAATTGTCCAGTATCATTCAAATATCCCACATTATAAAGATTTTGTCATTCTTATGTGACTACACCAGAGCTTGGATTTTTTCTCCTCCTGTTCTAGCTGAAGTGAGTTTCCTTGATCTTCAGCCATTTTAGCCATACCCCATGCAACAGTACATACCATAGTTAAACAACTCCTTTTCCTCAACTTCCTCTGAAAGTACTTCTATTCATGAAATATCTCCAATAAATTTATTTTTTCAGAGCTATTGTCCATATTTAATTTCTGCAAGTTGGTTTGGATTATTTCTCTTTTCTCAGCCATTTTCAGAGCCTCACAAAGCAAGCATTTAAGGCCACTCTGCATGACACTCAGCACACTGGGTCCTGGTCATAATTAGAGCTCTTAGGACTGCAGAAATGCAAACAACTTTTGCTGATAAATTTTGCTGTTAGATGTAACCTAGCAATTTAATTATTCCTTATTTTATTTCAATTAAGAAAATATAATTAAGCCCAGCATCTCTTAAACAGAGTCTTTAAATTCACACCCCATCTCTTGCTGTTCCCTTTTTGCACATCACCACTTAGGCAAGATTCTGTTACAACTGCTGTTGACCACCAAACCCTGCACTAGGCTCAGAATGATGGCAGGACATTCCATACCAAACAACTTGCTGACAACTGTTGTACTTAGCACATACACACCTGCAATACCAGAACCCGAAATATCTTCCTGCCTAACTCCAGTTGATAAGCAATAGGCCAACACTTCCAAAAGCCTTCCCTTGGGTCAGAGCTCTCCCTGGCAAAAGCAAGCTGCTCCTAGCCTCATGTACCTGAAACCTAAAGGAAGACTCAGGTCATGCGGACTGATCGCATTTTCTGAATTTCTTTCCCCCTGACAATGCCACAACTACTATATACTTACTTCAAAAACTGTATGTAACCTGATCATGTCAAGCAGAGTGCTTAACACCATTGTGACTAATACATCCAGTCCCAGGTAATACCAGCCCGATACCAGCAGCAACGCATGGTTTTCAAACATTTGGGCCATGCAGAGCATCCTGCATATCCATAACAATGTTGCAGGAACTGCAACCAGACAATACTTAAAAGCATGTTATAGATCTATCAACGTGCAGAAGGACCTTTTAAGTTTATCTGAGAATGCCTGCTATTTTCCCAGTCAGTAGAAATAAGTCACTCTCTAGGTCACACACATCAGTCCTGAGGGTGTGAACTCCTGGGTGGTTTTCCAGGGCATGATCTCGAGCCCATTCTTGGCCTTAGGTTTCACCTGACCTTTCTGTACCTCATATTATGTAACCATAAAATAAATTATGGAGTTGTTATAAAAGAAGAAGCAGTCATGTTTGCAAAACACTGTTTTTCTTGATGGAAAGTGCAAGGTCACTAGTAACAGTATCAGAAGTATATACCATTCTAAATTCTTGTAAACAAAGCCCTCATCTTGGGCTAGAAAGATATCCTGGGAGAACGTCGCCACACAAATGCCTAAATGACACAGTGCCTAAAACTTCTGGGCTTGTGGTCCACTGCACGATGGACAGCCCTTCTGATGCTCTGGACTGATCCAGCCTGGCACCTCCCCAATGCGCTATGCTAGCAGACAGCACAAACAAGTCTCATTCAGAGTCCTGTGGTTTATTATTCCCCAGTTCCAAAAATACCAGTGGTCACCAGGGTGGGGACTTGGAATACTTCAAAAGTGTAGGTGCATGACCATCTAGTGAAATCTGAATTTTGCTTTCAGCTTCCCTGCAACAGGCAAGCTCTTGGAATTGTACATTCAAAGCTTGTTACATTGAGGGTGTTGCTGTATTTTTTATATATAGTCATGCATTTATCCAAAGACATACACAAATAGGTCAGAAATTACCACGTTACAGGAGGCTACCTCAGAGAGCATGGGAAGGTTTCAGTTCTTAAAATGAAAAATATCAGAAATCCCTTGTCTTGCATAGCTCAGCTCCATACAATCAGTCATAAGGAGGATGCCTCTCTGCCTAAAGAATGCTGTCCTGGAGCACAGGCAGGTGGATCAGAGCAGAAGGTAGGAAAAGAGCCCCATCAGCGGCGATGGACACAGGCAAGGGTCCTCAGCTGAGCCGCAGACACTGCACCACACTGTCATGACAGCAAAGCAGCAGCTTGTGCCCCTCATGTGAGCGGGGCAGGGCAAGAAAAGAGACCTCAGAGGATTCATTATCTGGGAGCAGACAGCAGGAGCGTGAGGCAGCAGGAGATAGTTGAAGGCAGCCATTCAACAGAAGAGAAATAGACAGATACTCCTTCAGAAATAAAAGATGATTTTGAGAATAAAAGCAACCTGGATAACAAGTGAGAAGTTCACACAGGCAGAATGACAGCAAGAAAAGCATTCAAAACCACAGGCAACTGGGTTTGCCTGAAACACTTAGAAAAGAGTGCCTTAATAGATGAAATACAAAAGAGAGGTAACTCACTGCAGGCCAAACCACTACATATTAAAAGAAAAAATGCCCTGTGTTAGAATGAGAGACTTCAGTCTTAGCAACATTTGCTATAAACCCTCTCACATGCACCCTGAAATGTACTCTAAATCTCTAAACTCAAACTGCAATTTTATTCACTACAAAATTTCCAACCTAATCCCTTATTATGCCTTACCAGTGCAGGTGAAACTTCAATTGACAGTATAATACATTCATGGACACCTGCAGACCTAGTAATTGGCCAGGGAGTACGTGGATGAGATCAGCAATATTGCTGCATTCCTTCTGTAAGCCTAAATGTCCTACGCCAGGAAACAGCCTTGCTGCTGCAAGGTGCGTAATTTAATAAGCCATTAACTCAAACCTGAGGTGAAGTAAATATTATTATACATTTCAAAATAGCCTTAGAATTCAATTTAAGCATCACCAAAACCCTAATCCTTGGTATACAGGGAGTATTCATAAGTAACTCCAAATCTGTGTCTTAATTTCCAGCTGAGTTGTGCTGTTCTCCGACTGTGATTCCTGCGGTGAGGATAATTTGGTGATAACAACACAGGTCCAAAACAGGGCAGAGTCTGAAAGTGTGCATGGGCCCTCTTGGTGGGATCTTCCTAGGTGAACAGGTGGGCATACATTCCAGCAAAAGCTATGTGGTTCCAATTTGTGTCATAAAGATTTTAATATTCTCCAGCAATGTGACATCTCAGCAGGGTCCTCAGGCATCCCTGAACTAATCCTGTTTTCTGTTCTTTTTGTAATCACTGGGGCAAAATACATTTTTGATAACGCAGGTGCTCCTGGAAGAAGATGCTAGGAACAGATAGAGACAAGGCTGTTTTCATAAGGCCAGTGTCACATCAGTGCAGTGCTGCCTGAATTGCAAACAAAATGCTGCCTGGTAACACAGCTGGCTCAGGCATGTGCTGCTCTCCCCCGTCACATTAGCTGTGCCAATAGCACATGGCAGGATTACAGTGGCTATAAAGTGACAGAGACACTGCTTTCAGTCCCCCAAGTCAGATGTAAAGTGCAAATGGTGCATCATTTCCACAAAGAGCCAAAAGCATAAAATCTGCTTTCCATTTTTGCAGGAGTCGGCCATGTTTTGGACTTTTTTATAACTCCTATAATAACTCCTCTTGATTAGCAACCAAGGCACGTCCCAAAGCAGTTTGGGAAATGCATCTCTTCTATAAATGACAACAGATTATTTAAGCAACAGCCAAAGCACTCTGACTGTGTTTTAGTTTGCTTGCATTAGTGTCAGTCTTCTCATACATCTAAAGAATGAATCCTGCATTTTCTTTAAAATGGTGGAGAGCGATACAAAAATAGCAGACCTCTCATCTAGAATAAAGTTATATGTTTGAAATAGTTGGAAACTGTTTTTTAATCACTGGCGTCTTTCTTCTAGAATATAATCTGCCTGCTACACATTTTGCTTTTCTATCCAATTTCAAGGGAAAATGCAGCAAGTGTGTTAATAAATAATTTATAAAAACATTACAAAAGATAAAGCACTCCTGCTAAAATGTTTCCAGCCTTCTAGATACCAATTCATTTGTAATCCTCTCTGTTTCCCCTTTGCTGGAACATCAGAAGAGGGTTATTGCTGCATTTCTCCACAGACCCATTTTTCTCATCCTGCAAGTGTCAAAACACATCTTTGTTTTGAAGGTATCCAGACTGATAAAAGGGTATGGCCTAGGCTGAGTTGCAAGTTCAATTTTAGCTACTACAGATTTTTGTCAAGAAAAAACTTTTTCATGAAAGCAACATCCTGATTTATTTCTGTGGTCTGGAGTGTGAAGATGGATGTAAAATAGACACATTTCTGGTTCTCCCCAAAAGGAGGCCTCATACTTGCAGTTCCCTTCTATTTTTTGTCCTTCCTCTAAAAAAGAGGGGGTGTACTTTCTGTGAAACAAAGGAGGGTGATTTTGGAGTCCGGTGCACAGGATAGCTTTGCTCTTACCAAGAGGAAGAAGATCACTAGAAGACAGCTTGTGATGAGCTTGGCCAGATGGAATTTAATTTTAGTGAAGGCAATGACCCTATGAGAAGTTAACATCAGTAAGCAAGTAAAACTTGAAGGAAGAAAAATAAGACAAAAATAGCCTTCAACTTGAATAGATCATAGGAGTGTGTGTGCATATGCAAATGTATGTCTATACTGTTTCAAAGACGGAAGATGGGTTTCAATGGATGCAGTTGCCTTGAAAACATGTCTACACGTTCATTAAAAAGGTCATAATTGTATCAGAAGGAAGTTAAAGGATACTCTACCTCTTCTGCACCATCTTACACTATTTGTTTTCTCTTGCTTATGCTGTTCACGTGAAAAGAATAAAGTGAGGAATGAGAAGACAAATGCAAGACCGCCCACAGCATCTTACTGAGCTGAACCATCCCCAGGCAAGCCTCAGCTGTGCCATCAGGAGGGCTGCTTCGCCTGCAGCTCTCTCAGGGACACCAGCAGCGCCCACCACTGCTGCACCAGCTGACCACACACTCCCAAGGGGGGATGCTCTGCCCTGCGGAAACTCAGCAAAAACTTAACAACCATGTCCAGGCAAGAGACTTGGCCAAGACCTCAGCTAGTCATGAGCCACAAACAGCAACTGCATTTCCCGAAACTCATCAGAGAAACAAAGATGCCCAGCAAAGTTGTTCTTTCAAGGCATCACAAAACTTTTATTTGTTTTAACAACAGTGCAGAAATATTGAGATTGACCAAAAAGTCTTCAAGTAGGGCTGCATCCACCTTCAAAGGGGAAAAAAAGAAAAAAAAAACAGAAGTGTTTCCTGGGGCAAATATATATATTTACAATCACTTATTCCTGTGCTTTAAAGATGAGTACTTCCTTAAGAATGCACTTGCAAAAGAAGATTACACTAAAGGAACAACTGTATACAAGAAAATTAAAGGCCTTTTACTTTTTTTCTGCCTTTTCAAAGTTCTCAAATACAAGTGAGAAGACCATTTATTTGGTTTGACAAATAAAGATGGCAACCAAACCATCATGCACAGTCTTTTATATTCAAAGCAACCATTTTGCAGAGCTGATAGAATGTAGCATTGGAGGCATAAAACAGTTTGTCTGGTGAAGGATTAGCAGACTGGCATGTTCTGGATAATAAGACTAATTAGTAATTTTAATCTCTAAAGAACTACATGACGCATTACTTCATTTTTCTTTTTCCTTTATTGCTGGGTTTAATGCCTGCGTCCTGCAACTTATTATAGACAGCTACAGATTTGAAGGAGTGACCAGAGTAAACAAATGGCTGTTTTCACAGCTAGTCCTGAAAACAAGAAAAGGAAAGAGGAAAACCCACAGTGGCAACCCTTATTCAAAGCAGTGAGTTACATAAGAAACAAAGGTGAGATTTTCTAAGGAAAAGGGAAATCAAGGAAAGGCTCCTGCACTGTAATTTGTAATTGCAATTCATGTTACAAACATAACAAAAGCATTTTGGACTACTGACCAAAAAAATTTGTCCCAAGAACTGTAAGTACAACAAAGCACAACACAAATTGTTTTTAGAAAATCTGTACTAATGCAATTTAAGTTTTGGGGCTCTCACACTAAATGGAACTTGAGCTTTATGCAAAGTCCAGAGCCACAAAAGGAGCCTTCAAACATATTTAATTATTCACTCATCTCAAACAGAGCTTCATTTTGTGTGATCCCTGCAGAGATCACCCTCCCTCTCATTGAGATTGGTAAGTGGGTACCTAACAGCTTCTCTTCCCTGGCCAAAATGAGTGAAAAGGGTCCAAGTGTTTGTGAGGGGGTGCAGCTAACACCTCTCAAAGGGTGTCTTTGAAATTTATTATCAGGAGTAAATATGGGTTAAAAGTGTGTGACATGAGAGAGACTGACATAATTTTTTAAAAAATCTGGATTTTTCAGGCCCCAGAAACCATGTCATGCATGGCGAGTATCACAAAACCTCCCTGTGAAAATCCCAGGAGGCTTCACCTTCCAGCCACAGGTAGAAATCTTGGGATTAAAATGGGTGTTTTTAACCCTTGTATACACATAGGCTCTGATTAAGCACTGGAATAAATAGCAGTTTACTCCACTTTACTACTATATTCTCTGTTGGATTTCCTTAAGCTTAACAGCAATGACAGAGTAACTGCCTCTACACTGGGACAGAGACCCTGCATGAAGAACTTCAAAATTAAATAGCGCTAAAGGCAATAGGTCTCAGAGTATCTCTACAGGGTTGTGAACACCACCACTACCGTTCCTTCTCTGGCAGGGATCCTGAACCTCGGGTTCTTCTGTCACAGTCCCATGGCCACGTAGCAGATCAGTGTTGCAGTGCTGTGGAGCTGCAGCTCGTGATGCCGGGCCACACTAACACCAGTTAGATACCTCTGCCATCCTTTGTTACGCTGCCATACACAGTTAATTTTGTTATATGGGCTAACATTCACACTTTGGGAAAATGTGCCAGCATAATAGCAACAGTTTGCATTCCTGTTGGAAGAAAGGCAAAGGCTCATTACGCCAAGTTCCTGACTTACACCTCATTCCTTCAACAATATGGGACCTATCTAAAGTGCCCACATACAGTGCGAGATCTTTAATGCTTTATTGCCCAGTCATTTCTATTTTACCCAAATGAAAAATAAAAACTATTACTGAGCAGAAGTCTCAGGAATTTTTATGAGATTGTAATATTTCCAATTCATGTTAAAAAAAAGACCAAAATCTTCAAGCTGTCACTTGCTTCTCAAGCCGGGGAAGCGGAAGCTGCTGCTTGGTGCAGCACAGCATGAGCTATCAGATGTTGCTTATGGATACTCTGAAAGATGCAGCTGGTGCATGCAGGACTGCGTGAATGATGATTAAACACCACTAACAGCACTCTGCACACCTGCAATGTCCCCTTCAGCATGTCTCACTTACTCCTTCCAGGACAGCCTTCTTGCCTGGACATCACACCTATACAGCTGCTATCTGCCTGGATTTCTCCCTGACGTTTTCTACTCTGTGGTAAAGCCTCACAATGACTCCCCTGGCTGCTGAGAGCATCCTGTGAGTGTGCAAGGCTTAATGATGCAACACAGCTGTTTTTTAGCTACTACAAGATTGGATGTTTGCATTGCAGCTGTGACTGTGAAGCCTGATTTGCAACAGTTCTCTGACGGGTACTGGCATTTCCTGTACTTTTCCTGTCATCCCCAGATTACCTTCTCCCAGCACTGGCATGTCTGACCCACCACAAGAGCAGTGCAGGGGCAATGTGACAGAATATGAATGGTGCAGATTTTCTAGATGTTACACAAGTCTGCAGGAGACAAGGGAGATGTCCTCCCGGTGCCTTTCCTGTGGGGTACCCAGGGTCATCACGGGGCTGAGGCAAGTCCTGCTGGGACACAGGCCCTGTCCTCCCTCTGTTGGCAGATGAGCCTGCACCCTGCTGGCCTGTGCCACACTCCTCTCCATGGACTTATCTGAGGGCACTTTGCTATTTACACACTTTTTTCACCATTGTAAATAATTCAGTGAGCAGTTGATGTGCACAGAGTGTGAGAAAGGTATCTGACTACATATTGCTCTCAAATGCTTGCTAGCCTTAATTTGTTTGATGGACTGTGATGAATAGGTAAACACCAACAGACTGAACGTCCGTAGGTATCAGTATTCCTTGCACTTCCTACTTCCACAAACATGTTTATCAAGAAAATCTCACCCGTGCAAATGGTACTGGCAAATGACTAAGCTAATGAATATTCTTTGAACTAATTCATAGGCTTTATTTGAATATTTTCTCATAATTCCTTTTATTTTATTCCATTTTTTTTTTTCTTTTATAGCTGAACCAGAGATGTACTACCATGTCAGCAGCCTTCTGTCAACAATTCCTGGCCTCCATTTGCTGTGACCATTGTTGTTATTAAATTACTGCAGCAAGTGGGAAGGCATTTGGAAAAAAACAAAAACCAGTAATATTAATGAAAACAAAGTGCCTCAAATACACATTCTCTCCATGTTTAAGCAAACAATTACAGAAAAGATAGCAATACAAAAAAGTTCTCTCCCATGTTATAAAGAACTAATATATATAGTTACTGTGAATTCATAAAAAAAAGCATGTTTCTGTAGCAAGCGTAGTCTGTATATGACTTATCACAAGAGAAAGAAAGACTGTTTTCAACATATCGCTACCCACAATTGCAGTGTATTAACACCAACAGCAGAAAAGATATTCAGAATCTCCTAAAGGTGGGATGGAAAATGCCAACCATCAGCCCTGCTCCCCATCAGACTGTCCAACAGAGAGTCTCCAGCTGTACTGCATGGGAGTGGAAAAGAGCAAGAAACACATTGGTATTAATGGTTACAGACAAAGCCTGCTTCCAATAACCTTCGCTCACAGCAGCCAGCCCTGGGAGCCTGGCACTAGATTAATTTTAAATTCCTGGGGTGCCAATTACCAGTACACAGAAGGGAACTCTGCATTTTGTAGTCAGCTGTGCCAATGTTTGAAAATAGACTATTATCTGAAAATCCACATTTTTTCCTGTGTTAGTCATTATGAGCACAAACATTTTTCTTTTCTATTGACAGAAAATCTGGTGCCATTTTGAACGTTTGAACACACGCAGCACGTGTGCTCGTACACGAACATCCTGCTGGCAAACAAGCCAATCAGCACAGTGGCAGTGCCTGTGTGCTGAAGGCTTTCCAGGAGTACTTGCCATCACTCACACCTAAAAAAAGACTTCACAGCGCTGTTCAGTGCTTGACTGACTGCAAATGGCTAAGGCACTGTTTCTTTTAGAAAGCTAACCAAAAAGAAAAGAACCATTCTATATTCAATTACTGGGTTTAGTGCTGCCAAGCACATGAAACCACGAGGAGCCCTTTAGAAAGGGACGGTGTCACATGCCATCAGCTTTGTCAGGCTTTCAGCAAGATTCCCGCTTGAGGCCTAAGCTGGGGACAGCACTGCAGGGACGCCTCCACCTGCCTGGGTTTGGTCCTGGACCAGACGGGCCAGACCCCTGCTGCCCCCAGAGAGCAGCTCCTCCTCCGGGCCGCGGCATGAGGTGGGTTCCTCGGGGCCACATGTGGAGCTGTGCCGCAGCAGGAGGCTGTGAAGGCTACCCGCCCACAGTGCTCACGAAGTGCATCTCAAGCACTGCTCACCCAGAGCCAGAGGAAGCACTGAAAAGACAAGGCAATGTGTGAGGTGGGGCAGAATTCAAACAACAAAAGCTATTTCTTTTTGTAAGAGTATCACTAATTTCCTTGGGAATGAAAGTACAGAAGGCCAAATTAAATGTCTGGAAACCAGAAGGTAGTCCAAAAAAGAGTACAACTAATTAAAGATGGAGCAAATTATGAGTCCAGCAGGCTTTGCAGCAGCCTTGTTTTTAAGGTGTTGCTGAAGATTTCTCCATGGCCTCCCAAATGCTCTTTGAAGAAGTTGTTTACCTCATCATCTCCCTCTTTATCTGTGTGTTTTGCAGACCATACTTTGTTTTTCTAGAAATCAGGAATGCGAAAGAAAAATATGAAAACAGTGTAGAGAACCACCAGCAGTACCTTTGTTGTTATTTCTTCACTCAGCTCCAAGAAGTCAGTACGGGAGGCTGAGTGCTCAGAGCTGGAAGGTCTCCTGCAGAGGCATTACAATGTTTGTTCTACAATTACAAAATCTATTAAACAGAAAACAAAGGTATCTTTTTTTGTAAGGCAGTGTTTAAAACTTATTATGAAGACTAAAATGTCTCAAAAAAAAACACCACTAAACTTCAGATTACAAAGGAGGAAACCTCAGCTGTGTCCTTTATAGCGGACTTGCTATCTCAACCACACAGTGCCAAGTTTGCCATCACAGTGATATTTTTTCTTTTTCCCCTCTGAAAATGAAGCCAGGATAGTATCTCTTTGGCAACAGGAAACACTGAAAACATTACCATGAGCTTACTGGCCAGAGCCTTGACAGGAACACTTGGAAAAGATAAAAGGACTTGGTCTGTTGTGAATGCTACTCGATTGAACACCGTTTGCCTTTCAGTCAGGAGCAGGCTGTCATGCTGCCTTCCAAGTGCACACAAAACCTGTTTCTCTAAATTAACATCCACTGCTGAGTTGTGAAAGACCCAGCATCGTCATCCTCTGCTGCAAACTGAGATCAGGCTCCTTGCACTGGCCCGGGCCTCGTCCCTTCACCAAGGCGTTGCTACCACAAGGACACTTGTCCTCCCCTGAAAAACACCCTTGCTTACAGTTCAGATTCATTAAATATACATTTGAATAATTTGGCAGTTCTAATAGGACAGGAGGGTGTTCCAGAATTGTGTCCCACAGGGGTGCACATTGATGAACTAGGCTTACAGCATTGTTCACATTAATCTTTTATTATTAGCTTTAATAATAAAAGTACTTTATTATTTTTATTATGTACTGTTCTTAAAGCCTTCCATAGCAAAATTAAGAAACCAAAATGCAGTGCCAAGTGGAAGAAGCAAGGCCAACTGGCTGCCTAAGTCAGGCTGCAAGGAAAGTGAGCATTTTTCCACTCTGCGCTTGGGGCAGCCTTACAGAGCCCCCAGACGCAGTGACCTCGGCTCTCAGAGGGGCCATGCCCCCCATGCCCACAGCCAGCCCCCTGCCCAGTGCCGCAGCCTGGCCGTCAGGCACCGACCCAGCGCGAAGCTCTGCACCGCTGCGGGCCTGGAGGGACCCAGCCCTGCCTGAAATTGAGCCACCTCACACAGTGAAGGCACAGTGCGTCCTTGTTTCTAACTAAAAGCATACTACATCCACAACGAAATGTCCTGCATCACATTTTAAAAACAGGCTCATAAGAAATGCATTTCCACATTCACTCTTCTCAATGCCAATCAATTACCAGAGCACAGAAGATGGCCTAAACATTGACCACATAAGAGATACCTCAGGATACAGGAAAGGAGATCCTATGGTACTGCACTGCCACTGGTTAGATACAGGCTTTGTAAATGTTGTAGTAAAGTCCAGTGGTGCCCATGAGAGTGCACAGCAGGTGGTTAACAAGAAGAGGGCTGACCTGGCAGAGAGGACCTCTGCGGGACTCCCACAGGCTGTTCCGCCTGCAGCAGAGGGTGCTCCTGGCACTGTCTTTGGTTGGGGAGTGCACAGGCTACACGAGCATTGCTCAGGCTAGTGGATAGTGGGTTGAAACTGGGGGAATTTTCCTGATGGAAAAATGTGCAAAGCTAGAAAATTCTCTCTTAGAGGTAATGAAGAAACTCGTGGCATTTGGGAGCAAGCCTCCCTGCAGGTCACAGTCCAACTTTGGGTTGGAGTTTTGCAGTCTATTTTGCATCACCTGTTCATCTTGGCATCTGAGAAGAGGGACTCTGCTGTCTGCCCCGTGAATTTCTTCAGAAAGTGGCCTTCCTCAAGATTTTCAGCTTATGTGAAAAAATTTGTGAGCAGAGCTGCCCTTTAGCAATGCTGGAAGCTCTCTGACACTGGCAGGGGCTGAAGCCTGGGCTCCGGCTGCTGCAGACCAGCAGCTGGTACTCTTGGGAAGGTCCTAGAGCACCAATGTGGGGCTGAGCACGCCAGGAGCTGGAGGTGCGGGTGTATGCACTGAGCAAAGCTGAACACCTTCCAAGCTTTCACAGCACTTCTATTTCCCAGAGCTCTTGGGACTGCAGAATGAGGATCTTTTCACCAACACCCTAACCAACTTCCTGTTCCTATGTAGGCAAGAACTGTGAGAACCAAGTGATCTGCTATTCCACCCATCCCAGTTCTCTCTCTGCCTTCACTGGGGACACCTGGGAGAAAACATTAACTGAGCAAGCACACACAGTGCTGCCATGCTGTGTCTACAGTTCAGAATTAACTTAGAATTTCCTTTGAATTCTCATGTCACATCATTCATCACAGGCACCAGCAGACACAGCCGCAAAATAATAAAACATACAGCTGTCTGCTGCCCAAGGCAAACTGGACTCTAAGTTTAGAGATTTTGTTCAGTTCCATACACTGAACTGTGAACTTTTAATGGCTTCTTTAGTCATGCTTATAAACAGCTCCCCCATCTCCTTGCTGCCTGCTACATCCAACTTCGTACACAGGTCAGGAGCTGGAGCGGTGGCGAGGAAAACCTCCTGCAGCTAGAATGGCTTAAAGTTGGTAGATTCAACACGGTTGCACTGCATTTTCAGCAAAGTCACAACAACACAGTTTTCCTCCATGTAGGTGAAATACCAACTGCTCTGACTGCAGCAGTGGAGGGTTTTTGCCCCTTTACTTAATTACATACAATGTTTGTATTTTGAGGATGCAAACAGAGCTCAGAGATGCACGTAAGCATAACAGAAGACAGTAACATTTTGTGTATGTTCCCTTTGATTAAGCCCACTGAGTAGGCACCATCTTCTGTAGTTTGTGGGGTGTCTTTTTATGCAGCTGAGAGAGCAACAGCTTTGTCTTTTTTAATATGGAAGTGTGATTCCAAACCAAGGGAAAAACATGGAAGTATTTTCCATTTACTTCTCAAAACAGATGTCATTTTCCTTAGGCCCACTTGTTTTCAGGATTGTGGGGATTTAATCTTTAAAACAATAACATTATCACAGTATTTGTCAAGTGCTGTTTTCTAACAAAAGAAAACAAATTGCTTCCACATGCTCAGCATTTGTAAGCAACAGTAAATAGTCAATACAAATAGCTCAACAAACCTACATTTAGCACTCCAGTGTCAGCAAATACCCACCCCAGACACTCAGCGAGTGAACCCGAGCACACCTACCATGTCCTGAGGACCACTCAGTATGAGGCCACTACCCAAACACTGCAGAACTAGGAGAAAAACTGCTTGACTTTTCAAGGGACTTGATGGTGCCCACAACAATAAGAAAAATCACCCAGTAACCCAACAGAACTACCTCAACACTAAACTCCCTGCTGGAGGAAAGCTGTTCCACCCACCCTTTTTGTGCAGCTTGCCATGAGGTTTACACTAAATTCAGACAAATCCCCGCAGGCTGCTTTCTCTCCCACGACGTTGCATGCTCAGGAAGCAGTTGGCTTCCCGAGCTCCTACTGCATGACTTGCTTCAAAATGAAAATAAATAAATAAATAAATAAATAAAACTAAAAATCTAGAAGTCTCATTTTAGCAGACTCTGTTTAGGGTACACTTAAGCTCAAGCTATAAAGAGGAAGGGAGCTATGCATCAGCTCTATATTTGCTAGAAACTTTATATAGAGAAAACATCTCACAACTCTAAAGAAATATGTACCACTTTATGAAAATTCCTTGCACATTCATACAAGAAACATCCCCCAAATCAAACACCCCAGAGAAGGGCACAGATGACTTCCACAGCAGCAAAAAGAAAAACAGCCATACAAGTTCAATTGGAATAAAACCACAAGAAAGGAATTCATCGGCATCCTACCTGAAGAAGCCAGTAGCACCTTCTGTGAAACGTGGGGATGATGGAAGAATGGACGTAACAGCCATACAAGCACTAAGGACAAAAAAAAGAGAAAGCAGATACAGGGTTAAGGAAAGAAATCAGTATCCAGATGATGAGCAAGTTTAAAAGGCAGCACCCAGAGACAGGAATGAGAGAACATTATCCGGTGTGCTACACTGGCATTTTTTGAAGTCAGTCCAGCACTTTGATTCTCCTGGTAAAACAGAATAGCAGGTTATATCAGGGCAAAATTTTAGGAGAATACATTTTAAACACCACTGTGGGTTAAAGACTCAATGGACAGAATTTAAACATTTTCTAGTTTATAAAGGGACATAAACCCCAAACTGCAGATGACCAGATCCTTATTCAGCCTTTTTGTCAGTTTTTGAGAGAGATGACTGAAGCTTTTCCAGTTACTCGATGACTCACGGTGCCATGCCATGGCTGCAGCAGAAGTGCCTGTGCCCACCCTGCACGTTGTGGAGGAACCAGGTCCTCCACCACGCAGCAACATCCTCAGCTTCTGCTGCAGAGAAACCCCTTGGAGATGCATGAGCACTAAGCAGGCAGAGCTAGAACCAAAAAAAAAACCACACCTATTTTACATGGCTTATCACTCAAATACACAGATTTTAAAATTGAGAGCATGTAAACTGAAAAAAAATGTTGTCATGTATTGTTTTATACAGCAAAATGAGAAGATAGTGTTTTGTTGTTGTCATTTTAATGAACTTTGCTTGCCCAATTATCTGGAACGAGTAAGTGTAAGGAATCCTTCCTGCAGCAAAATCAGATTTCCAGTGTGTTAAAACTGAAACAACACTGTCAGTTGGAAGCTAAGCCCAGTACAAACCGAACACAAAACTGTTATTAAAAGATCCACGTACAATTCCTGCCCACAAAATATGTTTATTGTTAAAAAACAATATTATTTTCTGACTCTACTGGCTTTTAATATAGTCCACGTGGGGAGTGGGGATGGGCATGCATATGATGATATATTCCCCTCTACTGAAGGTGATTAGTTTTCGTTAAATGAGAGATTGCAACAAATGAGCAATCTGCTTGCAGCTTTCTTCAGATATTTCCCCTGAAAGATCACAGATCATGCATGTTTTAAGCATGCCAATTTTCTACAATTACAGAAGAAAAAAATAAGTAAAGCCAGCTGCAGGGGATTTTGCAGAGGAACTTCATTTTTCGCTTTACTCCAGTGACTGCACTGATTGCAACAACAGTCGTAATTACCACTCTCTGCACACTGCTATGGGCCCTTGCTGTTCCCTGGGGAGCAGGTCAGTGCGCCAGGGCCTTGTGTGGGGTCACGCCATGCTCGTGCCCTGCAGGCGACCAAGGCAGCTCAGTATGTGCAGATGCAAATGCTCGGCCCTGTCGTGTCAGAGCCTGGGGAGCAGCACTCTGTGCAGCTGCAGAATGAACAGGGAAACACAGGACTTGGTGCTTTTGCATCCAGCACTGAAACTGGGGCTAAGCCTTTCAATTCCTCACTGATGGCATGGCAGGCTGCTGCTTTATTTATTTATTTATTTATTTATTTATTTATTCCAATGGTAAGATACTTAGAATCCAGTGAACATTTCCCAACAAGTAGGAGCAAACTCTACAACAGGCAAATAGACAGCCACCAACTTCTCCCTAACACAACAGCAGCCAGGGTAAGGAAGAATTTCCCTGTCCTAAAAAGATATTCCCACTCCCTTCTGCAGTGCTGTTTGAGGGAAAGATGCTGAAATTACATACAACCAACTTGCATGATGATCTTAAAATAAACAAACATGCACAAAGGGAGTAAACATGTTCATAAATTATCACCACCCTAAGCCCTTCTTCAGGTGTTTGGGTATGAACAATAGCATGTCAGATGGACAGATACGTTAAAATTGGGGCAATTTGGTCTACGAACGCTAAGAAAAGAATGGAAAAAATGCAGAACAGCTATATCATTTAGAAACCTATTTGGAAAGCAAGCTTAGTGTTTATGAGTTCCAAAACATTTTAAATATTAAAACTATTAACAACTATTTGGGGTAAATATTTTAAAATGTTCAGTGCAAATATTAGCAACCTGTATGCCATCAGCTAAAGGGCTCTCATAAAACAAATTTACCAACTGAACGTATGCTGTGTATTTGAAGTCCTGAAACATCAAAACTGAGGGAGTTAGGAGTTTCTCCCCAGTTTCTGCAATTGATTCCTCTCTCGGTGGCCATCCAGCAACCTCTGCCCTCAGTGGGAGCTCTGGATGGGGAGCGTCTGCAGGCAGAAGCTGGGCACTGGCAGCAGCTGAAGCTGTGACCCCGCTCTGCATGCAGGGACGATAAGTGCTGCCACGAGGGATGCGGGGTGCTGCTGGGTCAGCGTGCCGGGGAGACTGAAGGATACTCAGCTGTCTGCTGTCAAGGAAAAATGCTCTTGGTTTATTTCCTTACTCTTAATTTTGGTCTTCCCCACAGTTGCAGGATGGGACAGCCCTCACGCTGGTGAAACTTCAACAAGACTTTAAATCACATTAACTGAAACAGAAGCGGATGGGTGCTAGAAAATCTGATCTCTAAATCACTGTCTGAATTGTCTAGACTATTTGTTTTTGCAGATATGGATGCCATGTCATAAATACTGATGTTAAGGCTAACATGTGGAATCAAGGCTTTATTGGCACTTGTTTGGATGACCTGCGTATTTTACTCGGTGCTCTGTCATGCCTGAGTAATGCCATTATCTTGGCTGCAAAGCAGCTCACACCGGGACACGCGCTCTGTCTCTATAATCTCTCCAGTGCAGGAATCCCAGCTGTTTGGTGCAAACACAAAGGGTCTGGTGTATCTTGATTTATAATTCTGTCTCGAAGGCACCTTCATAAACTATGAAAACACTCTGCAAACAATGAACTTGCCAGCCTTGACATCATTAGCATGCCCTGTAACAGGATTAGTGCAGAGAGAAAGCCATCGTTTCAGGTGTGTCATTAAAAGCGCACGCTTATCAGCGAGTACCCTGAGAGGCTGGCTGCAACGTCTCCTCCACAAGATAATCACTCACAAGGTCGGTTTGAATTAAAAAGGATTTAAAGACTGCTGGCTTCTATCACAGAGTTATTTTTAAAATATAAATGACAAAGATTAATAATGGTTTTTAAATATGTCAAGGGTACATTTCACACACACACACACACACAAAAAAAAGAGAGCGGGGAAAAAAAGAGGGAGAAAAACCTCAGGAAAATAATCCAAATAAAAGCTTAACATTTTAATCCCACCATTCAGCATGGGAAAAAGGCAGACAGTGTTTGTTTAAGATAATCCCGGACAGTGATTCTTGGCAGCACTGCAGCCTGGTGCTTTATTAAAAGGTCTTTAATATACAGTTCTGCTGACTCAGAACTGGTCTTCCCATTTTGGAAAGCAGCGTGGAAGGTTCAGGATCACCAGGTCTGAACAGCTTCCCATCAAGGACTTGGAAAGCAGGTTCAGAGCCCTCCTCTGGAGAAGCTTTCACAGCATGTGCATCCACCTCTCTTGTGCCCAAAACAGAGGCTGATGCAGAAGTCAAGGACCCCAACCTTAGGAAAAGTTAAAGTTAAAAATTAGATCCCAGGAAGGAAAAGCATGCATAGCTTACTGGATAAAGTGATTTTTCTCCTTGTACTAGAAAGTGCTGTTTCAAATGCTATGACCTATTTGAATGGGGGAAGCATCCACATTCTTCAGCTATGAGAGAGACTAAAACCATCTGATACATGTTTCTGGATTTCTGTTGAGGCTGATGTCTGTAGTGACTGGTGCATCTTCAAGAGGACTACACAAGTCCAGCAGCGCTGAGGTTCCCCGGGCTCGCTGTGCAGCCAGCAGCTACAAGCACACTGCCATGGTGGAGAGGGCACTGCAAAGGAGAGAGGTGCCCAAAGCACAGCAGCACTCAGTTGCTCAAGGAAGCTGTCCTCCAGGAGGAGGCAGAAGCTATTTGCTGAGCATGAGGCAGCCCCTTCCCTGAGCTGGTTCCAGGCACACCACAGGCTGCATGCAGCAAGAGCACGTGGAAGGCACCACCTTTCAATCCCGAGACTTGCGCATTTCCTGTGAACTCTTCAGAGGAAAACTGAAATTCCTTGAGAGACCTGGTCTTTTATCTACAGGTCTGTTGTTTAAATCCAGCTGTAGGCACCTCAAAGCTGTACTTATCTAAAGGAAGCTCAGATAGTACAAACAGCCACAGACTAAATCTTACACAACCCCAAGCATGGATGGCAAAGCTCTATGGCAAGCTCCCTGTTACCACAGCACACAGCAGTTAGCTAAAGGAGCCTCTAAAAAACAAAACAAACAAACAAAACAACAACAACAACAAAACCCACCTCTTGCTCAAAACTGGCAGAAGGGGTTTCATCAGCTGTTTCGTCTTTTTTTTTTTTTTTTTTACTGGGAAGGTAAAGAAAATGCCACGGCCTGTGTGTCTGTGGTTATGTTAATGCTGGGCTGGGCTCTCAGCCAATGCATTAAGTGAAATCGAATTCCTGAAACCAGCTTTAATCAGCAGATTTTTAAGGTTAGAATTACTCTCTCCTCTACAAGGCTTGCCAAGGTTAATTCTGTTCTGAGCATGCTGAATTAATGGGCTGGACAGAGAAGAATTGTTTTTTCCTGATTTGCTTTTATGTCCACAAAATCTCTAGGAGAAAAGAAATAGTATTTCTGAGCTGCCTGAAGAGAAAAGCCTCTTCAGCAGCTTATGATTTCTGTTTTGAAAATAGAGACAAAGACGTGAACTTCTGTCACCTCCTGGATGAGTACCGGGTATGGCAATAGGCACCAGCCCGTCCCCAGAAGGGAGCTCTGGGGGGCAGCTGCCCTGGGGCAAGGACTTGGATGCCGTTCCCAGCCCTCAGGTGCCACGGGACAGTGACTGCTGTGGCAGGAACAGCTTCCCTTGGTGCGTGCTGCAGTCACCTTTCAGGGAGGGATGTGCTTAGGCTTGCAAATTGCATGACATTTAGATGTTTAAGTATTAACAGTTTCATATCCCCCCTGCCCCTCCAGCCAACAGAAAGTAATCAAGATGGATGTTTTGGACAAAAAATGCCATAAAGATGTTTCCAGGAGGCAACAGTCAGGTGAAGAAGCCTATAGAGCAGGGAAAAGAGGAAAACAATGAGATGAGAATAAGGCTCTGAATGCTTGCAGAGGTGAGCAGAGTGCTTTTTTGGCCATTAGCTTAGACACCTTCAGGGAAGGCTACCAGATGCATTTTCCGGAGAGGTGCAAGCAAAATTACAAAGTGGTCTTGGAAATTTTGCAGTGTTGTACACACTTAGGTAGGAAATTTGAACATGTAACGAGCATCAACTTTGTCCTGAAATACTGCAGTGGTGCCCCTTTATGCTGACAAACCAGCTGGTCAAACATCCTTCCCTTGCCGCAGCCGGGCTGGGAAACAGCAGTGCAATTCTGAGCCGGTGGCAAAACGCCACCAGCACAACGCAAACCTTCCCCAGCACTGCTCACCTGGAGGACAGTGGGAGGCACATGGGGCAATCCTTCCAACTCCCAGTGCAAGAGAAGCAGAGATTTGATAGTCACACATGTTGATAGCAGGAGTACCTCTGAGGTGAAGAGGGTCCTGTTTCTGCAGGGAACTCCATTCACAGCAGAACAGTATTACCAAGCTCACACCAGCCTGCACGACAAAGCCACGCTCTCTCCATGCTACGTCCCTCCTGCTTCTGAGTGACGACACCCCGTAACTCCCCTTCAGCATGAAGTCCATACATGCCTCCAGATGTTCTCAGCTCCAAACAGCTTATTTGCAGCCCCAGTGCTGCTCCCAGAGAGTCCACCTCTGCCAGCTCCACTTCATCTTGTACCTTCCTAAAATTGACTGATCATTAAAGAAAAAAGGGCTTTCTCTGGACGGAGAGGTATAGTTGGGCAATTAGAACTGCCTACCCTTCCATTTATATGCAGCTCACATCTTGCCTTATCTAACCTCTGACAACTGGAGGAAAAAAATCAAAGTATTAGTGCATTTTTTTTATCCTAAGCTCCTTAAAGTGATTGTAGCTTATTTAAAAATAATACAATAATGCTGAGGTGTTCTTCCTTAACAAGAACACCTTGGGAATGGAAATAGGAGAGCAAGAAATCAAAACTTCAAGATAGGGTTGGTCAGACTTTGAAATTCTTCTCCCCAGCCAGTTACACTAGTGGATATTTATTAAAAAAGTCAGGATTTTGTTCAGATTTTCACACTGAATTCCCAATTCCCTTAATAAGAAGCTAAATCAATCTTTAAAGAACAAACCATGTAAGACCCGTGGCTCTAAATTATTAAAATATACTTGAGTAATTTTATGGTATAAGGCTTCAACTTCTAATATCCCAGCAGCTTGCACACATCCTAGAGTATGACTTATACAGGTCAGCGGGGAAAAAATAAGGTCCTCTGCCTCCAGACTTGTGGGAAGGCAGGGGATGGACCAGGCTTCTTGCTCAATACCCTGGGCAGATGCTTCTGCCCTGGTGCCTGTCCTAGGCAGTACGGGATTTACACCAAAATCCCTAAACAAATAGCCTTTTCAAACACACACAGTCGTGGCAACAGCAACAAAAAATGCCCCAAATAATGGAATCTGACTATAAGACAAGTGAAATCCAAAACACAGAGAAAAAAGAGAGGAGAGGAGAGGAGAGGAGAGGAGAGGAGAGGAGAGGAGAGGAGAGGAGAGGAGAGGAGAGGAGAGGAGAGGAGAGGAGAGGAGAGGAGAGGAGAGGAGAGGAGAGGAGACAGGACAGGAGAGGACAGGACAGGAGAGGACAGGGGAGGGCAGGGGAGGACAGGAGAGGAGAGAATGAAATCATCAAAATAGCAGTATGAACATACTTTTTGACCTCCACCTCCCATGGATAAAACTTAGAGGGAAAATGACTCTTAGTCTGTCCCCTGTTGTGCTGAACATGAAAGCTTGCCTCACATCCCAAAGAGCACAAAGCAAGGAAAGCATCAGGACCTAATAGCTACTTTGAAGTATTTGAACACGTGTTAGTTTCTGTGTAGTCCCGTGTCTTTCAAACATTTCCACAGCCCACAGTAGCAAGTTGGAACTGCCAATGTGAATATACTGTCAATGTTTAACAAACTGAGGATGCAAGCAGGGAGAGCACCAGAACAGCAGCTGTGTCCATGGCTTGTAACACCACTAGAGTTGGAGGGTGGAAAACCCCACTGCTGTTCCTAGCCTTCATGTTGTTAAGCAGTGTGCAACTCATCATCTCTCTGTTACACTACTGCCCGGCGCTGCGTTTCCTTCTGGAATGGCACCTACACTTCTAAGAGCTTCTCCACCAACTGTCATTGGGGAATAACCTACGGCTTGCAGCACTATGCATTGCTGCCATGGATCAGACCTCCCAGGAAAGCCAAGTGAGGTTTTAACTTCATTCTTCTCTTTGTTCTAATGATAAAATACAGGTCTTCTAAATTAACTGTTGTACCTGAGCCCAGTCAAGTTCTGCTCTTGACTTCAGCCTCCATGTTACCTCCTCAGCCATGCACCATGCACAGCGATTTAAACCATACAGTAACATGCAGGCTGCACATGATAAAAATTTCTCAGGTGTATAAAGCCAGAAAGGAACAAGGTTCCTGTTGCCTGGGACTGTTCTACTCCTTTTAAAGGCAAGCATATTTCAAAAGAACACCAACCAGTGTAGCAGCAGCACTGAAACTCACAGGCAGAAAGCAGAAGTTGCATGGCTTGGAGCCTCTAGGCATTTGAGGGTAACGCAGCCCACCTTTACTTTCTAAGGTGTGAAAGGATGCCCCAATACTTACAGCAGCCTCTAAGTTCTCACATCAGTATTTTCCTTTCAATGCAACAACCTGTGTTTCAGACATACCAGTCAAAATGCAACAATAAAAACAACACTGCCATCTCTATCATAGACATTTCCAGTATCTGTTCATACAGACAGCATTGCATCCTATTCTTTCCACCACCACATCCCAGCAGATGCGCTACCCAACCTTCCTGAACATGCTATATCTGGATGTCATACAAATCATAATCAATGCTCAAAGTTTGTTAGCTGTTTGTATTAATACATTTGCTTTACATGTAGGAACCATTTTCCATCTGCATCTGTAAAAAGTACCACAAAATTCTCTGCTACTCTTCTCTGAAAGGGGAGAACCTGGTTAGAAGTGCAGGGCAACTTAAAAATTGAGCCTGTAACATGAGCTGCCTATTCACCACCAAATTAGTAGGCATAGGGGGAAACCCTCAAATTCTATGTATGTCATCTCTCTTCTCAAACAGATCTGAAGTAAGTGCCCTTTGAGATCAGGTTATCTTGTAGCAGATGGTCTTTCCTTCAGGACATGGATGCTGAAGCCACAGATGCCTTCCAAATCCATTTAAACATCAGATTATGCTCGTCCCTGTCAGCTGAAGGAGCTGGGAGACAGCAGCAGCTCCAGCCAGCTCCATTAATCAAAATTCATCGAGAAAAGCCAACATGCTGCTATAAAATCCCCTGACTCGATGCCAACACCACGCACAGGGAACCTAATGTCATCAATCTTACTTTTTCTCCCTGAACAGTAAGATGCAGCTGGGGAGGGAGAGAGCAATGATGGGGCTTGGCCAAGCAAACAGAGCCAGAAATATTTTTTGACAACTCTCATAGGGCAAAATGACACAAAGTTGACAGGTATGAAACAGAAATCCAACCTAAACATTTCTTTGTACAGATCAGCCCCAGTTCAACCTTTTAAAATCATGAGGTGTAACACTGGCTGAACCCCGCAACACTGAGAAACCATCCAGGAAGGCAGACAGGCAACACTTGGAGGTTTTATTTTGATCTAGAAAGGGAAGAAAGTGTCATAACATAGGGAGGCATCCAAAATTTCCTTCTACAGTATCTCCACTGTAGCAAATCTTCATGTTTTCTCACTACTGATTTTAAAAAAACAGAGATGTTGGTCAGGTTTAGATTTTTCCTCCAACATTTATACACAGTACAACAAAAAATGTGCATGGGAAGAACCTACGCTGCTGGCAAGTATTTTATCGATGTCACCAAAACTTAAACAATTGCTTATAGTTTGTAAATTTGGACAAGGAATCCTCATGTACTGACAGCAAATCTCTCTCTCTCTCACACACACACACACACAAAAAAAAAAAAAACCAACAAAAAAAACTTAACATTTCTACAGTTTAAAATCCCAGATAATCTGGCCGTTAATTTTTAGGCAACAGATTGCAACGTAAAAGACTGATTCAGTTAGGATCTTCATTTTCTCTCTGAAAAACCCAAGAGGCCTCAGAAGTGAAGTTAAAGGGGACATTACAGCAATGAAACATTAGTCCAGTTCCATGTTCCTTGCCTTGCCTTTATTGGCGAATCATTAGTTCATTGTGATTTTTACTTTTCTGTTCCACCATGACAATACTGTTGTGCAGAGTGTTAATACGCTGTCCTGGGAGACCTGCAAGGCTTGCATTGGATTCTCTGCAGACCCCACTTTGCTCACCACAAGCAGAAATAGGAACACACAAATATTTTCATGTCCCAGCCTGCACGGCTGTCAGCATCACGGTGTACCTCTGCTGCATCAGGGCACTGGCTGCTGTTCAGGCATTCAGCCTGCTATAAGACTATTTATTTACTTATTTATTTATTTATCACTGTTTTGGCTCTTTTTCTGACGTGCTTCAAACCCTCCTGATGCCCTTGATGTTGCCAGCAGTTACACCTAGATAACAATTTCTGGATTGAGCACACAGATCTCATTTTATGGCTAATCAAAGGAGCAGAGGTTATTGCATCCTCAATTTAAAGGCAAGCTGTATTCCTTACAGGACCTTGTCAATTCTGGTAGTTTTTGTTATCAAATATCTTTCTATTTACCTCATGACTTGTTAGAAAGCAATTTTTGAAGTGTTTAATATTTTATGAAATATTTAAATGTTTAATGGGTTGCTTTTCATACCTGTTTTCCCTCTGTGGAATTCTGAAATCACTGCAAGGATTGCAGGTATTAATTGTCTTACTCCTATAAATTACCCTTCTAATAATATTGGCTAACTGGCAGAAATGTACCTATATGGACACTCATCATGGGTGCCCCAAATTCTAGAACTTACCAAGAGTTTATTTTGAGACTCAAACAAGAAAACCTCAGCTATTCAAGCATGGTGGTTCCTGCATTTGGCATCTCCTCAAATCATCTGCTCTTTTCTACGCCAGTTTGAAACCTCATGTAAAACATGACAAAACCAGGTTTCATGATGCCTGCAATCCCATGCTGTGTGCCTTACAGAAGTCCCTCCATCCGCCCAATTTGATCTTCAAAGCTTTCTTTGCAAGTCCATTGCACAGACTCTAGGTCTCCATCTTGGCACTTCTCCTCCAGATCCCTGTGAGCAACTCCCATCTTCTGCACATTTTGCTCCATGATTCTCTCATGCAGGAAGGAGACTAGTCTCTAGAAAGTGATATTTTTTTTGCACTTTCTCTTGATTTTTACAGTAAATGCTGTTTAAGTCTAGTCTTTAGACAAAGACTCTGTTCTTATTTATCACGAGGAAAAAAAAAAAAGTAGAGATGCCGAACTGTACTATCTTTGTAACACTGAAGGGTAATGACATTTCCTCTTTTAACATGTGCACATTTCTTCAGGAATAAAACCTAGCTGTATCTATTTCTTGTTCCCCGCTACTGTAATGTTCAAAGCATGTGGCTCAGTCCCATAAGCACTCCCAAAGTGAGCACCAGGGTATAATATGCCCTCACTCGCATGCCTTTCTGTAAGCAAAGAGCATTCAGAGGAGATGCTCTGTGATAAACCGTCTGCTGAGAGAAGTATGGGACACCGAGGGGAAAGACTCAAATTGGGTTGTTATTTGCAGTGGTGTCTGTGACAAGATTTTATACTTTTAATATGCCTGTCTTACTGGAAAATGATTGTCCTTCCCAGCAGATACTTCCTCTCTTACCAGGGCCACCAGCCTAACAAACAGGCTCCTACAGAGCTTTCCTAGTTGCTAGCTCAAGCTGGCGTTCTGCAGCAAGAGGGATACTTGCAGGCTGGCTGCATAAACCACCACCTCCTCCAGCACCTGAAGGACTCACCACAGGTTCAGGAATTTCAAACACTGCAGTCATTTAGATTCATCACAGTACTGAGAGGTGCCACGGGGTACAACGCCGCATTCGAGCATGAGCCTGGCTGCAAAGCCGAGCAGGACGCGGGCTCAGCAGCTCAGCTGAGGCAGGAGCTCCAGGAAGCTGTTGTTCTCACCTTCCCTATTAGAACACTAATGGGGACACAGCCATTGTCCATGCAGAAAGAGGCTCAGTAATTAATGCCCAGTGTACTGCCCAGTACACATTTTCCAAATCTGTTGCACAGCTGGGTACCAGGATATTCTTTTCATTGGGTTTGACATGAAGGAAAAGTTACACAGAATTATAATTGCAAATCTAACAGGGTTGTCAGAGTGGATTAAATTACCGTAAGAAGAAGAAGAAGAAGAAGAAGAAGAAGAAGAAGAAGAAGAAGAAGAGAGTCAGTAACTGTGTTTTCCAGTATGCCCCAACCCCTCTTTTCTATACATTTTCTTTTATTCTGGTAGCCTGCACAGTTTCAGCAACAGCATTTACTGGTAATGTCCACTCACTATTGAATCCTCTGGCACTTTCCCATTGATCTCTTACCTGCAGCTCAATAGTAAATTAAAGTCCAAGGTCAAGCCTTTTTTAGCAGGTTGTTTACATTCAATAGAAGCCCCTGCCTTTCTCTGTCTGAGGTAGCCTGAACGTGGACACGGGCTGCCAATCCAATCACCATTACTAGTTTTGATTATATCAGCCAGAGGGGAAGGGATATGATCCACAGAAATAGGCAGCCAAACAAATAACTTTCTGCTTGTACAACCAGGAGAATGACAAGCAGGGAGGTGGTTTGGCCTTCTGCAAAGAAAGGCCAAAGTCCCTGCCTGCAAGGCAAGGAAGAGCATTCACTGAAGTGGTAAGACACAGAGGCACTGATCGGGGCCTGAGGTCCTGGGATGCAAACATGCAGTGATATAAAAGCTGCGGAGCTGCTGCAGATATTTCTGTATTACAGGAGAAGCAAACCCAGACCCAGCCTGAAAATGAATGAAGACAACATGCTGGAATCTGCAGTGGCAAACACCCTCCCTCCAAGCTCTAGTCCTCAGCGCTGGGGCCCCTGCCCTGCAGCAGGCAGACCGGGCTGCTTGCCGTGGACAACCACGTGGATAGACTGCTAGCACCTTCCTCTGACAGAGAGAAGCACGGTGGCTTCCTGACCTTCCATCACAAACTGAAACAACACAGTAGCATGCTATATGCCAGCTATAAAACTCTTAATTTTTTTTTTTTTTTTTATGCTGGTAACTCTTTTAAAAAGAATTCTTTAAATATTTATAGAACATGTACGAGGTCAGTTCAACAAGACATGATAGCTTTAATCTCAGCACGCTCTGCAGCATTCCTGCCTGCTGCTCTGCAGACACTCTAGAAACGACAGAAATGACTTGCACAGTCACCTAATCCCCTAAAGAACAAATTCCAGCCTTGCTGCAGTTGATGGGAATTTTGCCACTGACTGTAACATGGTGAGGGTTTCAACATCCTTCTTCGCAAGTCACCGAAACAATATCCAGGACTAAGTCCCAATGCTAAAAGCACAAGGTTCTATTTCTCAAGAAATGAATGTTACATAGTGCTTCTTCAAGTGCAAAATTTGATACAAATTTTATTTTCAGTGCTGTCAATTTCAAGACAATTTAACAGGAACTGCCCTTGCTAGCCTGCTAGTTTATCACTCAAGTTGATATTAGCCACACATTTGCAGCTGGCTTATCTTTGAATTTTGACTAAAACTAACCTCATAAAATCTTTCTTGAATTACATAGGAATCAAAATCCACAGCTGGTCCTGATGTAGGATATTTGGTATGCAATCCTGCATATTCACCGGCAGTAGCTGTCTGTTCATAAATGCATATTTCTTTAATAATATGGGGATACTTTAATTTCAGTCTAATTTTACCTTTAGGGAAGCTATATCCTGAGGCTGCCAGGAGCTAAAATCCTCCAGATGCAATAATGTAATTTGTATTCAAACCAGCAGGTCTATCTGTCAACATGTTTGTCTCCTGTATCTGCCAACTCTTATTTATAATCCCATTCAGATTAATGAATGACAGTTGTTCTTATCACAAGAAATTTGATTAATCAATTTAAGTGTTTAATCACCCTGGCCTTGGTGAGAACCATACAGAAGGGATGTTGCCTTGATATGGACAAAGTTGTAAGATGTAGGAGAAAAATGTCATGGCTTTGCCTCGGAAACTATTTAAATGGGGACTGTACATGGGATTCCTGACAGGATTACAAGGCTTCCAGGAGTTAACAGTTTCCTTAGGGCTAGCAGCCACAGTCAGTCACAAAATAACCTTTTGAAACCACCTCCTAATCTGACACAAAAGGCCTCACTTCAGCTAATTTTTTTCTGCCCATGCCGTTTTCCACTAAACTGAAAAGTCTGAAGTGTTACTTGATACTCAAGATGAGGAAGCTGAGCATTAGAAAACTCACCTATGGCTCAAACTGCACATGCTATGTGCTCCAAGCAATCCCTATGCAAACGAGTACACAAGGTAGTAGGATTCTCACTTGGCAAGATCAACATTTACCTCTACCATCTAAGTGGAAGTGACAAGGAGGCAGATGACCCCGTTGGACATGTGTACAAATGGGGTGGCATTAAGCTATATAGATGGACAGCTTAATGAGACCCTGTTAAACATGAAACAGGTTGAGTTTGCAAGCAATTTGTAAAAACAGGTCTGGATGAAGTAAATTTAATGGGAAACCTAGACTCTCTGGTAAGAAAAAACCAGCCCAGTGACCTTGACATCAGTGAGGTAAAATAAAAGGAAAAGTGATATGAAAGGCTGCTTTGTCTCCACAAGATAGCTTTCTCACAGAAAACCATCTTGGCAGTTACTCAGGTAGGATACATAAAACCTAAAGGCTTGAGCTTTGTAGCAGAGACAAATTATCCAGGTCCCCACACATCATGCAGACTCCAGTAGCTTGTGCAACTGCCCTTTTTCAGGTATGAGGATTTCTTGACTGTCACCACAAGGTTAGAAGAATTGTGAGCTGGGAAATCATGGAGCGTATTAAAGTCAGACTGAAATATGACCACAATACACAGAAGCATTTTATATTTATTCTCTTTTAGGAATGTTATAAAGAGAATATAATGAGAATGTTGCAAACAAGTCAAGTGTTTTCTTCCTAATCTTGCAATAAAAATATGTCAAAGAAATGCTTAAAGTCCTTAATAGGAAAACAAAAAAATAATGGCATAGGCTATGACAGGATTTAGCTGTGATTGTACTTGAAGGCTTTAATCATGCCTACTACAACATAACTGGAAAATCAGATCCAAACCTGTACTATTAATGTTTGTGTTGGTTTTCTCAGGAGCTGGGAGGGCTGAGACTGAACAGATTCAGCAGAGGTTAATGAAGATAGGTAGAGGTCTGAATACATTTATATCTGAGGAACAAAAAAGGATTATCTAGCTGTTCTTAAAGAAGACTTGACTGAGCTAGCATACGCACAAGCAAAAAGTATTTAGAAAGTAATTAGTCATTCCATTGTAATAAAAGAACAAAGAATTTCTTGATTAAATTAATGTCTGAAAAACTTAGAATGAATAAAAAGGCATTTATATATATATATATTTCAATGGATAGCCAGGCTTTAGAAGTCAGCACTGGGGAAAAGGGAGAGTCTGATGCTCAAGATGGATTTCAAAGGGAGGGCTGAATAATTTAACAACTCAGAGCTATGACGAAAGCTTGGGTAAGAATAATCGAAAGGGCCAGCATCAATACTTCTGTCTGACCTTGAACCCTTTGAAAACACATGGATTTTAAAGCTATGTTCATATTTGGATGCTCTCAGGTGTACTCTGCTCAACAAAAACACCCAGAGAGAAAAGGGGTAAGAAATCCCATGGGAAACTGAACAGGGAGCCAGGAGGGTGAAAAGCTAATACTGCATTTGTGCGAAAGAGATCAGGATGGGCTTAGAGTTAAAATGTCAAGTATCCAATAAATGCCATAAAACACCACTTTCTCAAGTCCATCCACCTTTAGTATGGCCATAATGCAGTCAGGTGGTGCAGAAATTGGAAGTTTTTATGACCCTACTAAATGTCTTCTTTTGGGAAAAAGAAGGCCATTACAGCATGAGGCCAGAAGGGAAACCATACAAGATCTGATTGTGCCGTGGGGTGAAGTAGCCTGACCCAAAACTTTTTGCATACACACAGCAGAAAAAAGCTGCATCTGCTAACGGCTGCAGTGGGGTGGCAAGCATGGGATATGATTGCATGAAGGACATAGACAACAACACTACGACTGAGCGACTGAGTGCATCTAGTCTTTCAGATTCTGGCAAATAAAGAGAAGCTTAACAAAAGCAATTGATAAATATATATAAGTATCTAAAATAACTTTGGGGAGCTATGAATTATGCACACAGATTTATCTTGGATTAATTTTGTTTTGGAATGGACCAGAAATCTTAGCTGAAATCTTTTTTTGGCAGCCTCTCTTGTGCAAAATTAGCCCCAGAGTTATCTCTAGACCCTATCTACAAAATGGCACATTCAGCTGGTTTGTGAGCTACCCAATTTCTTGGTCCTATTCTCTTTTTACTGCATATTTACATTTAAAACCAGAAACCACTGGAGTCAGTGATTCAATAATCAACATACAAATTCTTCCCTGACTGATCGCTAAGTTCTTTGCAAAGGTAGCATAACTCATGTTATAACATCAAAAATACTTGCTGGAAAAACAACACAGCTATGGAAAGGCAATCTGTATTCCATCAAGGGAGTTTCAAAGTTGATATTTGCTTCTCCATCACTTAAAATATTATTTACATCAATTCATTTAAAGTTTTCAGTGACTCTTAAATTCTGAACACTGAATCCAAGTGCACACAAAACTTGGAAGGATATGACCTTCAAACCTCTTTCCAATGAACCCCTTAATTAAAAAGCATTTATACAACCTAAAACAAATGATTGCATATGCCAATACTAAATCTTTCCATTCCAATTTAAAATCCTTAGACCTTCACAATCGCTCACAAGCATTGGCAGGAGCTCCAGTAAGTTAGTATGTAAGAATGTCTTTCTGGACAAGCTATTGTAGAAATACTAGGTTTATATTGCTTGCAATCAACTTATAAATATTTCATTCCTGCTCCAAAAATCGAAACAGCAAAGCATTAATTTCTTAAGATTACTGTGTCTAAATTTACCAAAGTTCACAATCAGCAAACAGAGCTGAATGCTTTTGACATTCAGAGGCAGAAAAATGTCAACATCTTACTAGTATTAATTTTGTACCCAAGAATGGAAAGCTCATTTTCACATCAGATAATAAAGTTGGGAAAGGCCACTATGGCAAGATACACAAGATAGGTAAATGCTGCTGCATGAAGCGTAACAGAATTTCAGGTCTTTCTCTAAGTCTTCTTGTGATGACTACCTGCAAGATTTTGTACGTTACGTTTCTGCCTTTTGAAGAGTTGTTCAGAACAATGTAATAGTTACAACACTTAGACTGTTGAGTGTTCCTCTGCAGGGACTGTTCCTCTCCTGCTGCAGATTTAGGCATTCCCCTCATGCTCACCCTACTGCCTCCATTAGCCCAGCAATGGGAATGGCAACACATCTGTCTTCGCCAGCATTCAGGGTGGAAAATGGCACCCTTGTTACCCTCCATTCCTTGCTCCAGGAAGGAAATACACAGACTGCTGTCACATCCTGCCCACACAGCATCAGTGACCACGGGGGCCTGAGATCAGCAGCTGCACCCAGCCAGGACCCCCCGCCTGCCGCACATGGGAAGCGGGGGATGAACATCTCCCTCGTCAGCTGCAGCAGCAAGGGCAGGAAACGATAGCAAATGCACATCAATTAAGTACCTAATCTGAAATGTCCCCCATATACAAATGCGACATGAAGCGATTTAATTTTGCTTTTAACTAACTTGTCGCTAGCATCCAATTATAGAACCTGTGGGCTCTGCTGATTAATTATGGATTAACTAAATGCAAGCCGTCACAGAAATTAATCTTACGAACTCTGATCACGCTGACAGGATTTTATACATCCCCCTTCAACTCTTCCTTTTTTATTTTCATTTTCATTTTTTCACTAAGAAGCTGAAAACGCTAACACATAGTATCAATCAAATTATGTAGCAGGCAATCGAAGTCGCAGTCAAAGCCCTGCGTCCCTGTCCCTTCCACACCACACTGCAGTCGCGTACGCCAGACCTCACGGCTCAGAGCGCTGCCTAAGCAGCAGGGTGCCTGCAGGCTCTGGGCTTCTCCTGTGCTCACCTGCACCAGTTCTGACACACAGCAAGTGAGATTTGGGCAATGACAGGGAACTGATTAATGGCAGTTGAAGCCATTTTGCTTCTAGGGTGTTTTCTGCATATTTTCCTAATAAAAATAAAACAGAATGCTGAATCATTTTCAGTATATCACCTCTTCTCACACAGAAGAAAACTTCTGAAGAATTTTTCCTATCCAATTAAAACATTCAGGCTATTAGGCTATTACTGTTGCAGGAACAGTGATGAGAGAAGACCATAAGACTATAAAATAAACTGTTCATGCCATTATGTCTGGTTTTTTTTTTTTTTTTTTTTTTTTTTTTTTCCCCTCTAGTTTTCGCTGCTTTCTATGGGGTATGTCGGATCAGCATTTTTTGCAGCCCAAACTTATTTTTTTTTCCCCTGAAACTTTTGAATGTGAGCACAAAGCATGGCTTCACTAACACGAACAGGAATGACAGTTTTCATTTAGACTAGTTGCAAGGCTAATGTTAAACTGAGTTCCGTTTCACTTGCTCCTGGAGACAAGGTCCTCTGAAAAACTTCTTGCTTTTCGCATGCATGCACACAGCTGACCTATTCAACTGTGTGTAGGAAACAAAACAGCCTGGAGGACTAGGTTTCCATGCCATTCCTATTCTTTCCAATTCGAGCACAATGATAGGTTAGTCTTTACAATAGTAACTACAAGGTTCTCATTTTCCTCCTTCTATAGATGTTGACTTAGATGTAGAGCTTAGGGATATGGTTTAGTGGGGACTGTTAGTGTTAGGTCAGAGGTTGGTCTCGATGATCTTGACGTCTCTTCCAACCTAGAAATTCTGTGATTCTGTGATTCTGTGACTTCTCTGTTTCAAAAGGCTTTCAGTTCTCAGCTCTTTACAGGTGAGATGCACCACTTAATTAAGCATGTGATCTGAGCAAGAACTGTTATTTAAATATAAAATTACCTCAGCCTTTTTCAGGATTGAAATGGTGAAACACCATCCCTCAAGAGCAGTCCTCTCTTACAAAACCAATGTCTTTACAGAGAAACTTCAAACACTTTCTAAATTTTTCACTGGCTAAATATAGATTAAAATAAGATCGATACTTTCACATGTAATTCATAGCATCCAGACATTCACAGTGTTCAACAGATCAGATTTAAGCACTGTTCTTCATTTGCATAAATAGAACTTTGTCAGCATTTGGGAGAAAAGGCAAGAATATACAAATACTTGTTCACCGTTGAGACAAAATACTTCATTGAGACTATGTACTGAGACTATGTCTTATCTAAGCTGGCTATAGCACAAAACCAAAACGCAGTATTTTCTCAGTCACTGAAACCAACTCATGTTTAAGATTGAAGGGAAAAAAAGGGGGGGGGGAGGGGGAGAAAATTCTGGGTTGCTAGCTTCCCCACTGTATGCTAACACCACAGTAAGTGTCATTAAAAATTAGTCCCAGGAGTGTACTGGATCTGTCCTCTCAGCAGTCCGATTCATCATTCTTATCCAGTATGTTGCCTGCAGGTTTACAAATCACAAGGAATTTACTAAGTGGGCTTTCATAAGTAAAAGTGGACAATAAATCATCATCATTCCAAAGCTACTTGCATAAAACACATGGTTTCACTTTCACATCAAAGTTCATTATTGATAACTGAATAAAAAAATCCTCAAAGAATTTCCTGGAACTGCACTCGTGTGTATCCCCTGAGGTGCACAGATTTCAGAGACCTGAGGGGGAACTCGGAGCCAGGCTCCTGTACATGAAGAGAAGATGAAATACAGCAAAAGGCATTTTCCTTTCCCATGATCACTCCAACATATACATTCTACAAAAAGCCTTGCAGTAACATCTGAGCATATGCAAATTATCACTAGTTTTCTACTTCCACAAGGTCTGTTTTTCTCACCCTAAAAGCATTAAGAGAAATCTTTACCAAGCAAAATAAAGCACAATTCTCACTGATCTACCAGTACAGGGAGTTCATTTTTCCCCCTCTACCAACACCACGAGTTGCCCCGCAGAGTGACTCTGGCCCCCTTCTCTATGCATTTCGTTATCACCTCACCTTACTGCTACCAAACAGCAGGAAACAACGATGCTCCTAACTAGTATGCATTAGGCTGCTTGGGGTGACACAGCTTGGAGCGCAAACTCCCCATGGACAAATCTGTTCCCAGGGCACAGTCTCCCTCAGGTGAATTACGTGTAACAGCTCAACAGCAGCACGTGGTCACTGCCGTTTTAGAATATGTAAATAGCTTCTTCATCCGATACCGACATTTGCCTGTGCCTGTATCTATTTCACACATAAAACCAAGCAGGAATTAAAGCTACCAGTATCATAAAATATAAATAATGATAAAAAATAAATCAATTTTACAGTGAATTCTCTGCAAAAAGAGGAAATGCAGACAACGTACATCAACATACAAAGCAACCCAGCCTAATAATTTGTCAGAGAAAGGTAGTGCTTTTATAGTCTTGAGTATGAAGAATTAACATGGATGTAAACGTGCACAGTAGGAAGCTCTGAGATGCAGTAGTGATGCCTCTTAAGCTTGGGCTAGTTCAGCTGTGTTTCCTCTTCCTTTTTCCTGTTACAGGTGCATACGGTTCTTTCAAGCACAGATAGTCTGAGCCATCTTCAGAAATAACAGTACAGCACTAAGAGATATTCATTCAATTATTCATCTGTTCTTTCTTCTCTAATCCCAATCCGAACCTTAAGGAGCAAGAACATGGCACACACTGAGTTGAGACTACATTTTGCTTCAAAGAGTTTTTAAAAAGAAATGTTTTTATTTCCATTAAGCATAGAGATCTGAAAGACATAGACACCCCTTTGGAACTCATGCTACTGCTATGCAGGTATTACCGCACCTCTTCAAACTTTTGATAAATTAGCATTTAAAACTGCTATTAACACCTTTTTCAGGTCACCCCACAAGATTAATTTTCTGAACATAAATTAATGAAAATGCATACACCAGTATTTAGAAAATATTTTCTCTATTAATCTCAATCAGCAGCAGATTACCACTAGGGCAGCTAATGAAGACATTATTTCGTTAAGGTGAAAGCTGACTGAGAACCACACTGCTGCTTAAATAGGTGCCATGATAGGATGCTTCTGACAGGGGAAGCTTTGTTCTGATGTCATTTATAGGGTAACGTGCAAAAATAAATAGACAATGGATTCTCAAGCAGCTTGAAGGCAGCTCAAAAATCTCTCATTCTGCCTTTTCCCTGTGTTGAGAAAATGATTTTTAGTATTTATTTGGGACAAATCAGTAGCAGAACTTGATTTGCTTTCTATTTACACTGTACTCCCAAATCCACTTTTACCCAGTATTAGTTTCTGCTTTACTGCATCTAAAATACAGCAAAGCTGTTTCCAAAGTCCCCGGTCCATAACAGCACAGTCCATGCAGCACGGCTTGCAGACTTACCCTGAATTTATTGGCCCATGAGTTATGCCATCTGGGGCAAACGCATGATCAGCAGTGGCTGATTCGTAGGAGCTGCCTTATTCTGTCATGGCACTGCTGGCAGCTGACGCCATCCCCATCCGCAGCTCCAAAAAGAAGTGAGCTCTCTGGTAAGAGCAAAGGACTTCATGAACGAGACACAGCAAGAATCCCCTGGAATGAAGTTTGTGCCAAAACGAGGGCTAAGGTAGTCAGAGTGCCCTCTCCGTACAAAACCCAGCAGTGGTCCGGCACTGCACAGCTATGCTTCCTGAGGAGCGGCTATAAAGGGATGCACGACTGCCCCTCACCCCACAAGGCTGCCCGCAAGGAGTGAGGGAGGCCTAGGGGCACAGCCCTTCACATAGCCCAAGCTTTCCTTCTGCCTTCTCCTTTGGGACGACAGCAATTCCAGGGTGATGAGAGGTGTTTTTCTTGGCATGTCCTTGGCTTGCGAGAGGGCTTCACCCCCCTGCCCCACCACACTGCCCGCAGGGCATCACAAGTCTGTGTGGGGAGCGACCTCTGAGTGGCACGGGGCAGCGGAGCCGTGGCCCTGCTCCCTGCCGCAGCACCAGCTCAGGGCCGCTGGGGCGTGGAAGCTGCCCCTGACCTGCCCCAAGATGTCTCAGATTTATTTGAATCCATTCAAAGCACCACAAGACCCCCGGACCATAAAATATAAATTTAGAAGATGTAATGCCGTAAAACGTTGTTTTACTGGAGAACAAGCGGCATAATTCCATAAGAACTCTGCCCCTTTGCTTCTTTAGATCTTTTTTTTTTTTGGTTGTTTGTTTGAAGCAACCCCCAGAGTTAAATTAATCAAGGTTCTTAGCGGTTGCCTAAAATAGCTGCAGAGGCCTTCCCAGTGCCCCATTCATCCCTGGAAGGACAGAGCCTATTCCTCAAGGCTCATCGTGAAAGGGAAAACTAACAATTACGACATGTTTTAATAATGATGGAATTCAGGCTATGAAGCCAGACTTCAGCCCCTGTAAGTGCTTCTTGGCTCCTCAGAACAGTGGAACAACTGCTTTAACAAGGGGCATTCCCTTACTGCCATGAATACAGCCAGATAGACATTTTCAAAAATCAGGCTTACAGTTTAAATATATCTATCATTTATTCTCTTTGAGCCAAACAGACAAATGTAGAGTTAAAAGTCAAAGTATTCCAGGGCACAGCCAAACACAGAATGACCAACTAACAAATGTCTCTGAGGAGCATTTTGTTATATTTCCAGTATCTTCAAGTATTTTACACAGAACCCATGTTTCAGGGAATACAAGATGTTTGAAATCTTTGAAGTATTCATTTATGGCATCACATTTCTGCTCATCAAAAGAACAGTGTGTCAGAAATCCTGGAGCTAACAAGTCATGAGTTCTCTAATAGAAACAGAAACAAATACAATTAATCTTCAGTTCTAAACCAATCCAACAGCAGATACTATCTTCCTTCTGTTTTAGTTTAGTCTGAGGACTTAGAAGCTCCTTTTCTAGAGGACTTTTTTTTTTAAACATACACAAATTACTAAGAGGTGTTTAACAGATCTACATAATGAATTTGTAATAAAAACAAGGAAGAAAAAATAAAAAAGATCCTGCACTGCAGATCTGACTCCTGAAAGGAACTCCATGATCAGGAGAGCGCATTCAAAGGGCTCTAAATCTGGCTGAGTGCACCAGCTTTACTGATGTTACATCTCCCCAAACCTTGTCTTCCATTAACAGAGCACCTTCCATGTTTTTTCTCTGACAACAGTGTCTACTGAAGTTCAAGAAAACATCAGTTTTTCTTCATTATTGTTTTCTTTATGTTGTTAAACTTTTAAAATAAAAATTGTTAGTTTGCTGTCATTTTTCCATGGTTATTGGCTGTAGTGTTGCATTTTGGTGTAGTATAACTTAAAGTCTAGTTTGGTTTTAAAACCAATGTGTGGCCATCTACCTATTCTGCCTTCAGGAAAGAACTTTGCTCTTACCTGACACACTATAAAATCAATCACGATGTGTACCTAAGCACTCTCCTTGAAGCAAAGGAAAGCAGCAGGATGAAAAGCTAAAACCACATCCTCTGCCCTTTGTCAGGAACACAGCTTCACAGTTATTGTATCCTTCAATGCTCCTTGCTCTGTCCAGGCTGATGGCAAAGAATTACAGAGAATCTGTGCTGGCTTCCTCCTTAGCAATTTACCTGTCCTCTCACAGCTACCCTAAGCCAACGCAACCTTCAGATGAACTCTGAAGACTTCTTTAAGTTCAGCACTGAACTAAACAGAAGGGCAGCTGAAAGTAAAATATATCTATATATTTGAGTTCAGCATGCATGCTTAATAAATTAGGTATCACCTTTGTAATATCTTACTATTACAGATGCCACGTTGTAACGATAGCATGTTTTTATAAAATGTATAATTTATCTCAAAGTTCACTTGCTAATTTAATTTGGTATTAAAAAAAAAATTCCTCCAATGATATCAAGAAAAGAGAAAGACTGACTTGTGTTAAGGTTGAATTTGACTGTGCCTATGAGCTGAGCATCCCTGCAGAGCTCAGGGAGAACATACCCTTGGAGATGCTTCCGAACCATACCAATTTCACACTGTTTACTTGGAGGTGGTTTTGGGCACTCTACTAAAGACCAAACTAGAATAGCAGTCGAAGTGCATCTCCTTGGGATGAAGTGCCCAGAGACTCTCAGCCCCTATAGAATGAACTGGCTGTTGTGGCAAGGCTCTTTTACTCTTTTTACCGGTGGAGAACACATATCGCTGAAGTCCTATGGAAGAAGAAGAGGTTAATGCAGACACGTTCATGAAGTATGCAATAAATAGAAGTGCCATGTTTTACTACCATTTGTGGTGCCTTGTGGGCATTTGCAGCTATCCAACAAAAAATCACAGAGAGGACAGAAGTAGACAAGTACTTGGAGAAAGACTTGCCTTCTCCACCCATCTTGCAGTGGTTCAGATTTTCTCTTTTAAAACGTTTAAAAGATGAAGTTTAAGTGCTGCTTCCCTCCAGTAGGAAGCACCACTTTGTCAGAGGCTAAGGACCAGGCAGCTGAAGCCGCACTGAATGGGAACACGTGGCACCCCAAGGGCATTTCCAGGCACGTCTGATGGTGCATTGAGCATGTGAGTGCTTGTGTTTGCAACCCTTACTGTGCTGCTCTGCGGGTGTCATTTTCCACTTCAGTTAGACAGAAAACTTGTGCATTCCTGCTTCAGAATAGAGGATTCAGACTTAGCCTGCTTCAGCCTCATTCTGGAGCCCACACAGGCTCTCTGCTCATCAGCATCTCAATGAGCGCTTCACTCAGCTGTGTCTCTGCAAATGGTTCCTGCCTCAGACCAATGCACTGAAACCGATGCTATTAGCTGGATGCGGAACCGGTCAGAAACACCCTTAAATGAGAAACCTGTCATATGCCATTCACAGTCACATCCATTAGTGAAAACTAATCAGAAACTGCACTTGTCTGAAAATTGTGTACCATTCATTACAAGGTGCCTTTTCTGGACAAAGTGTGTATTTTTAAGATAAAATGTGAAGTCTCTTCCGTTGGTGCCTCCTAGTGCTGGCAGGCATGACACAACTCAGGCTTCCAAATATTTCCTGCAGGATGTATTTTTGTCCTCATTGATGCACTCTTGCAGTACAGAGTGTCTATTACATTTGAGTCTTGCCCTATGTGACACAAGCAGCAGGTGAAACTGATTTGGCACAGAGAAATAGTCAGTTTATGACACTTCTTCCTACTTATCTACAGTCCAGACCTGGCCTGCTTGTCCATCCTTCACTGCTTACACAACATCCGCACCACCAGGGCAGACGCACTCTGTATGACCCAGGCCACTCCTGACCCTTTATCTACTTTTCTTCACACAGCCTTTTCAGACTTGTGATGATGGAAAAAGTCAGCTATGTGCAAGAAATGGGGATCACTGAATAATTAACTCACAATAGCAACTATTGAGAAATCAACTTCTCTCTCTCACACAGAGTAGGAGAGGTCCAATAAGTATCAAGTTTAATGCTACCCTATTTAATGATATTTTCACTTCAACTGAACTGTAAAATTAACTGAGAACTTACACTAAAAAAAAACTTTTATTTTATGCTGATCATTAACTAGGGAGGTTTCACACTTGAGGTCTATTATATTAAAAGGAACTGAAATTGCTTATATCAATTACCTTATTCTATGAGGACAGACTTCACAGAGCATTAAAACTGTTTTGCAACTATGGAAAATGAGAGAATCGCGACTTCCGGGTGGGACGGGATCCCCAGCCTGTGGCCACTGCCCCTACTGTACTGCCCGCCAGTCTGGGGAAGGCCACAAGAGGTGACTGCGTGAGGTTTCGTAGAATGGTTTGGGTTGGAAGGGACCTTAAAGATCACCTAGCTCCAAGCCCCCCGCCATGTGCAGGGACACCTCCCACCAAACCAGGTTGCTCCTAGCCCCATCCAGTCTGGCCTCCATTGCCTCACCACCTTCAGAGGAAATAATTTCTTCCTTATATCTTAATATAAACATACTTTATTTTAGTTTAAAGCCATTGCTCCTTGTCCTATCACTACACCCCCTGTCAAAGAGTCCTTTGGGGATTGGACCTGATGACCTCTTGAGGTTCCTCCCAACCCCCACAGTTCTGTGATTCTGTGACTCCTGAGCTTTCCTGTAGCCCCCTTTACGTACTGGAAGGCTGCTGAAAGGTCTCCCCAAAGCCTTCTCTTCTCCAGGCTGAACAACCCCAACTCTCTCAGTCTGTCTCTGCCAGAACGAAACAAACTTTGTTCTGTGAAGGCAGTTGAAGCACGCTGCTTTGTTTTGTTGCCTGCATGAGACCAGGACCAAGCAGCGCTGCTGGGCAACCCAGCTGACGAGTTAGAAAAGAACCTACTTTATGGAACTAAGAACTGCATTTGTGGGACAAAATGTTTTTGAAAAGCTGCCGTGAGAACATGCCGGGCTGGCAGGGCCAAGGTGACATCAGGCGAGTCCTAGCCTCACCGGCGCCAGCCGCAGGACGCGCTGTGGCTGTGGCACTGCAGCGAGCAGCGCTCCGTCCCCTGCGCCGGGCGGCAGCTCGCAAAGCACGGTGGGGCTCTAGCCCGCAGCTGGTGGCTGCTTTATTCTTCTCTTTGTATGGACACTCATCAAACAACCCACACGTCAGTTCACACAGGATTTGGAATGATAATATTGGCAGTGTCACTGCTGACTATGTTAACCTACAGAGCAGCAGCATCAATCGAATTATGTTACCTACTTACTCACTCTTATTAATGTTGCCTTTTTGTCTGTTAATTCTGTACTTGCATTGTGAAAAGATAAACATGATCCAGAAGGAAACAGAGGGAGGCTGGCTTAAAAGGGGAAACCATACTCCCTTTCACCTGACAAGAATTTATCTGAATTGTTTAGTTTAGAACTGAAGTGTTGACTTGCTGACTCTTCATGATGCTGTCTGGAGTGTCCACAGAATGGTTCAAAAAAAATGTAGAGTGCCCCATGGCTGCCCCAAATCCAAACATTAGAGCAGCATGTAATTCCAAGCTCCCTGGCAGTTCATATCTAACTCTTCAGTTTATGTCATGAGAGGCAGCCAGTGCCAGCCCAACCCCTGAGACAACCTCACCCTCACTCCCGTGGCTCTGATGTGTCTGTGACATCAAAGGAACAGAGGATTTTATTGCCTTAAAAATAAAGAAATAAAGAACTGTTTCTAGTCTGCAGATTAACAAGGAGCTACACAGTATCTACTTCAAGGAGCTCCAAGACCTGAGGAACCTGCAGCACAGGGATGGCAGCTGCTTGTATTGCGAGGCTCATTTTCTCTTCCCTCCACAGTGCTTCTAATAACGAAGACAAATTACCCTGCATGCTATGTGCCCAAGCAGATCTATCCTTAAGCTTACCTTGCTTTGTAGCTGCAGGCACCTGTTTCTGAGAGACCAGTCAAGGGTAAATCAATGAAGCAAGCGATGCCCATTGTTCATTACTTATAGCTATTTGTTTAATGATGATACTAACTCCAGTGCAGTACAGTGCCAAGAAAACTGGAAGAAGCATGCCTATTTAAACCTTGGTTTAACTCTCTTGGTCTTGGCAAAGGGCGCATGCATTGGATTTATCTGTTGGCAGGCTGAGGATAATTTTTTCTCAGCACCATCCAGGACACAACTCCTCTGAAACCCAGGAACACCACAGGCCTGTGGGCTGGCATCAGCTGCCCACAGCACTTTCAGCCGCAGCCTGCTGAAGTATGAAGCAGCAGCTAAACCCAGCTAGGCTGTGGAGCCTTTCTGTGGAGATAATCAAAACCCACCTGGATGCAATCCTGTGCAATGTGTGCTGTAGTGACTGGGCTTGGCAGGGGAGCCAGACCAGATGATCCCCAGAGGTCCCTTCCAGCCTCAGCCATTCTGTGAAACACCCTTGTGAGCACTGACAACCCAGGGGACTCCCACAAACATTCACCAAACAGCCACACTTTGGAAAGTCCCTTGCTTCTATTAGTAAAAAAAAAAAACAAACTCTGACAAAACTGATGAGAGCAGTCTTAATAGGAAGTTCACATTTTCCAAAAAGGAAAATCTCCATACTGGTGTTTCTGTAGGAAGGCAGAATGGGCACTCTGACAGACATTAGGTCTACCTGGCTGTATTTCATGTAACTTTTGCTGTCCTGAATGAGCTTAAAAAACTAATTGCTTTTCTTTCTAAAAATGTCTTTTAAAGAAGGAAAAAAACACTGAACTATTATTTATTACTTAAATAACAACATAAACACTGCAAGATGAGGATCAGTGCGTTCTGTATTGTCCCTGTCACTAGACATCATTAGCACAGTTAAGTCAGTCCCCCCAGTGTTCTGATTCCAAATGAATGCATTTTACCCATATAATAAAGGCTCAGAAAAACATCTGCGCTGAGTTAAATACCTTTCTTGACCAGACAATTTGGAAGAATAGTTAGGGAATAGTGAGAAGCAGTGAGAAGTTGTTTATGTCTGTTCTGTCCTGCCTGCATGCATCTGCTGTCAAACCACTGCTCAGGCAGAGGCAACGAGATGACTTTTACCAAGGACAGAGCCACTCTACAGCATCCCCGTCACGGTTACAGATGAGGCCACTGTGCCACCAGAGCAGCTCACATTAATAGGAAACTCCAAGAAAGAGAAGTGTTTCCCAGTATACTGATTTCATCTGTAGACATAATCATCAACTGAAATATTACTGAAGAAAGGGGTGCTGTGAACCTCAGCTGTTCTCACAAGCAAACACATCTACAGGACAATTTTGATGAAACAATGCTTTGTATTATTTCTGATATATATACAGACACAAATGTAAAAACAAATTAACCTGACAACATTCCTAAGAAGTATTTCAAAGGATTCAATCTAAACCAAATCTTTCTGGAAAGCTCTTTCAAAGCACTATTTTAGAACCCATTTCATTTGCAGCTCTCTGCACACCTGTGCAGTCAGTCATATCATCTCAGTACCATAAACATTTAGAAGTCTTATCTTTGTGTTAATTCACCTCTTTCCATTGGTCAGATGACCCTGTTTCTGATTTTGTGTTACTATACATGAAGTAACATTCCTTTCCTTGATAAAACTTCATTTCTACAGTAGTCTGTTAATGAGGTTCAGCTCTTAACTTCTTCACAAATTAAAAGAAGGGATCACAAAATGCAGTAGGAATGATGTGGTCCTTGCTCACCAGATTTCCAAGTCTCTTCCAGATTGCCTCTGGGGGACAAAAACCTGCCAGTGACACCAGGAGGGCCAGACTAAGGCTGAGCATGGACCCTGGGCTTAAAGTACAATGTTTATGTAGATGTGGGTATTCATTAAGCAAAAGGTCTCAGCCTTGGGCTGCACTGCAAGCAGCCAGCCCATAGTCTTGATTCACCGTTGCACATCACTGCCATTTGAAAATATTTTTGTGCTATTTCCCAAACATATGAGGTAAAGTGCAAAGACATTTTCTTGAAGACTTTCCTCCATCATTATGTGCAAGCTGTTTAACCAGATGATGCATTTAAACCTTGAACAATACTTGGGTAATTCACAGTACCCCAGCTTCAGCATTGGTATTAGCACAATCTCCCCTTCACTGTGAAAGTGGGCAGCCACAGCCTTCCACATTCTGAACATTGCATAGTCCAAAATTAATTTATGTAGACCAAAGGGTTTATTTTCTGCCACTTAAATTCTCTCCTTCTGGTTCTAATACTTAAAACAAATGAAAGTATGCTCAGCTCAAGCTTTGTTACTTTAAGTAAATACATTGACAACGTGGGTCAAAAACTAATAAACTAATAAGCTCACAAGAACCATATTTAGTGTAACAAAAATAGTTAGTCAACAAAGAAATGTAACTAAAGGGATAATTGCTTAAGCAGGAAAATCAACAAGCGAAACTGGTAACTGAGAAAAAACAACTGGGTGAAAGGAACACTAACGCAACAAACAGACAGACCAGGAGTGCTTCCCCAGGCTGCCAGCAGAACGAAGGTGAAGTGGCACAGGCGGCGCGAGGCAGCTTGCTGCCACCCACCGAGCACACCGAGTGCTGGGCAGCCCACGGCAGCGCAACTCCCCACTGCTGTGCCACCCGATCTGCTCTGGATCCCAACATGTTTCGGCTGCGCCTCCTGTAGCACTTCTTTCCTGCCTACTGGGATTTGCTGTTGTAAATGATGAGTCAAGCTTAAATAACTTACCCCAAATTTACACTGTCAGCGTCACTGTGTTCCTCAGAGTAGAGTAGCGGATTTTCCTTTCCAATTTATGGATATTTCTGTTGAGTGTCCAACATTTCTTTACAGGTTAGCTGATTTTGTTACCTTCTTTAATTCAAAGGGGAATTGATTTTGAGAACTATTCCCCAAGATGTCTCTCACCTCACTTACACAGCCTTTGCTTGTGATTATGAAACTTAAACATTCAAACTATCCCTACAGAGAAGATACTACAAAAAAAATTGAAATAAATGAATTCAGACTAAAAGTTAAAAGCCTAAAGCAAATATCCATGCAGACTTATTTATTCAAAAAATATTGGTTGCTGTTGCACAGCAAAGATTAAATACTCTATTAGTAGAAAACAAACAAAAAGGAATGAGCCACAGCAATACAGACACACAGTGAAAGCAGTAACAGCAGTTCTGGGAAATTCCTATCAGTTCTAGTGCCATCATCTCCAACAGAGAGTGCTTTATCCTTTAATATTGTCACTACAGACAAGAAAGCTGACCATGCATGAAAAAAGCAGAGCTGAAATGCAGTCTGCCAGTATGGGTAACAAATACCACTCCCCTGCAGGCAGTGGGTTTCCTCAGCACACAGAGCATACTCACATGCCTGCCTGCCAGCGGGCTGGAGGTGGCACACACTGCTGCATACCATGAGCCAAGGAGGATCAGGGGCTGCGAGCTTTGTCAGGACACAAATGTGCAGCCACAGACACTGACCAACACTTGGAAGGCTGCAGTGGCCCAGGTAGCTTCCAAATCCTCATTACCTGGATGCTGAAAAGCCAATTCCAGGTTTTCCAAGTGTTTCTGTGACACATTGTGATAACTGTGATTTGTTGGGTTATGCAGAATGAGTTTCTATACACAGCTCCCTCTCCACCCCCAGTCCCTCAAATAACAGTTGATGGCGGACATTTGCCCCACCTTAGCATCCAAAAGTTGGATATGGGCTGGAACTAACTGCCTCACTAAAAAAAGAATTAAAAGTAGCCCCACAAAAATTAAAATGCTTCTACAATTTGTGCAGTCACTTATACCCTGTGTCTTTACAAGTAAGCAATTAATTACAGAGCAGTTGTAATAAATTTTGCAAATGAAAATTCTATAAAAAAGGAATTACTAATTATATTAGTAGCACTGCCAAGTGCATAAATCCAGTTTCATATGCAAGACTTTCCACAGATAACTTAAAGACACAATAAGCGGTGCAAGGACGCACAGTGTTGAGGTATCAATAGACTACCAAAATTTTGAAAGCACTACACAAATAGCACAAATAAGGGTGTATGATGCCTGGCAGGTGAGATGCCTCCTGAAAGTCACTCCCTTTAAAGTACACTCTGACAATACCTTTTATCTGGATCTTACTACAGAATAAAAAACAACTGAGTTCTACGTGTTCTCCTGGAGCCAGGTAGCACCAAGTGTTGTGCCTTTTCCAGTGACCACACTTAATATTTTCACAAATGCATGGGTATCTTTATAAAAATATCCTTCTGCAGTTGGTATGTAGATCTGTTCTGTTGTGATCATTCTCTTCTCAATATTTCTTCCCTCTTCCCACAGCATACTACAGAAAGAGTCTTTCCATAGAAAGGACAGAGGGTACTGACTCAGCAAGATTGTGCTTGCCAACTACATACATGATACCACCAGTTTGTACAACTGAACAATATTTATTCAAACAAAAGAACAAAACTCCACAGTTAGAATGAGCAAATAACAGTGTCCAGCTATAGGGCTCAGCAATTTGTATCCTTGAGCAGAATTTCTCTTAATATATACAGACATTTTGGGAGGCTTCATGAAGTCAGGCCTTAAATTTAGAAGTTATCTCCAAGTTGTAAATGAAATGATTCATCTTGATGGTAACAGCAGCATGCAAAATGGAGTCATTTGGAGAAGAATAATGTAGACAAGTATTTGTGGAGTACAGGGCTAATTGTAGCTTTTGGAGCCATCTAAATATTGATTATGCTATCTCATAAAGGTGTAACTTTTCCAGTATTTTATGATAAATCTGCCACAGTGCATAATTAACCAGCAAATATTCCAGCACATCCTAACACAACAAAAATCTAACTATATTCTGGAGGGGAAGGGACAGAGGGAAAGAAAAAGTATTTTCCTGTCTAGAACAGGCAGTTTTGTAGTTTCCACCAGTGCTGCTAATTTCTTAGCAGGAACACCAAATTTTAGCTCCATCTGCCCAGTTCTCTGGAACCTAGACCTACCTGTTTTCATCTTGACTTGTGACCAGTAAAATGGGACATAAAAGCAGAAGGGTCTTTCCAAGGGCCTCTAGTCCAGCCCTCCCATGTGCAAATGCCTCAAGTGATCCCATTCTTCAATCCACGCTTAGCTCCATCCTAACATGAGCTCTACTGCTTGCACCCCCTACTTCTGCAAGAAGGCTCGTACAAAACCTCAAGGCTTTAATAAATAGAAATGGTCTTTTACTCTTCAATTTGTGTTTGCAGCCATTCTTGCTCCAGGTAATTCTTGTGCCAATGCTGTCCTTCAGTTTACACAGCTTTTCACCTCCCCACTTTATTCCTTTGACATTTGTAGATGGAACAACCATATCACCTCTCAGCCTTCGTTTTGCCAGATTAAACAAGCTAAACAAGTTTTTTATTTCCTCTCATAAAACAACCCATTTTCCTGATCAGTTTGAATTGTCCTTTTCTGTTCTGCTTTCTATTGATGTTTCCTGAACACTGTTGTCCTCAGCTGTACGTAAGACTGTACATAATGTAATATTGCCTTGTTCAGAGGCCTTCACAGTGCCCTATAGCTATCGATTATTCCTCCTTAGAAGTATCCCAGGATTGCATCTGCCTTTCTCACACCAACAAATAGCATGTAAGTTTTAATCACCAACATCATTTTCTGCTAAAACTCCTAGAAAGTTGGTTTTCTTCTCATTTGCTTAATAAAAATGCCCTTTAATCTTTCCATTATCACAGTGCATTTAAATTAGTAAATAAAACTGATAGAGCCTCTTACAAATCCAGGTTACATTGTTGCTATAAGAAAGTTGGTATAATAGCAATTAGCACACACACTGTCTGAGGCTAAGAAATTCTATACTCCAGATAACACACAATCGTGTGTGGAAGCTACGTTATAGGCTGCACGAAGCTGTGAAGCAGTGCTGCAAGTCTCCTTGGAAAGAAGGTGCAAGAGAGGAAGGTACTGGTGGAAATGTAATAAAACTATCAGTTTTAACTGCAAAAATATTCCAGTGTGTGAATTATTGCTAAATACACACAAATTAACGAAGTTTGTTTTTGCACAGCATGAGAACAGAACATATGTGGGGCACAGGGAAGTGAGAACCTATCTCAAAGAATAAAACTCATAAAAGTTGATCTCCGCCTTTCTTACCATTCCATTCCCAAAGTCACAAGCTATGTGATTATCTTCCATTAACATAGTGTCCTCCTTAAATTTCTAATAAAATATTTATCTCCAAGGAAGTTCTGCAGAAAAGACTGAATTTGCATATAAATAATAGATGCCAAAACATAAGATTCTAGGACTTGGTATTCTTACTTAGAGTGTTATACATAATTTGTATTAATTTACTTAAATTCCAGTGTAACTCCACAGAATTCCATCACTATCAGTGGCACTGTGCAATTAATTGCATTACCTTTATATTTACTGAAGTTATGACTGCTAATGAGGAATTGCCCTTTTCAGCTATGCATACTTTCAGGCAATCCATCTCATAATCTAAGCACAGCTTCTTAAGTCTGCACTTCATCGAGGGAAAACAGGACCATAACAGGCTTTCAGGATAAAATCTGAAAACTAAATAGAATGGAAGCTTTTTTTTTTTTTTTTTTTTTTCCCCAGAGGACAAAGAGGGAAGCTTTCGTTGCAGGAGCACCAAATTCACTGGGCCACTGATGGAGCCAACTGCTCAACAGCAGCCCTCTAACGATACGGCCTCTACCTGCCAGCCGCAAGCCCAAGATACTGCTCATCAAACACTTGCACAAGCTCATAATCAAAGCAAAGCAAGAGAGAATGCACAATTATTTGTAGGTGATCAGAAACACAGCTCCCAGACACTGTGCAGTCCAAGCATTGCTGCCAGATCCAGGACATGTGGCAAGTGGGTGCTTTTCCTGCATGTGTGCAAGTCACAACATAGAAGAAAAGTCCCAGAGAAAAGCTTGTCTCTGCAGATAAGGATCCACCACAACGGGTTTCAAATTAAAGTAAAAAGAATCCTGAACGTTAAAGATGAACTTTGAATAAAGATTCATTGTACATTTTGCTCTACTCCACGATAAAAACTTCTTACAATGCCAACAGCAAATTCACTTTTTGGGGGGGGGGGGCGCGGTGAGGGGCGGGAAGGGGGACTCACACGACACAAACTGTCAGTCTTTGAAAGACAGCTTAGAAGACGTGCTCTAGGGAACAAAGGAGGCAGCATTATGTGTAAAATGTAATACTAAGAGGTAGAGCTTGGAACATTGACATTATAAAAACTGGGTAGCAATGGGAAATAGTATTTTTACAAAGGTTACAAACATGAATGTGAGACCTAAGGGCAATTTTACAGATGCTGCTAAATAACATGGTGCCGTGTGTTCCCCCTTCTACTAGAGAGCTAAAAGAGGCAAGCAATAGAAGCAGGAGTACTGGAGCTGTGATGCTCACTAGACTAGAAAGGGCCACAATCCAGGCACCAAGAGCAGGCACATGTTCACCAGAGGTAAATAACCTCCAAGATGTCAATACAAGCAGAAATACAAGCAGATGGTTGATAAATAAAATTCTGGAAGACACTGTCTGTCAATTTGCCTTCTTTAACAAAGTCCACACGACTTAGCTGAGGATTACTACACTCACTTCCACGTACCTGCACTGAAGGCTGTAAGAGAAATGTAAGAAGTGGCTGCACCATTTGAATCACTGACTAAAATTAATGCCAAGTATCGATGCTTCCAAAGCCATGCCGAACGTGAGTAAATACAGCTAGCAAATACAACGTAGAAAAATGAAAAGGCTTCGCATAGAAAGTCTTCTTAGAAGCATTTATGTAGCCCAGTAATTTTAAGGGAAGTCCTTTGTTAAAAACACTGAGAAAGCGCTGATGTTACTGAAGAATGAAAAGAGCAAAAGAATAAAAGAATTTTTCTTTTCCATCTGCTTCTTCTAATAAATTCTGACAGAAGCTGCATGATGCACCTAGATGCAGGGGGCAGAAGCTCACAAGGCTCTTGGGTATCACCCTGCTAGTGATATTATTGCTTTAGCTGTTTTTATAGCCCTTGTAGACAGAAAACCAGCTGACTACCTACTGTGACATCCCAATAGAAAACCATTCGGGACGCCAGTAGACACTCCAGAATTTATGTGGAAAGGCTCATGATTCATGTGTGTAGATAAGACGTGTAGCCGTGAAGATCTGTATCAACAGCTTTAGACAAAAAAAAGAGCACTTGTACTGAAGGAGGAGACACAGGGTGGAAAGTGCAGTTTACCAGTTGCAGCTTGGTGTCTTTTCTGTTTTTCATCACCTGACAACTCTCCTGTGCAGTCAACTGACAGAGTAACTGACGTGGCTGAGACGTAGTTGGCTCTAACCAGCACATAAAGCATTTCACACTCAGGTAGGGTGACTCACACGGAGCTGTTGCAGAAGCACCAAGGCGCCCTCAATTATGCCGGCACTTAATATTACACTCGTTAAGGCTGAGTCAGAACCGTGGGCCCAAAGAGCAGGGTTTTTCCACCCAGATGTAATGTTTGGGATGACAAAGGGTAAGATGAGAAAACCCTCCAAGTTTGAAGTTGTTACAGCCTGACTTCAACATAATTTGTTAAAGTTGTTTGTTGATCTGTTCTGTCTGAACAGAGCAGCCAGAAAGGCCCTGGAAGTCCCACCTGCCACTCGCACCGTGTATTTTGTACAACAGATTTTCAGTTCACTTATTTGTGAACCTGAGGCTTTCAGATCTTTGACACTCATTCTGCATTTCAGATCCATTGTTCTGAACCTCTGCGCTCCCTTCAAAGCCTCCCATGCCTGGGTCTACCACCACTTTCTCCACAGTTGTAAGCTCATCAATTTGAGCCATTTTTGTTTGCCTCCGAGATGATGCTGAACTGAGAAAGCTGTGGAGGGAGCTGATAACACAAATTTTTTATATTTAGATTAATCAATTAAAAGGACATTACAACAGGACGTTGGGTTGCCAAACGGATCTGTATTTATGCCCTTCTGCCTGGAATTCCCTACTTACTATTTACCACCACACTGAGTCATCTTTCATCCAGCCTCTCTGGAAGGTGAGGCTCAGCTGTCTCTGCAAGCCAGGGGCACTCCTGCTGCCTCCCCGCCACGCAGCAGACATTTACGGGCCCTGGCCAGATGCACAGCCACGAAAAAGGATGCAATTAAAGGCACAGGTCGTTAACGCATTTTCAACTTCCCAGCGGCTTTTGAAGGCCGGATGCGATGTTACCTCCTCGGCACTGAATTATTACAAAATTCCCCCCCTCCGGCTCACGGAGCACGAGGCGCAGCAGCAGCAGTTTCCATGGTGACTGTGGCACTCTGAAGCAGGATTTCTTTCTCATCAGTTGAGATGGCTCAAGCATCCATTACACATCACTGTGGTGTATTGAATAACAAGTACAAATGCTGACAAATCAATGAGACACACAGAATTTTAAGCCCTGAAAAACATTTGCTTTCTTCTGTATTCCCACGAGTCTGAGGCTCCCCAGCCAAGTTACAGTGAAGGGATTTTCGAATTTGGCATGAATCTAGGTGACAGATCCTCAAGAAGTGCAAATTGCCACAGTTCCACTGAAGTCAGCAGAGATATGACAATTTACACCCACTTAGGTTCTGCCACTGGGTAATTAGCACATTGCAAATAACTGGAAACATACTCCCAAATAAGAACACTCAAGCTTGAAGCAAGAATGTTTAAGTATAAAATTACACATTTTTTTCCTAGGATTAAGAAAATTTACAGGCTTCTTTGCTGGCTTATTCTAATGCATTACTAGAAGAAGCCAAAACTTTAATTTAGTTACTGGTCTTTTAGTTTCCCTAATGAAACCAGGATGAAACCATAATAGTGTTATCTGCATTGATGTGTTGAATGAAGTACATCAGGTACATCTCCCACTACGTACAACCCAAATGCTCATTCACTGCTAATCTGTTTAATTCTCCACGTGTCACCCAGCACCTCTAAATGCTGGCCTGAGCCAGGCCCTCAGTCATGACCTGTTTTCCTGCCCACTGTATTTTACAGCCTTGTATCTCAGACATGGCTAACAAAGCACCACAATTTCATGTCGAACACTTCCAAGACTGTTAAGAGATTTTTCTATTTTTCCCATCACAGCTCTTTGCTTTTATAAGGTAACCAGAAACACTATATTTAGCTAGCATTATTAACTACATTGTATATCTATACAAAGCATATAGCATTAAGGAATAATATGGAAAAAGTGATGGTAATGTTTGCCCTTCATAACACGGAAACTAACTTTAACTTACACATAATATTTACGTACTGGATAATTTCTCTGTTAACCGATATCCAAAAAGGTCAATCAGAATGAGCCTCTCATTCATTTACACGGGGCCAATTGGTCTAACATCTGCCTCGGGCAAAGCAGTGAAAAAATTGATATGGGATACCACTGATAAGGAATTAAAGGATGTGAACATAACTAATGCCTGCCAGCCTGTTTTTGTGGGAAGTAGCACATGTCAAGCAAAGCTGACTTCATTCTTCAAGGATATTCAGTGAGACTGACAAAGGCAACGTATCTGTAAGACAGATTTTGTACAGCATTTTAGTTAGTAGCAAACAGCACTCTAATATAAAAAGAATAGTGCTATCTACTATCTATAACACATTTAATGGATTAAAAGCTGGCTAGCTGACTTTTCAAAAGTAGTAGTCAACTGGGAATTATACACGAATAGTGAGTTTTGGAAGAGGAGGCTGTACCCTGGAAAGCAATAACTCTGGAAGCATTAAGGCTTTAGAGTGGACGAGGGACTAAGCCCACATGTGCATGCAACCATGGAGCAGAATTGCTGTCATGCCTGGCACTAACAATGGAGAACAGGGGCTGATGAAGGCATCCGCAGGACAGCCACAGATAGCAAAGTAATAATTGCACATCTCTGCCATGTGTTATGCCCAATTATAACAGTTTTAAGGATGAACATTTTTGAAAGCTGCACAACAAAGATTCCCTTCCTTGTTCTTTCTCCAGGATGCAAATGCTCCTCGTGCATATCCAGCACGTATGAACCTGCATTGAACTGCAGCCGAATTTATGGCCAGCCATGCATGACACCAGGCACCTTCTGCATTTACCCACAAATGCAATTCATCATCCCACACGCATACTCGCTGGTGGAAGTCAAAAAGGTAGAACCCCAGCGATTCAGAAGTCCCCAGTATTTGGTTCTTTCTGTTATCAACATTGAATGCTCAGAGACTGAGAGCAGAGAGAGATGTTTGCAGTCCAGCCGTAGCACTGAGCTGCACCCTGCCCTACATTAAGCTCATGCTGAGGAGCTCATCTAGCCCCTGCTATCGCCCTCATGGTAGCAGCTTGCATTTTTCCTGTCAATTTATTCCAAGGGCCCAGAATGCTAAGTCTTGGAAATTCAACATGAATTCCAAACCTTTACCCCTAAAAAACAGAAACAAAGAACATTAAAGTGTCTACCTGCAGCCCTGCACAAGGTGCTGAACTATTCAGAATTAAAGCCTACTTCAATGATGTTTACACCATCAGATAATCTTTGGCTTTAAGCACCATATATAATTGCAAATGCACACACATGCATGTATATTTTAATACCATTCCACAGCAAGTAGAAGCTTTTAAAATACCCCCCCCCCCAACCTTCAATGCCTCGTTCTGCTCCTTTTCTGCCTTTGAGAAATGCAGAGCCATTCTTCCCCATTCACTCCCACAGAGTAAGTGTTCTGTATGAGCTAGGGAAACAGAGGATGTCCAATAGCAAGGGGGGAAGAATAAATCATAGTTCTCAGCTAAATGGAGTAGTTCAGATCTGCTAAAAATGCTGCCTTTTATCAACAGTGCAAATAATGAAGATTCTATGCACTGAGGACAATGCAATGAGCCACTGCACTATTGATGGGGTATTTGTACAACTCCGTGAGTTATGTTTCAAAAGCAAGCTCTACTGAAGACAGAATTTTTGTTCAGAAGCTGAGGATTATCTGATCCTCAGATAATGTATAGGTTTCCCCGGCTAGGCCTAAAAGAAGTCTAAGAGAAAGAAGTGCTTTCTTGCAGGTCCCTGTTCAGTCAGTCACTGCTGTACTTTCGACAGTGCCCCCCCGTTCTGTGGCTGCATTTCAATATTCATGTGCATCTGTGTGAGAGTATAAGGGAGGATCGTTAAGAGTATGTCTGTAAACCAATCTGCATGGCAACACGTTTAAAATTTCACCTGTGGGGGATTACTCATTGGCATACGTGCAATGGAAGTTATCACACTAAACCCAGGACTGTTTAGTCTAGCTGGTGCCCCATTTCTGACAGTTGCCAGCATGAGATGCAGTAGAAAATCAATGGCTTTCACATGAGACATCAGAACCTCATGGAGGTATGATCCTAAATCCTAAGCAACTATCTACTCTGTACTTACTCCATTAGCAGAGATAATATAATCTAAGGTAAACATGATTTATTTATACAATTATAATTTATATTTTAATAACTAATGCTGCAACAAATACAAAGTATCTAATTTTGTTGATGCTAGAGATATTTCATTGTTTGCCATTTTTAACTCGAAACTCCTGGGACTACTGACTTTGTAACTTGTTTATACTGTCTCCAAGCAGGCCATCTGCATTTATTTCCAAAGAAAAGCACCACCAAAGTGGTTGACAACTACTGTACATTGGAAATCAAGATGTCATCCTGCTCCTGCCAGATGGACTGCCGATTCAATCTGTGAGCAAGGATGGCAGGCACCAGCCCTGAAAGGGCATCCTTTGGTTGTCTGAAGCACACAAGCAACCACTGCATCAACAACATCTAGCTTGTTATGCCATCAGGCAAGAGTTGCTTTCCTTTCCTTCCCTTGCTTTCCCTTCTCTCTGCCCCTCGCCACCCATCCAGTTGGTAGGAATGTTCACATACGAATGGATGCTGTTGTTCATAGTGACATACAGATTATGTAGAAACCAATGCCAGATTAGCTTCTCACATATGTTTGAACTGATAAAACTCTTGCTTGAAAGGCAAACCACTTTCAGATTTATATATAGGGTTTTAACGCATTTAGCCCTCATCTCCATTAAGCTGCTGAGTCAGAGGTGAGTTGCTACAGTTAAGGCACAGCTTTTAAAAAACTTAACTCGTCTGCGTATGTACACCATAACTTTTCATTAAGTAGAAATGGTAGGAGCTTTAGTGAGGCAAAACGAAGAAATCCAGGTGGTAAAACCTACCTATTGGACTAGTCCCTGTAATCTGCACAATTGAAGAAAGAAATAAGAAATTGCTTATTCCCTACTGCAAATGGGTGCTACAGGCTTGGTCAACCCACCCTTCTACCACACTTTCAGACAACTGGCCCGTTAATTATTTCTCATACTCTCTGGCACTGACAATGTGTCATTAATTATTTATTTATACCGGTACTTTTAAAATAACGTATTTAATTTGGTGTCCCAGCTGCCAGAAAGTCAGTGGAAACCCTGTTACAGCCCCCTGTCGTTTAAAGGTAACTCCTGAGCCAGAACTAGGATTCAGAACAACCGCACGTTTACAGCTACGCAAACCACCCCACAGGCACGCGGGAAAACGTGCCGCGAGCCCAGAGCACGGCCAGGCTCACCAAACCCAGCCAACAGCTGCGCCTTCCAATGGCATTCAGCCACAGTTGATTTCTGTCTTTTCAGTATCAGTTGTTGACACTGCTGATGCGGGGCTGCAATATGGACATTTAGGACAGCTAAACCACCGAGTGAGGACCTGACTACATGGCAGACCAGCTTTGAACACTTATGGATGTAATTATTTTTTAGAATCATGTAACAGTAAATTCACGGCTACCACTATGCAAATAAAAATTTTGAATAACTCACCTGAGAAAATTGGGAAAGCCATTCACAGGCTGTCACATCACTAGAAGCAAGACCTGAATTCAGTTGTCCTTTTTTTTTTTTTTTAAGTTTTGTTTTAGGTGTTGGAGGCATTACTAAAAAGCAAGGCACTCGGTAACAAGACAGAACACCTGAACTACTGTCAGTGAAAGCCTTAAAGCTGTAACTCTCTGCAGTAGTTTGCAAGAAGTGCATAAGAGCATGCTTATTAGGGTATAAAGATGAAAGGACAATAAATATGTGTAAAAAAGCACAGTACCTTTAAAAAAGAAATACAGTGAAAAATAAAATTACAAATGAAAACTAGACATTAGCTGAGACAGAGCTGGCTGAAGCCAGAAATGGTAACCAGTATTTCAAACTCCTCAGGTTTATTTATTTTTTAACCCAAAGAACAGCAACTTCTCCTATTGCTTTTTTCAATATATTTAAAAATACAGAAATCACAGATATTTTTTTAATGGAAGAACCAGAATATATTGAAGATAGTTGAAGCCTTCAAAACATTTCAAAATGTTGTTGTTCTTTAAATGGTAGCACATGGTAAGAAATAACTATCTACAAAACAGAAGAAATCAAGAAAGCTTTTCCACTGAGAGTATGACTGCTTAAATCCTACCTGCTTTGCAATGGAATCTTTTTTTCTACCTTTTATGTGTATGCTTTTAACATATATCTTAAAACCCTTGGGTTCAACCATGCCTTATTACATTTTAAAGCTTTTGGATGGTAGCAGAAAAATGCTCTGCGCTATAAAACAGAACACGGCTGAGGCTTGATAGGTTTGCTTCTCTTTTCTACCCCACAAAACACTTTCTAAATGCTATTAAAATTTAGAGTGTGCCATAATAACCAAGCTGCATTTTTTCCACATTTAAGTCAATTGACTTTCAAGTTTTATCTTTCCATGTACTTTGACTCAAATAAAGTTGTTTCCTCAGTTTAAGAGGCTATGGAATCTCTCATTCTTATGAGAAGCAGTTCCTAATGCTGAGCTCTTATCTCAGATGTCGAGATGTGTTATGCATGAACTTTTAAAAGATGCCCGTGTTGTCTGCTGGACACGGCTTTGCATGCACACCGCTAAGCCTTACCTGACAATTGTTACTCGCTTGGCTCCTCTAGAGTTTGAGCTCCTTACAAGGGTTCACAAATGCGTGTCCTTAGCTAACGCATTTAAACCCTAGAATAAGGTTAACAGAATGCCTGGCTTCAAAAAACTATAACTTTCTACTTCTACCTAATTTTAATTTGAAGTGTGAAGCTACAGAGTGCCCCTGCTCCCCAGCAGCTCAGAGTACTCATTACTGCCTCCCTGTGCTTGCACTGTAATGCTAATGCTGCAAGAAAGTTGAAGAGTGTTTACTATGTTCAGCTAAGCAGGAGTTCAAAGCAATAAATCTTGCAATCTGTACGAAAAGGTGCAGACATCGCACAAAAAGTATCCTGAGCGGAGCAGAGGGCTGGGATGCCGGCAGTGGTGTCACCTGTGATTTAGCAGCCTTTGCTGGCCAACCTGTGGACAGAGCAAGCTGAAGTGTAAACACCCTAACACCATCTGACAGGAGGAAAGCAAAAATAAACATAATAAATCAAACTGAATGGCTATTACAATGTAAAGTTCGGTTTTGTACCTCTTTCATGTCAAGGGAGCTTACAGGAAGGCTCCTTTCGTTGTTACCTGGGGCTCTGTTCTTTACAGCAAATTGGACCTTTCGCTCTGAAAGAAATAATTACTCTCTGCGGAGAAGGGAGCTGGTCATGAATGCTGATATGACACACAATGTCACCTTGCCAGTCAAAAGAGGGCTCTGGCACTCAAGCTTGGGCTCCGTCCAAATGCCGATCTCTCTCATAATGGAGGTCACCTCTCCACAGAATTTGTTGACGATCTCCAAAATGACAAGGAAGAAGGCTCCTGTCAGCACTCTTTAGGAGAGAAACAGACTGTAAAGGGAGGACAGAAATAGGGAAAAATGCAGGCAAAGGTCACTTTTTACATAAATTGGACGGTTACTGAGGTGTAGCTGGGTCCAAAATTAACTCCTAGAAAAACTGATCCTGACACAGAGCAGTCTGCCTAAAAACGCTAGACTCACACTGCTGGCAAAGGTAACTTGCAGATTAAGTTCAGAAGCTGGTCAGACACCACAGCCTGACTTCATCAGAAAAAGTTGCATTTTGTGTACTGTCTGGAGCTGGGGTGTCATTTTTAAATGAGTCAGTGCCTGTGCTGCCTTGCCTAATGGGCAAGTCATATCGCAGTGACATCACTGAGGAGAACTCTTGAACAAAAGTTTTGTTTTCCCACTGAATACTGCAAACAGCACCTCCATGAGATAGAGTATATCTGGATTTTTCGCTAGACTGTTTCTGTCAGCACGGGGCCATCTCCCATATTCAGCAGCAGCATTTCTCCTTGCCTTCGGCATACTGAGTCATACCTATATGATCTGTGCGTGATTACATTCATCTCTGCGGTGTCTCTAATGTTACAAATGTAATTACTAGAATCAGATTTTGCTAACAGGTAGGAAGGGGAATAATTTACATCTGAACTGTAGCCAAATTGAAGCAGAAGACAGTTTTGAAATAGGACCTCGCAACGTGTTTAACTAGAAAACATTTTTGTTTAAAGTTGCACATCTGATGTAAGGTGTCATAATAGGAACATGCCTCCTTAGAACTCTCTAAGGATACAGAGACTAAAATGAGCTACATCTAAATTACTTCAAAGGAACACTGAGGAAGAAAAGAAAAAAGGAGCCAACAACATAAAACAAGCTTCACTCCACCTCCCCATCACACTCTGAAGGAAGTACAGTGCAGTGGGAGCAGTCCACAAAAAAAGAAAACACCAGGCATCAAGACAGAAAACAAGAAGTTTTTGTAGATGATAGAAAATAGGAAATTCTTTCTCAACTCAGGTAGAACATTAGGAAATCTTTGTGGCAGTGTGATTTATCACATTTTAAAATCACCTCCTGGCCAACTGACGGAAGTTTCATCATCTGAAACATTTTAGGTTCTGCACAATATTAGGAAATATACTGCAGGGCATAATCCAACTTGGCTCAAAAGACAGGATAAATCACTTAATAAATTTTCCCTATATATAGTTTCTATGGTTCAAGACATGTTGGAATTACAAAGAATTAACAAAGAAATTTTTGTATTATATCATACTTGATTACAATTTTCTTCAACTGACAGCACTGTCGCTGGGGGGGCATGAAGCAAACTTGAACCGAATATTGCCAAATGGGCCAAATATGCCAGAAACCTGAGGGAATGAGCTTGCATGTTGTTAACAAGGACTTATTTCTGAACAGCTTGACAAACTGTTGCATTTATCTTCCTGTAATCTCCTCCCAAGTCGTTTGACAATGCGTACACCACGTTCACCCTGGAACGAACTAGGAGCACTCACTCACTGCAACTCACTTGCTTGTCCTTAGGGAACCTAAGAAAGTGTTTCAGCACCTGCTAAGATCCCACAAGCAAGTCCTAGCTGAAAGATGCTCAGTGAATTCCTTCCCTGTATTTTCTCTTTCTTACTTTACCATTACCAGTAAATATAGAAGGTGGAAAACACTGCAGCTGTAAATTCAGGTTATAATCTACCATCCCAAGGAAGCTCTTAGACATTCTCCCTAACTCATGGGAGCCAGGGACTTTTTAAAGCAAGTTTCCTCTGCTACACATATTTGGTCTGAGGAGGGCAATTTATAATCACTGGCAGTTCCACAAATACCAGTGATGTAGTTCCCCAAATATTTGTCTTCCATGAAAGCTGAGAATCTCTGAATTTTACAGGAGTTTTTACAAGTCAGACAAAAGCTATTAATAAGACTGAAAACTACAATATCCCCAAAGGGGGATGGGAATAGAAATCAACACCAGAAGTAAAAGATCAAGTGAAACTGCTGTGACAGATGGTGTTCTACAAAAGGTCAACCGTTGGCTCATTCTGATGTTCATTATTTATTAACAATCTTTCTAACATTGGCATTGCAGCAAGAGTCCAGCATTATGCAGATAATAAAATGCTATTTTACAGTTCAAGGTCTCCTGCAGGTATAGCAAAAAGTTTACAAAGTGATTCCTACATGTTGTGCAGCATTTTTGAGGATATGCATACTAGCAAGTCAATGGAAAATTTATCAAATAAAGATGAAATTGAATGCGAAAAGGTTCATAGCACTCCTAGACCTCAGAAGAATCTCTAGTAACTCTGATGCATGCTGAATTGCATGGTGCTTTTCCCCTGCCACCAAGGTGCATTGTGAGTCTGAATAAGCTATATACAGCAGCTACTGACTCTCCTCTCTGTCCTCCAGTTTATGAAGACTTTTTCACCACTCTCCCATTCCTCACCCTGAACAAGACAGCCAAGGTGGTTTTTTTAGAATCTACTACTGGCAGTAACAACTCATAGGTTATACCTTTCAGGAAGTCATCTTTATTTAGCTGCATTACAGTTGAAGACATTTTAACAACAGATGCTTTTTAAAAACAAACAAACAACAACAACAAAAAAAAACGCTTCCAAATCAACAATGAGAAAAAGCAGGGAGAGGGAGCAAACACAGAAAGGCACCAAAGGAGAAGAAATTTCACCCTATTCAGTAACAGTCTAGGAGCGGTATGGAACTGTCCTTGTAATGAAATTGATATACCAAGACAGACTTTCATATTTGCCAATGATATTTCCATTAACAGACTAGTCGCTGTCTAGAATCTGTAGATCTACCCAGCACAGAAGATGACCCTGTTACCCCTAGCAGCAAACTTACTTCCAGAGAAACTTGCATGTCCCCAGACTGCGACATGCATTAAAAAAGTGGAAGGAAGCGACTGGCTCAAGTTTGATTAAACTTGGATTTGTCAACGTATTTGCATCCCACGTACTTACCCGCAGCTCTGCTTTGGAGCCCTCCCTGCCAATTCCTTCGCTGGAGATGAGCTGCCCCAGCCATGCCCTGGGTAGGCAGGCACAAGGAGCTCCTCCCCTCCTCGGGCACGGCTCAGGCTACCCCCATCCAGGTGCCCACCCCTGTGTCCCCCCCCCAAATAATATGCAACCATGCCAGTCAGCATCTTTGCAAAGTGTTAGGAACCGGTATATGGCACTGAGGTAGTTGGCATACTTTATTTCAGGCTTGGCCACGGTACTAAGACACATAGCATAAACAGAAGCCCCAGAAGTAAAATCTGCATTTGTTCAGAAATTTTGCTTTGGCAATATCTCTTTGCATTGTTTTTATTAAAAGAAATATAAGCATAGCAGTTATGTTTGTTTTAAGTTAAAAATCTGAAAATGCAAATTTTTGCTTGCTTTTTGTTGTTGCTTTTTATAGCAGTGAAATCTATTTTTTTCTAGCTTTAGGTGTGAGTAATCAGTAAAATGAGTTTATGCAATACAGATGTCATTGCTAAAGCCAAACCAAAATAAAACCTGGAAGATACCACTGGCAAAATAAGAAACATTTGTGTTACAATAACCCCATTGTTGCCTCTTGGAATGATGGGCATAAGCACGATTACATCAATAAAAAATAAAAACAACATAAAAATAGTCAGACAGAGATAAGTTTATTACTTATTAGCAGCCTGACATGCCCTGACTCCTTGTAAAATAAAATGAAGACCATTCTTAATAGCTGCTTGCATGGCTTCCAGATAACGGACAAATTTACTTCAAGGTCTTATCTCATTCTGCAAGTCCAGAGTTTTAACTACATGTAGGAAAAGCACCAAAGACCTCCCGTTTCCCATGGAATGGACAGGAGTGTAAGAGCATGACTGTATTTTCTTTTGCCTTTCTCTTTAATGATCGCTTATCAGTAAGCATAAATTAAAGTTCACTTTAGAGACAGGGTATGTTCTACATATAGATCTATAGGATCTATAACGTCCCAAAGTATTTAGGATACCCTGGGTTTTTATTCAAGAAAATTACTTATGCTTGGAAATTAGTTAATCAATTTTTATCTTTCATGCCACTATGCAATTAAATGCCATTCATGAAGCCTGACCTGAACTCATAAGGACAGAAGAAATGTGCACACATAAATAATAAAATCAGCCACAGTAACTTCCACCATTAAGCAACACAAAAAAAAAATAGATTGCTCCCTAAATAACTGAGAACAGTGAAAACTTGGAAATGAAAATTTGCAGAATTTTAATTTGGCAGCTGCACCAAAACTGAAGCTTCATTTTTCTCCATGGATTTCAAGCTGCACCTCATGGCGCCCACATGTCAGTTACTCTGTAATCCGGTGGGACTTGTGAAGCTCTGATGAGTCCGGTAGGAGAACTTTACACTCAATATGCCATTTTACAGGATTCCAATGCTTCCTTTCAAGTGCAGAACTGAGTTTGCTTTGAAGGGCCCCAGACAGCAGCCTGGAGGTTCATCCCTGGCTTGCAAGAGGTGCTGGGAGTTGTTCTGCACAACAGGAGCATGCATGAGTCGCTCAAAAAAGCAAATTAGATAGTGTCACCAGCAGTAGTAGAGGAGCAAGAGCTATAAACTGAGCGGAGAAAGGTTAGATTCCAGTACTGAACTTATCTTAAAGAACATCACACTCTTCTAGACGTAAGGATCCAAACAGACAGCAGTGCTGCCCAGCCTGAAAGACAGCCCCCCTTTGGTGTGCTAGCAGTATGCAACACCAACACACGAGCAATACCTGGTTTTAGAGGCTGTCCTTGTGGAGGTTGTGACAATTTCCAAATGTGGCCAGAGAGATAAGAGTAAATTTTCCTCTGTGTGACAGCTCAGAAGGTAACAGAACAGAGTCCTCTCCCAGGATTTCCAGAAGCATCTCTATTATTGGCAATTCAGAGCCTTTCAAAAAGCCTCAAAAGTAGAAGAGTTTACTAAATGCCTCCCCCAATCATGTGTTGCTTCACAATATCTTAAATATATGCCACTTATTTATCAGCATAGACTTTTGTATCAAATGCCCCAGACCTTACACTTTAATGACTGTTTCAATTTTCCGCTCTTCGCTTTTCTGTTTTATAGCCAGTACGATTCAAAGCCAGGGCACATCACTTTGTTCTCTTGTATAAAGAAAGGCTCCTTTCACTTGTGTACTCTCAGCTTGCTTTTTCCCTTGGTCTATGCCTTATCATTTGGGCGTAACAGCACAACATTTACACTTCCATAAATGTCAGACCGAAGTAATACATAACAGTTTATTTTATCTCACAGTGCTGGGGTTTACTTGTAGCTGCATGTGGAGTAAAAAACCTTCAAGAAGTACTAAATACTTTCTTTGCTTTCCTCTGAAGGTGCAGGGCTGAGTGGCATAGGACATGAAACTGAGATCCTATTGCCAGGACCTGGAACACACCACATAAAGAAATCTTCACTTTCAGATTTAATCTGGAACTACAAAATTGCAAGGTTAAGAAAAATAGAAAACAAAAATTAATGAGTAGTTTACCCATTTTCCATATGTTAACAACTTCAAAACGTTGTTTTAACTTTTGTACTGTATGGGGTTTACAACCAGACAAAATATCGACGGTGCTTTTCCATTAAAAATACTATTAGCTCCCAGCACTGCCTCCATGATACGATACACACATCTATAATAACTGTCTTTGAAAACAATGACATTTAGTTCGAAGGCAATGTACTTTTCTTTTTATGGCCCAAGTGCCTCCACAGACAGGAACCCTTGTTTAGCCATCCACATTGTACCACAGCAAAGTCCGATCACTCAACAAGAGACAGGAAAGACTTCTATATTCTCCTCCCGTTTTCTAACCTACAGCAATTTTCAGCAGTTTGAATTTATGTCTCTGAAAAGTTTAATGAACTTTTAATGGATTCCTGAGAAAAAGCAAACAGCAACGGGTGCAATTTTCTGGATTCTGTATTCTGCCCTTGCCAGGAGTCTGGGCAGAAGTGTGTGTGTTGGTTGTAAGGTATCTACAAGACCTAAACACGGCAGCATCTGAGCACAGAGAAATTAGCCGCAGACACTGTGATAGGAGCAGAGATGGCTTTGCTTGTAAGGACTACGGGAAATCAAACATGATCTTTTCAAAGAAACGGCACAGCAATAGCAATTAGCAACATGACAACTCATGAATCTCAGCAAGACAGATTGATGCTTAAGGTAAAGCTGCCACACCATCAGAGCTGCTAGAGCACAGATTTGTTTCAGAGTATTCTCACATCAGCCTTGTTATCTAAAACAAAGCAAACAAAACTCCAAGCAGGAAGGAAAAATCCTGCTGGGATGTCTGATCTTCCTGTGCCAATATCTGCCATTCCATTCTGCAAACATTGTCAGGATTTTTTATACGTACCTCTCTCAAACCATGCTATGGTTCTGTGACCCTTCTCTCCCCTCATAATTGCCAGTATCAGGGCTGTAACATCACTCAAGCCTCTCTATTAAACCACTTACAAGTGAAACTTGAGGTTGGTAATGGCTAACCAAGCAGCAGGTCCTGTCACTGATTCCAGCTGACCTCCTGTTATGAAAACATTGTCTTCTCTCTACACCTACCTGCTCTGCCAACTACCCAGCATGTTTTGTCTTTCAGTCCAGAAGTTCCCTTTCTGCTACTCCCATCTACAAACTCTTTTTCCCCCTATCTGAACTCACTGCTGCTTTTACATGTGTCCTCCCCAGAAACTCAGGGCATGGCAGGCCCTTCTCAGAGGCTACAGATTACCTTTCACTGTCCACATGGAATGCCACTTCCACTACTTTGATTTCCACAGTCTGATACCACAAGGGTGAACCACAGAACAAAAAGAAGCAGGTAGGCCTCCTTGAATAAAGAAAATGGCCTATGGTACAGTAAGCAGAATTCCAGTACTTGCAACCTACTGAGTAATGTCCGTGGGATGTTCTCCTTGTGAGATGCTTTTTAAGAGTTTGGCTTCTGCTGACTGTGAATGAAAATGTGTAAAAATGAGCACAGAGTACACTGGCAATGATGTTAAATGATGCTTCATATAATTATCACTATTCTGTGGTGCCATCAACATGCAAAAGCACAGAATTCTAATGACCGAGTTCATATCATAGTTTGGATTTGTTGTCTGAAACCACCTGGCTGTAAAATATCCCGACATTCACAGCTGCGAGTGGCAGCAGACCTACAGGCAGAGGGAAAGATTCTGTTTTGGCAACAGACAACCCATTTTGGGTGTGAGAACACTGCTCAAATACACACAGAAATAACACTTTTTCCCTTTAACAAGTAATGGTCAGAGCACAGACTATATTCACAAAACTCAGCCTACTGCTCAGCAGCTGGATCTTCTCCCCCCACTCCACGCAAGCTCCCCCTCGGGGCCGATGCACTCCCAGGTCAGCACCGAGCAGCCTGAGGACTGCCAGCCTGGGTCTTCCCAAAGTCACTGCACTTGCAGGAATTCTGAGAACAAATCTAGGTTTTTACACTTCTCCAGATTAATGGGAGTAAAGCTTCTGTGCTTTGAGACAGAGAGCTTCAGACCAAAAATTCGTCTGAATGCTTTTGGAGAGAGCACTAGCATGGACCCACACCACTTGTCATTACAAAAGGACCAGCAGCAGGACTGGACAGTTAGTATGGAAGTGCTTTCCACAGCAAAAGGGATGAACTTTACATCATGTAACTCTCCTAATGAAACCGAGGTACACCACAACATAAAACCCTACACAGCTTCAAGGCACTGAGCCTTGATACTTTATTTCACAACTGTGTACCTACCACTTAAGTCTGAAGAATATTTCTTATAAAAGATGATTCCTAAAAGCAAAGTTTGGAGTTTTATTACACCTCTGGGCTAGACTGGCTGATCTTTGAAGAAATAAGGTTGTACTCTTTTCATTCGATATCCACAGGACAATATTTTAGTGGTGAGTGAGGTCAGAAGCAAAAGAACCACGGGGCTTTTGCCATTTGATGCATGTCTTAAGAAGTAAGGCCAGTACCACTAGGCTCAAAGGGCCACTGTGGTAGCCTTAATAATACAGCACACTGGAATTTGATTGATTATCCCTACCAAAATGGGAAAATACCATTCAAAAGGCTGAGAGGCAGATGTAGCACATGAAAAGCAATCAGAAGTACAGAAAAAAAAAAAAGCATAAATCATTTTCCATGGATAAAAACAAATCACATACATTCCAGCCCACTTGCTTAGAAAAATTTGCTACTCTGTCAGTCTCCAGGGCAGAAGGACTAAAATGTTCTCATCTGAATCAAATTTGGAAAATGATTTCAAAGGAATTCTCTTTACTTATCTGAACTGCAAACTGCAGGAAGGTCACTGGGAGGAAGCACTGTAATAAAGTCTGTCCCCACCAGGGAATTATTCCAGCTGTAGCCACTGCTGAGTCATAATGGGACAGGGGCATCGAGGCTCGTTAGTAGCAGAGCAGGGTCCCGTGATTTCTAATGCTGCTCAGTCTTTCGTAAGGCAACAGAGCCTGAGGTTAGTTCATGCAAAACTAGTAGTGCAAATCCTATTAACATTGATACCAGTCTTAGACTAACCTCTTGCATTGGATACCTACCTTCATTTCTTCATATCTACATGCCCTGCAGAAAACATAGAATACTCAACATATTTTTCAAAAGTCCAATGCAGAAGAAGATTGAATACAAAATAGAAATTCTAATGGTACAAAAGAAAGCAAAAATGTAACAGAATTAAATTACATATTACTTTCAAAGTTATTTTTTAAAAACCTCTTGAATAAACATTTTCAAACCACATAGCCTGCTTAGCTTGATATCTCTGGCAATGCTCAGGGCCACAGGTTTTTAAAGACAAAGCTGGGTTACAGCCTTACTGCCACTCTGGGAAACTGCCTCACCTGACAAGTGGTTTTCCTCCTTGTTCATCTTTCCCAGCAGTACATGAACCTATACAAGACTGACTACACTGCTTGGAAATAAAACCGATAAACTTCAAATTCACACCATGAGTAAGTGCATGTACCTCATCAATCTCTACTTTCTCAGCCCCTTGTGCTGTGCTTTATCATATAATTAAAGAGAAAGCACAGCGTGACGGATCCCTTTGTGATGAGCGTAATCTTTCTACTTCCTCAGTTTAAGCACATGGGGGCTGGATGCTTAATCCCGAGTGCTGGCACAGGTAAGGAAGGCAGATGTGCTCTCCCTTCAACACCAGTCAGAGAACACAGAGGCACAGAACTGGGCTACAAACGGTGTCGCAACACACTAATTAATGTTTGGTTGTGATCAGGTGGCTAAGACCAACATAAGCAACTGAGTTCATGTGAGCAAAACAATAGCAGAACCAGAAGGAACCACATGTACATTGTGCTTGGCACCGAGCAGCTTTTACACCTTATATCTCTGGATTGCTTTTGTCATCTGGAAGCAAGGCAGCCAACAAGGGAAAAAAGACAACTGTGTATTAAGAACCCATTTCTGAACTCAGTCGCAACCTGTTCATTAGGAGCAGCCTTACTCAAAATTCAAGAAGTTAGAGCAGTCTAAGAAATAAGAACAAATCCCTGTGATTCCACGTTTTTCAGTAGCTGACATAAAAAGAGACTTCTCAACCTCAAAAATCAAAAACCTTTCCCCATTTTATAAAGCTCTCAGTTTATAATCATTTATATTATTATCACTATATTTAAACTTCATTTTGCTGTTTGAGTCACATTTTCCCTTTCAGAGTCTTATTTACTCCTTGGAGAGGGCAAAAAGCCCAGACCAAGACCAACGTGATTTAGTATTCTGCAGAGAAACCACTGGACTCTGCCCAAATCGCTGAGCTGAGGCTGTCTGCAGATAATGCATGCAGATGATGTTGATGAGGAGGGAGAACAATCACACATTCATTTTGAGCATGTCTCACACTGTGCTACTACCAGCCAATGAGACTTGATGAGAACTTCTCTTCTGCACTGAACACCTGCATTTCTGCAGCTTTCTACCTGAACACCTCTGTGAACTGAGGGACATCAGGGTTCAAAGACAAAATGCTTTTCTTCAATCTACTGTGCTGGGTCTGGCTGGGATGTTACCTTTCCCTGCAGCAGCCACGCAGTGCTGTGCTCTGCACTGGTAGCTAGAGCAGCCCTGGTATCACACCAGCCATGTGTCTACTGCTGCACGCTGCTGGTACCACATCAGGACTCCCTCCAAGCCCCCCAGAGCCAGCAGGCTGCGGGTGGGCAAGCGATGGGGAGGGGACACCACCAGGGCAGCTGAGCTGAGCCGACCAAAGGGACATTCCATGCTGTGTGGGGTCACACTCAGCAATCAAAGGTGGGAAAGTGGAGGGGGGTGCTCCTTATGAAGACGTCTGTCCTCCCAAACAACCACTATGCGTTTTGAGGCCCTGCTTCCCAGGACGTGGCTAAACATCACTCATTGATGGGAAGTAGAGATTTTTTTTTTTTCTCTCTGTGCTTCCACGCAGCCTTTGCTTGTTTTTTTCCCCTCTTCCTTTTCCCTTTAATTAAATTACCCTTATCTCAACCCATGAGCTTTTTTTTTTTCCATCATACTTTTTTCTCCCCCTCTTTGTGAGGAAGGGGAGTGAGAGAGTGGCTGTAGTGAGGTTCAGCTGCCAAGCAAGGCAAAAACTCCACATGTACCAGCATAAATTGTTCCTCAATGTTAATTGCTCATCCTCAGCCCCTCAGCATCAGGCATTTCTGAGTATGGAGAATCTGCAATGTTTTCAACTCACTGTTCTTCTCTTTCTAGGATGGCAAGTGTTTTCTACATGTGCTATGTTTTCCACAGCTTGGCCGCCAGAGAAACATGTAACACGCTGTCCTGCCCTAGCAGCTCTCTCTCTATTTACTCCAGAAATGCTTCTCTCTCCAGTGACTTCTGCTGTTTGTTGGTAGACGTGTAAGGGTTCTTCTTGTACACTCAGACATGCAGATTATCAGATTTATTTGGGTCAGTGATCTGGTTTAGCTTTTAACTTTCATGCAAATAACATTCGCTGCTTGTGAACCTAGAAAGTAAAACTGTGCTCCAAAAGGAAAGCCTGATGAGACTTCTTCACACCAGAATAGCTGGAGTAACTGTACGGCAGAGCCACATCACGATTTTGTTGCTGGGGTTTATAATTCCATACACTTTCCAAGAAAAGAATCACAGAAAAGGATCATTTCAGAGATGATAAAATGAGAATGTTGCACAGAAAGAAAACAGTGCTGACCTCCTAGCAGTCTGTTCAGCTACCTGGCATCCAATTTATACATTGATGTATTTACTACATTTTTGCATAGTTTTTATTTTAAATGGTTTACTATGCATTTTTCTGCATTCTCCTAACCAGAGCCACTTCGGATGTAGCAATTACATTAAAAGAGATGTATCAGGGGTAGAAGCAAGACCTTTGCAGACTATCTCAGAACATTTCTGTTTGAAAATTGGCAAAAAAACAAAAACAAAAACCACCTCTTCCCAGAATACTGTTAAGACAGCTGCTCTCGTGCCTTTGTTCACCACAAAGGGACACCTGAACACACACTCTTACCTTGTGCTAGCACAAGCGCGCCAGATTAACATGAATGGAGAGCTGCCCTTGCAAGGGGAGCTCCCGTGACTGCCTGGCACCTTCCTGCAGTTGCTTCAGTGTAGCTCGAAGGGAGGAAGCACTGGAGTGAGGGAGCCTTTCTCCAGCCAGAAAACCAGCTGCAATGAGAAGCTGCGGGCAGCAGCAGCCATTCCCCAAATATTGCCATGCGTGGGCAGTGCATGCAGGGAACTGATACCAGCTTCTACACAGAAACCTGGTTGAAATCATTCTGTTGTTTTTCCTGCGCTGGCAAGAGCAGGCAGCCCAAGAGGGAACGTGGTTTTTCAGTGCTGCCTGCTGCTCCGTGCCAGCCTTCTCCAGTGCCAGGTTGTGCCAGGTACGTGTCCAGGGCTGGACTCGGACGGCTGTGCTCCAGTGTTTGGCTGCCAATACATCATTCACATCACCAGGATGAGGAAGACAGGCTGCACAGGGGCAGGGAAACACAACCGAGAGGGAGGGTGTAGAGAAAACATAAGATGAGCTTGGAATGAAGTTAGTCCTCTGAATTATCTGTTCTATCAGAGTGAAGAAGGGGGATGGGAGGGGGGAAAGAAAACAAGAAAGAAAACAAAAATAAAACTTCCCCTCTTGCACTATGGCCTCAAAATGTCACCATGTCTGCAGGAAAGGCTTATTTCAATAACTAAATACCCTTTATTGAGTGCACCTTGAAGGTCAAAATGTACTGCTATTTTAATGTCCCATTAAGTTGTATTTGTATTTCCTTACCAGTCTTTAATCTCCCATCTTCCCAGTTGGAATGATATTTAAAGAACCAGTGCAATCAGAAAACTTTGCTAACACTGCCAGTGCACTGGGTCTGGCCCAGGATACTGAAAACCGCACTGGGGAAAATGCCCAAGTTTGGATCCTGCTAGGTAACACTGAGGGAGCAATATGTTATTACATCTTTCCACTTACCTTCTCTTTCCAGTGCAGATAGCTACTGACTTTTGAACAAAGAAGTCAAAATTCTACCTGAGGATTTGAGGCCTTATCTGCATTTGAAAAAGTAAACCTATTCCCAAAGATGTGTAGTGGAAAAAACAACAGAAAAGCATTGTATCACAGGCCTTTCTTGATGGACACACAGAGCTTTGTGCACTAAGGCACAATTAAAGACACAAAATACGCTGGAGATGTGTGAGTGCAAGAGGATCCACAGGTGTTTATAGACACTTAACTCTTCCAGTTCTTGCTGGCTTCCAGCTCTGCTACCAGTTCCCTTGTCTGCTCGTTGAATATTGCCTACGCCAATTAGCTATGCCAGCTTTGTACATCGAGAGGAATCTGTGTAAATACGCAGAAACAAACTTCTTTCACGCTGGCACCCCCAACTTTAAAGACAACACAAATATACAGACATTAAGTAGGAGGCACAAGTAGAGAGACCGGAATGTTTTTGTTTTGGCCAACCAGACATCTCATAATGGCAGGAAAACACAAGCATGAAATCAAATGGAGTCAAAGTGGCTGCTGATGGCTTTTTGGTTTTCTCTTCTCTGGGTATAGAACACATGAAAGGAAATGGCTAAGAACACAGGTAAAACACTTGCAGCTCTTCTAAAGCAGCAGAAGGATGGGTTTGACTAAACAAAGTTTACCAAAAAAAGTCCAGCTACAAAAAATTCTGCCCCGTCTCTTCAAAAATTAGCTACAGACATAACTCTTTGTAGCTGGAAGAATTAGAAAGCCATACATTTTCCTTTTATACTTGCCTGAATACTGTATGAACTTCTCCATAAATCTCATTTTTTTTAATTAAAATATATATATATTTGTTCCTGGTGCCTTAGTTTTTGTTTTTCCTGGGGTGAAGAACTATTTTAAGTTACAAAACAAATCAAGTTCTGGCTTAAAAATGTACAAGGTAATAAGCTGATATTTCACAGGAGCATTATCTAAGAGCTGCCCAACATTAGCTATGGAAGTAGTTTAAAATCACTATGTATTGAAAAATAGCTTCTATTTTCACTATAATTTAATCCATATTTTTCTTGGATAAATGTGCCAATAGACATTTGTTGCATATAAATTGTCATTCAAAGCAAAAATAAAAGTCAATTTTCTTAAAAAAAATATTAGAGAACATTCTATTAATCAACATTTCTTTTTTTTTCCCCCAATGGAAAACAAGGTCTGAATAACAATTTAGTACTTGACCCCAAAACCTTGGTTCAACTTTTTAATGTACCCCATTAAGTGGCATCACATGACTCTGCTGGAATGTTGCATATTGATCAGCATCACACTTTGGTCAAATGAGTGCTGAAATGTTTCAAAGCAAGGGTTTTGCAGACAAAACTGTTTGTCCTCAGCAGACCTGTATTAGCTTTAGCAAGCAGATCTATCAGCCTAAATTGCCTGCAGATTGGAAAATCAGAGCTTCCTCCTAAATCATGATATGCCATGTTCTAGTTAGAGAGTCGGCTTTCACAAGCGCTCCAGATGCCAGGTGATAAGAATTACTGATGCATTCCTTTCAAAGCAGTTTGTTTTATGGCCTGGCAGGTCTGGCTTAGAAATTCAGCTGTGCTCCATTAGCATACAGAATGACAGCCTACAAAAAGGTTACATTATAGCATCAAACATGTTTGGCCTTTTCTATTCTTGCTGCCAGTTATAGGTCATTTTAAACAAACATCTGGCAAGTGTATTTTTAAATTGCATCTGTAGTTTTAATTAGCTGTCTTCTGGGAATGCTAGGAGTGGAAAGAGAGACTTCCCTAGGGTAAAATCTGGCAGTTTTCTCTGTGTAGCATGGCAATAGCTGACTCGGCTGATATTGCATTACACAACCAACAGAGACGCGCAGGATCTTCTGCACCAGGGAAAGTTGACAATAAGCACATAAAAGAACAGGCAGATCCTTCCTGTGCATAACGCAACTATGGGAACATCAGACAGGAATCAATGACACCATGAAACTTCTTCTTCTGCACAAATCAGGCAGGATTTCCCCATTCAAGAGAGGAGTGCCACCAAAAATGCTTAGCCTGGATACATTTGCTTTCCCTTCTTGACACCTTTCAGTATAAGACAAAATGCCTCAAATGCTATTGTGAAAGCAAGCTGTCCTTCAATTGCAACATATTTTGAGTAAGCAACTTCAAGAGCTTACATACTTTTGATTGTTTTGTTATGTTTGAACATAGTACAGGTCTGCCTTTTGGCATGGAGTAAAGGGATGCAGCTTTCAGCTTCCTCCTCATTTTATGCCATGCTGACATTGCTTAAAATTTCATTTTTAAATAGAATTTATTTCTGCTAAAGTATATCAGCAATCAAATGCTGACACAACATGGTTATCTGGCAAGTTATAAGTCTGTGGTATTTTCCACCGAATAGTTTCATGTACTGATGGTAAGTTAGAAGAGAGTATTCTCTGCAAAGCTGCAGCCAGGCACTTGGTTTTTGCTCTTATTGATAAACACAAGCAATAAAGGTATGTTCTATTCTACAGCATTGCCTATTAAAATGTAAACACAGCTAGAAGATTTTGAGTAGGCTACAAAAATTGCTTTATTCAATAGTCAAAGAGAAAGGCTTTCTGAGGCTGTTTAACTCAGCACTGCATGTAAATGCATCTGGTTCCATGTTCCACTAGAGGTCAACATTACAGTTATATATTTATTAAAGTCACTGACATGTAGAACGTGTCTGCCAGGGAGTGCTCCTTCTGAGTTTCTTGATATTCAGGTTCCTGAAACAGTCTTCTCAAATGCTATAGGCAATTCCAAATTTGTGCCCTGTCACATTAAGACCTCCCTATGGGGGTTTTAGCTCACAAATTAGACACGACCTCCACGTTTTGTTAGAAGCATAATTCATGAGAATATGAGTCATATATTCATGAGAATGAGTCCCCAGTGTCAGGGTAGTTGGGGTTAGGTCTGACTGGTGGAACAGAGACCTACGTCCTGCCAAACTGGGGGTGAGAGCAATTGCACAGGTACATTTTCATTCCACCCAATCTCAAATTAAGGCATTCCAATAGTTGTGGGGAGGTATACACATTCAAGATCATGGTGAATTCCTACCTTTGAGATTAGAAATACATTTATGGTCCGTGTTAAGCAAGATGCTGATGAACTGAAATTCATACCTCCCTCATGAATAATTCACTGAACGTGTGCAAGTATATTAGAGCAATATAAATATATATGTATATAAATAGATACGTATATATGCAAATTAATTCATTAAAGGCTCAAGTTATCCACAAGAAAAAAAAAAGCAACTAAGAATGTTTGTTCAATATCTGATCAAGCATGTAAAGCTCTAACTAAAAAAGCAGCCTGTAAATAAATATATGAAAATATGACATAAAGTGGTCCTCCTACCATGTGCACTTTCCGTTGAATCAGGTGTTAAAGGTATATTTTCAGGTATTTTTTTTACTTCATATTTTACTCTCACTAAAAACAATATATTACACCTCAGTTTGATCTTAAATTACAGAATCTGCTCAAAAACATACACTGCTGTTGTGTGAAGTCACCCATCATCTGCGTCACTATGCAGTGCTACTTAGCAATCAGTTCAATATCATGCTGTCAATCTGCACACTGCAGCTAAATTACATGAATAACAATTACAATGTTAAGCTAGTAAGTGTATTAAAATCCTTGAATTCTTAGAAATGTCAAAACAATATAAATGATAGATATAGGTGTAAAGTCCATCGATCATCCATTCCTCCCTCATAGCAAGATAGGTGGGATTACATTAAAAATAGAATAGACACCTGCAAATAGACTGGTATTTATATGGAATATTGTGACAACTGTCATTTTGCATTAGTCAGAGAGATCCCACAGGATCTGTGCAAGTATTAAATGCACCAATTTTTGTTTACTGACAAAATATAATAAAATCCATCCTCCCTGATGGTTTTCTGGTGGGTATTTTTCCTCTCCCTAAAGTCATTCATAAAATAAGTATATTCCTCCAAGTTCCTGGTATAAAACATTTTATCAGGGCCCTAGAGTATGGAAGGTGGAAAATTTTTAAGACTCCTCTCACTTGGATTCTTCCATGTTTTTTCCGAATGATTTGATTAAACTGGGTTTGATTTGCAAGTAAATTTTAGTGTCAAAAATGACAATAAATCGCCCAAAGTCAACAAGGACCCATTGTGCAATGCTAGCAATGGGTCAGATGAATCCAGTCCAGCAAGAGGCTGAATGAAAAACAAGTCTTTGCTATCTATACAACAAGAAAACTCAGGATCTAGAAGCCCGCCTAAAACTAATCATTGCTATTTCTATTGGCATAATTGTTGATCTGGTGCAAAAGAAATAATAATTAAGTATTTGGTCTATTGTTGGTGGGAGTAATTTTCAGGTGGTGAACAATTAACAAATTCATACCTGTGCCATCAAGAACTGGGTCTAACTCTGATGTACCATGAGCTACAAAGCAACATTAATATTAATACAGAACCATAACCAAGTTACGAGTACCTGAAAAGCTTAAGATTATAACAAATACTGTTCTTCACCTTTAAAAAGGAAGATTGAACCATCTTAGGAATGATGCTTACATGTTTCTAGCAGAACAGGGTGAATGCAAGAGAAATAATTGATAGTTGTTTGGTTTTTTTTAATATGAAATTTGTAAAACTCTCTCTCATTCTTTCCCCAACTATGCACATCTTGGTGTGTATTAACAAACATACCTAAGCACAAGACATGACAGTACTGTGTTAGAGAGAACAGTAAGCAGTACTAGATAGGTTCAACAATACTAGACAAATGCATTTATAATCTTAAAGAGACCAGCTGTGAAGAACAGTGAGGCATTGTAGTGCACTGGCATAAATAGAGCTCATCAACCAACCTAGTTTTTATCACTAGGTGGACAATTCATACACTAGTAATATTTTTCAACATCTGTCATGGAAATTGAAAGAGCAGTAACTGTTTTGGTGACTTCATATAAGATAGCTCTGTCCAAATAAGCCACTTTTGTTCACATCTGGCAACGTAGCAGCCAACTGACAGCAGCTCATATACTGGTCAGTCGGCAGAGAACACTTCAGGATTGAGCAGCATTTAAAACAGACAAAATGAAGTGAGATGCTACAAGAGACTGCTGCAACTTAATGCAGTTCCTGTGGCCTTAGTAACCTGAACAACTAATTATCACAAATCAACGTGATTAAATAATTGCTTTATATTTTCCAGCAGCTATTTACTTATTTTAGGTGCTATTAAGTACATCTTCATTTAGAATTAAAATCTGTGGTGGGAGCAGGATACTGAAATCAACCTGAATACAAAGGATAATCTTCCAGAGTACAATAAATCTAAGAGCTAAAATGCTGTCAATGGCATATATACAACATGCCCACACGCATACAGCATTTACAGAAAAAGCCAAACATTTCATGTGTAACTATTGAAATGATTAGTAAGCATCAGAAATACAACATAATTAACAGGAAAAATCTGGACTCTGCCAATAATTCACAATGTGTTCTGTTCTAAGGTTCTTCCCTAAACTCTGATAACAATCAGAAGTAGGACTTTGCATCATTAGGGGGACTTCAAAACATTTGTGTTGACCTTACTGAGCGTAACTTTCTCACACATTTGGACACTTGTAGCTTCTTTTCATACATCTCCATTGTTTCCTGGGAATTTCACATAGGTCTACAAAGCAGAGGTTCACTCTTTCCTACCAACAGTGAACACTGTTTCTGTCAGTTTTGCCTGATTTCCTAATTTGCTAACTAGAGGAAAGAAGCTATAAAAAGGAAACAAAACTTGGTTACATTTACCACCTTTACCTGTGGGAAAACATCTCGACCAAAGTTGCTGAAAGGACATAAATGTGTTGTTGCTGATTTAGCCTGACAGACCGTAACTGCTGACTAATTACATAGGGAAGGCATAAGAAAGGAACTGTGTGGTTTTCCATTTATTTCCAAAATCTTCCAGGCACGACCTTCAGCCCTGCCTTGTGTGCTGCAGGATTGTGCTGGTCTCTGACACCTTGCCAGACTCACAGTATACGCCAGAACAGCTCCCTCTGGCCTCTTGTCCCAGTGGCTCAGCCCCCATGGCCGCCACGTCCCAACCACTGCCATTCCCTCAGGCCGCATGTGGTGCTAGGCTGCAGGGGGGAAGAGAAGCAGACCTCCCCAGGCTGAAAGAGTGACAGACACCAAATCGAGGCTAGAGCCACCCTGGTGCCACCCAGGCAGCCATGAGAGGCAGCACTGGGGCCTACCCATGATCCAGGCCTACCTGCCAGTAGCATGGCCCTCTCTTTCCCATTCAGAGTGGAGATGTTGCACATATTAACTCTCGCTATGTTCAACAAAAGAGCGAATTGCAACTGAAAATCCTCCATCATAAAATAAAATAAAATAAAATAAAATAAAATAAAATAAAATAAAATAACATCAAAAAATCAATTAAATCTCCCCCAAATCAGATTAGGACTGTATATTCAAAGCAGGCTCCTCTTACCATCTCTTGCTTCAGAGTATGCAGTGGCCCTTCCCACTCCCATCCTCTGGCCCAGATGATCCTTAGCAAGAGCTACAAGATTTAGCTAAATACCTCAGAAATCAAGCCTTCAAATTCACAGTTTCCAGAGCAGTTTATTACACAGAGAGACTTCCAGTCCTGACCTCTTTCAGCACTTTACAGCTAGCAATTTGGATACATTTCTACTTCTAGTTCAGTTCCAAAGGAGCCCTAGTTCCCAGTGCTTGTTAATAAATCAGTGTTCTGCAGAAAGTAGGGGAGAAGTGCTCCCATCCCACTCAGCAGATCCTCAGGGAAGTAAAACCTGAAATCCAGAGCTGAAGCTCTGTTTTGTTCACACATAATAAAAACCCATGCCTGTAAATATGAAGCACTTCGAGGTCTTGTTTTTTACTGTAAGTTTATTGCTACAAAAATAGGATTCTAATGAAGGTCCGAGACACTTCTTTTACTCCGTGAAAGACATTTGGATTGCTTGAAGCACAATGTATTCTCAATGGCAACATAGTTCCTATCCAAAAAACACCATGCCCTACATTTTATCATAAGCATGGTTAATCATTTATACAGCCCATAAATGTACACAATACTCTCTGAAAAAGAAGACACATTGTGTGACCCAAAGAATATGTAGTGTAGAAGGCAAACAAGGACAAAGGAAGAAACGATACTCAATATGATCTCAGACAGGGTTAGAAATCCTAGGATGTAACAGACAAGAAACTGGAACGAGAGTGTGAATAGGGCAAAACCCTAAAGCATAAAAGGTGAAGAAGAGGGCCTTGAAACAGGTACAGAAAAAGCCAAAATGCCACTAATGGGATTCAAAAAAGGTCACAGAATTAGGATGGCAGGCAAGGACAGTTTTGAACATGTTTAAATGGTCACAAGGAAGCAGCTGAAAGAACAAGGTTATCACAATGTACAGAAAGGCTTTTAACAATAACAACTGTAAGGAACTTCAAAACATGAGTATTGCTCTAGAAACAGTGACAAAAATGTTTTAAAAGCAGAGGAAAGACAGTACTGTTTGGGGAGAGAGTATGCTCAGCATTTTGCAAGTTGTTAAGACTATTCCTTCTGTTGTGATGACTCCAAGAAACATGCTAACCAATAGCATCTTAGGGTTTGTGCATTAGTATTTCTTCTACATTTCAACTATCCACTTTCCCAACCTTTGCATTCCCCTTATCTACAATTGTGATCTACATAGGAAGAGATAATATTAACCTGAGTAACTGTGCAGGGTCTGATGCTTATGTTCTATCAGATCATAGAATAAAATCACAGAATCATTTAGGTTGGAAAAGACCTCTAAGATCATCTAGTCCAACCTTTAAAAAGGTACTGACAGGCCCACCATTAAACCATGCCACTAAGTTCTACATCTACACGTTTCCTGGAGACCTCCAGGGATGGTGACTCAACCACTTCCCTGGGCAGCCCATTCCAATGCTACACAACACTTTGAGTAAAGAAATTTCTCCTAATATCCAACCTAAACCTTCCCTGGCACAACTTGAACTTGAGGCCATTTCTCCTTGTCTTATCACTTGGTGCTTGCAGGAAGAGCCTGATCCCCACCCAGCTACAACCTCCTTTAAGGTAATTGTTAAGTATAATAAGGTCTCCCCTGAGCCTTCTTTTCTCCAAGCTAAAGAACCCCAGCTCCCTTAGCTAATCCTCAGAAGATTTGTTCTCTAGACCCTTCACCAGCCTCACTGCCCTTCTTTGGACACGCTGCAGCACGGTGTCCTTCTTGTAGTGAGGGACCCAAAACTGAACACAGCACTTGAGGCATGGCCTCACCAAAGCTGAGTACAGGGGAACAGTCACTTTCCTAGTCCTGCTGACCACGCTACCTCTGATAGAAGCCAGAATGCCGTTGGGCTTCTTGGCCACCTGAGCACACTGCTGGCTCATATTCAGCCGCCTATCAACCAGTACCGCCAGGTCTCTTTCCACCGGGCAGCTTCCAGCCACTCTTGTGCCCCAAGTGCAGGACCCAGCACTTAGCCTTGGTAAATTTCACAGTTAAAGATCAAAAATAACACATAAAAGAACTAATGTAGTACAGTGGAAAATACAAGAATGAACCATTTTGTTATGCAATACCACCACAAACATTTTATAAATATACATTACATTTTGATCAACTCTCTCAGTCAGGTTTCATGTTTCTTGCCAAAGGGACTGTACAGGGCATGGCCTCCACTCATGCTCCTGACCAGTGCTGAAGTCCCACACTTTCCAGATTCAAATATAAACTCTTGACAATCTGTCAGTGGCCTTCTGACATTCAAATTTCCCCTCTTGTATTGTTCCAATTTCTACAGCATCTGGGCATATTTGTACTAAACTAAACTTGTACTGAAGGATACTGCATGTCACGCAACTTTTGGGATGGGAATTGCCTTGCTAATTTGACTATTTTTCCCCTCTGCATTATTAGCAACCTGATATTACACCCTACTTGCACAACTCCCTCACTTGAGGCAGAGGGGTAAGTCATCTGTCACAAACTCTACTGGAGCACAACCTGCACTTGCATCAATCACACATTAATTCACCTGTAAATTTTCCATTGTGATATTTTTTTATAACCTACTGTAATTAAGCTTTATCTATTTGATAGTCTCTCTCTACAGCTTTGTATTCTTGTCAGCAGATGTGTTATTTCTTCACATAATGCTGACCAAGTTTACAAAATCTTTTCCTATGTGCATCACTGCATCACCAGGGGTTCTGGCTGCACAGCAGTACCAGCTAAGAAGAGCAGACTTTGACTTAGCTTTCAGTAGGATAAAAAACAACAACAACAAATTCTAAATAAAGCTGTCTCCTGTGACCTAAAGTCAAAGTTAAAAATAAGAATGTAAGAAAGCAAGGTTTGGGTTTTTGAACAAGAATATAATTTTGCTTTTCTTTGAGTGAAAAGGTGCCCTTCTGAACAACATGCCTTCTAATGCAGCCAAAGACCACACACACTCTGGGAGCAAGGAAGACATTTCTTAGGAATTAGTTGGAAAAACTTTTTCTGGAAGTCCGGAATCTAATAGGGGCAAAGGTAGGTAAGTTATAGGACTTGAGCAGTACTTGCAGTGCACAGGGTAAGACACTAAAAATCCTAGAGTGTATAAACTCAGAAATATCAAATAGATGAAAACTGGGAAAAGTGGGAAGGCAATCCTGAGTACAAGATTCACAAAAATATAAATGTGTTCTGTCAAACCTACCTTTGTGTTAGGAATTTAATTTCAGGAAGTCTAATCTATTCAAGTGAAAGGTAAAAAAAAAATGCTGTGGATATTTATTTAGGAAGGTTACCTTTAGTTTAGCTAAGTTTAGGATAGCTTATTTCCATAGGTCCCTTCAACAATCAAAAGACAGGTGCTCTTCCCATATGTGATTTATGATTCCTCTAGTTGATGTCCACCTGCATTCTGTTCTGCAGAGCAGCCTACTTTCATCTCCTGTCTCTAGAAGAATCTAGAGGCATTAGGCTGCCTGAAGTACAATGAGCCCCTGTGATTAACGTTTCTCCTCCTCTGCACATTCCCCTCATCATGGCAGTCTAAGCACTGCTAAGTGAAAGAGATCCAATTGTAGGCTCTTTAAACTCCTGGAAAATAAGAGACAAAATCCAGCTGTGTTTGTGCAGATCCATAGCAGCAATAAATGAAACATTTGAATAGTATAAGTAATCAGACACTTGAAACACTATTCCTAAGTATGCAGCAAATTCTCTGTCTTTTCTTATCTCTAAATCATGACCAACATCTTTTTATAAGATAAGGACTAGCTCAACAAGAAGGTATGGGCTTAATTCAGAAATCAATAGGTGGAATTTTCTGTTTTGTGTTATGCAGGTTAGATGATCACAGTAGTTCTTATTTACCTTATATTGTATATTGTAATTAATGTACCCTTCTGATTATAACATATCAAGAAACATTACAGCTAACAATCTTTTTCTTAGGTTTCTCCTCCTAAAATGGACTTTCAACAGTCATTATACACTTTTCTTTGATCTTGATAATCTAACACTAAAATGATGAACAATTCCCAAACCACTTGAGATTTTGTTTGTTTAATGAAGAGCTGAGCAATTTCGAAGGTGTTTTTACAATTCCCAGTTGGGTACATGCTGACAAGTTTCTTTGATATTTGAAGATCCCCCCAGTGATGATCTCATGGTTTGAATCTTTCTAGTACTGAAAGCAAACTAGTTGATCTTACAGACATATCTAAGCTCCCCCCCACTCGAGTTTTCATGCAAATATCCAAAATATTTATAAATTACACTACTTTTGCCTTCAGCTTTGCATGTTGATTTCAAGCAAAAACAGCTGCCATCTCACCTTTGAAGCTATACCTAGCTGTGCCCCCTTGAATTGAGCTGTAGCCCAAAATGACAGATTTACCTGCAGTCTGACCTGATGCTCACCTTCCCGTTTTCCCACCGCTGAGTTTCCACATTTCATTAATGTGGGACAACTATCATCATGGCAAACCCAAGGCGTGATTTATTACCAGTCCCTGTGGCTGCCTCTTGCCTGCTCTGGCCACCTTCACATGAGGCTGGGCAGAAGAAAAAAAAATGCAGCCTAGTGAAAATAAGGCTGACACAAGAAACCTTGCTGTTTCACTTAGGGCAGCAAAGTAAAAAAATTAGGTCTATAGTACTTTACAGGATTTTCTTCTTAGCAACTGGTCATGAGAACTGGTCATGGCTAGGGAGGTGATCGTCCCCCTGTACTCAGCTCTGGTGAGGCCGCACCTCGAGTACTGTGTTCAGTTTTGGGCCCCTCGCTACAAGAAGGACATCGAGGTGCTTGAGCGGGTGCAGAGAAGGGCGACGAAGCTGGTGAGGGGCCTGGAGAACAAGTCCTATGAGGAGCGGCTGAGGGAGCTGGGCTTGTTCAGCCTGGAGAAGAGGAGGCTCAGGGGTGACCTTATTGCTCTTTTTAGGTACCTCAAGGGAGGCTGTAGCGAGGTGGGGGTTGGCCTGTTCTCCCACGTGCCTGGTGACAGGACGAGGGGGAATGGGTTTAAGTTGAGCCAGGGGAGTTTTAGGTTAGATGTTAGGAAGAACTTCTTCACTGAAAGGGTTGTGAGGCACTGGAACGGGCTGCCCAGGGAAGTGGTGGAGTCACCATCCCTGGAAGTCTTCAAAAGACGCTTAGATGTAGAGCTTAGGGATATGGTTTAGTGGTGGGCTGTTAGCGTTAGGTTGGAGGTTGGACTCGATGACCTTGAGGTCTCTTCCAACCTGGAAATTCTGTGATTCTGTGATTCTGTGATTCTGTGAGAAGAGTTCAACAGAAGAACTGATTTAGAAGCAGGCACGCTCCAGTTTCCCAGAGCGTGGCCAGGAACTGGCAGCGGACTGAAGCAGTCTGCATGGGGTCTTCTGGTTGTACAAATCCCCTGTTTGGCACTCTAAAACTTTAATTTTTGTTCTATTATTCTTATTGCTAAGGTGAATTAAGGACTGAGTGACTGATCAGACATCTATAATACTTTGACTTTTCTTGTGGCACAGATACATGTTTGGTAATTCTATTAATTGCTAAAGAAAAATAAAATTAAAAGTTTAAAACTGATTATTTTATTCAATACTTTATTACAGTCTTCCTGTAACACCAGTCCACTACATGACTCACAGAGACTACATGCAGAAGAGGTATTTTTGTGGATAAAAGTCAACAACACGTCAATAGTTTCTGGCAGATAGCCTTCTGTACTGCTAGCAGGAGTATATTCAACCGCTGATGAACCTTAATGTTTCTCTGATATTGTTTTCTGCTATAAAATGGAAGATCTAACCTACATGGAAGGTCAGTTCTCACCAAAGGCTGTAATCAGGGAAAACATTCATAGAACTGACAGAAATTTGTAATATTGTGAATCATTCTCTGGATTTTCTCAACAGTGTCTCTATTGATAGCAACTCTGAGGAGAAAGAACAAAATACTTAATATTACAATAAGTTATTAGGGCTACAACATAGTCTGTGTACAAAGGTCCACAAGCAATCCAGGATGGAAGGGAAGAGGATGCCTGAAACAAAGAAGTAACACACATGTCCAAAGAACAGGAAATGCGATAATGTTCTGCCTGGTGAAAAGCTCAACACACAAACCGTCTGCTACCAGACCAGGCAACTCTGTCGGCAGCACAGGATGAGGCATCGTCCTGGCCTCAGGCAGCCCTGTACATGTTAGGAGACTGTCAAAGCATGGCTGCGTGGAGGTTAGTGATCGGTCCTCTGCCCACGACACTGCAGACTGAGAAACACCCCTACATATGCACCACTGCTCATGCAGGAGAAATGCTGCCACAGGTCACGTGGAGGCTGCCGGTGCAGCCGGTTTAATTGCACACACATATTATGAAGTACAGAGCTCTGGCCACATTCACCAACAGTCCACACCTCTAGGTGGGATGCCTATCTTCATTAAGAACTACAATTAGTAAAAATCCATCTTTTTAAATAATTGCCTGTACTAGTCTAAATGCACTATGTCTTAAAAGAAAACATAATTAAAAACTAGACTTCTTGCAATACCTCAGAGTCAGGCAATTATAAGGCACTTTTAATGAGTAATTAAAGTAATTAAAGAAGTCAAACATGTAATATGCAAGGAGCACTATCAATGAGTTACTGCTTTGTGGCTCTGTGCACTTTGGTCTCTGATTCTGGCCTGTGCTCACTACAGTCCAAGGGCCATCTTCTGCTGATATATCAGTTTGGCTGGGTGATGGCTAAAGAGGATTTTCTACATAAGCTTTGGCTGCGACTCACATTTAAGTGTGTTTAATACTGGCTTGTATAAAGTATACTGGGTAATTGCTGTTGAAATTCAATGTGTGCTGTATCTCATCTAGGATGTGCAATTTACTGGCTATATTCTAGTAAAATAACTTTATGGCTTTCTGTCATGATAAATAACAGTTTATAGCATAATGGAATTAATATTTACTTTGAAAGCTATGTAGACTATTCAAATAAAGTTCCTATATATAGAATCATCTCACCCGCTGCTGGATTTTTAAATGCTTTGAATTGACAAGAGGACTCATATAAGTATTAAATTCCAATCCCCTCCAGCTATTAATAAACATTCAGATTTTTGGTTGGTAATCAAAACATTTCTATATATTTTACACAATTACAGTAGTTCAAAAAATGTTAATTCAAAAATGTGGGAAAAAAAATGAAGTTTGGAAAGTTTCTCTGCTCATTCTGCATGCCCTAAGGATGGAGACAGGAAGGATCATGGCTTTGTACCACAAAACCTGGATCCTGGGGCAGAAACCTCAGCCAGCATTCCCAAGAAGGTTCACAATTTAACACAAGAATTGATCACGTTTATGTGATTAGAAATGTATTCTTTGTTACTACAACAAGGAGTGATTAGAAAGATGCTGAAATCTGAAAGTGTCCCTTAGTAAGAAAATCTGTGGCAAAAGAAACTGATTGTTTCTAGATGGGTGTTTCTCAAATATTTCAAGTCATTACATTCTGGCTATAATGGGTAACACACTGACTGGAAAACCGTCCCTGTAGCTGACAATGAGCCTGACTGACAAAAGGGCAGGGAGGAGGCAAAGCTATTGCTTACATCATAAGCAGTAAAGCGTAAGAGCAGGAAGAACATTAGCCAGTGCAGCAAAATCACAGGGATTCTTCCAACTTCCATTTCTTAAGAATATATTTTTTCTTTCTCATTTATCCAAAATTTGTTTATGGCAACAGGCATACAAAAACTGCAGGCAAAGTGTAACCATCAACAGAAACACCCACATAGTATTATAAAATATACTTAGGTCAGACAGAAAACATAATCTTCAAAAATATATTTATAGTACTCTAAAATGTTGCAGTCCTTAGTAGCATGGGGCCTTTTTATGGAAAAATACAACATATTTGCTGCAATAAGTGACAAGAACTAGCTGTAAGCAGACATAGAAAAGCTGTTCTGAACACGTACTGGGTGGGAGCAGTCTTACAAGACTGAGGCAGGCTGCTGAAGGTCAGATGGAGCCTAGTGCCCAGCACCCAGCACCACACTGCCAGCCCTGGCCCCAGGCCCTCCGGGTGCCAAGGGCACCCCCAGGCATCACAGCGCATGGCAGCTGGCACCAGCCCTCCAGCTTTGTGTCAGAGACGTGGGAGCTCCATCTCACACGGCCTCCTCAGTCAAGGTCAGGGTTACTTTGCCTGATGGCCATTTTTAGAACTCACCAATATACTTAAGCTTTGCCACTGCAGATAAACTTCAAGTTTTCCTTGATTCTAACCTGTAAAATTTGTGTACTTACTAACTTCTTGGCATTTTTTCTTTGAGAATAATTTTGAGAATATTTTTTTGAGCTGGTCAGTGTCCCTGCCCTGCTTGCTTCAGATCTGGGATGTGGATCCAAGCTCCCACTTAGATGACCCGAGTCATCGCTCCCACTGATGGAGCTGCAACGTGGCATAAATATTTAAGTATCAGCTAAGACAAAGGAGGATTTCTTAACCAGTTATGAGAAAAGGGTCCGTTCTCAAAGATCACCAATATTCACCCCCCTCAAGTGCTTAATTGAAGCATTTAGATTGACATTTTGTTTTGTTTTGTTTTTTTCACAGAAGGTCCCAAACACAGGGTAGCCAAGAGCATCCTGGTTGAAGCTGCTGCTTTGGGTCAGAGCAAGAACTGGCCCAAACACAAGCACAGTTCTGTCCTGCATGAAAACAATACTCCTTCCATCCCAGTGCAGAAGAAGGAGGAAAACAAATTAAGCCTCACGAGGTTGCCCAATGTTGGCAGGCTATTTCTTACCATGCTCTAGTAAACATCTAACACGTAGGGAACACTGGAAGCCACAGAGGTGATACGTCACCTAGTGAATCACCAGCAGAGTCCCAAAGGAAACCAGGTATTCTGGGCTGTGACCCAGTAGTTCATTCAGGAGGCAATAATGCCTCTCCCTGGACAAGACTGCCAGAACAACTTCAAGCTCATTTCAGAGGCCTCTGTTTTAAGTGACACATAACAACTTGTATGCTCCTACTTTGTAATGCGAAACATATGGCTGTAAAACGGGAACTATTGGGAAGAGAAGGGAAGGGAGAATGCAGTAGCACACTGCTGAGGGACAAAAGGTGGTTTAGCTCAATCTGCAGAGAAATTAAGCTGCTGTGCCAAAGACACTGCAGGCAGCTCTTGCAGATGCTGGGTCAAGAACAGCAAGTGGCTCTGCCCAGAGTGGCTGAACGGACAGATGGAGGCTGCCAGCACCGGCCCTGGAAGGAGTGGCTTTGAGTACTGCCATTTGGAGCAGAAGAATACATCTCATCTTGGGCATTAGCAAGAAACAAGCGCTGACTGTACTTGGAGGAGGGGATGAAAAGCCTCACAAGAATTATGCTATTGCCATGCAAGCCCCCACAGACAGCCTCACTGTTCTCCTGTCACAGGGATGCTGCCCACAGAGGAGTGTTAATCCTCAGCAGCCACGCGATGGCAGTAGAAATATGAAAACACTGAAATGAATGAATACGTTATCATATAATTATAATGAAAAGATGTTTTGCAAAGATGAGGCAATTGCTAAACATAACCCAATGTCCATGACATTTTTAAGACAAGCAGGGAGTAGAAAAATATTTTTTCCCTCAAACACAATAATTTACATTTGATACATAACCTTAATAGCTGATAGGGTCGCTTGTGTTGTCTTGCTGGGGAGTTGATACAACACAGTCTTCTCCCATTGTTGTTGTGTTTTTTTGTTTGTTTGTTTGTTTTTACGTGACCTATGACAGATATAGCAAGATTGAAAGAACAACTCCTATTTCAAACCAATTCCTTGAGCCTTGGGTTACTAACTTTTCTGAGCTTTGACTAAGAACTTAGCCTGCAAGGTGCTGTGTATCTCCTGGAAAGTGCTGAACCGCCCTGATTCAGCTAAGTCCCCATCAGAATATCAGTTAATGTAAATAAACAGATATTTGGTTTGTTAAATGTCTGTTTGTACCATGGTTTCAAATCCAACATAGTGACTGGCAAACACCAGCGATCTTAGCCTTGTCAACTCCATCACATCACCAGCCATTATCTCAACTATGTTAGCATGGACTAACATCTCATTAGCACCTTTTTGTTTAAGATGCATACTTGCATTTTGTCTTTTGTCTTTTTTTTCTTTCTTTCTGTTTCTTTTAAGCCGCTTGCACAACAAGGTTATTCTCCAAGAAGCTTGTCGAGGCACTTTTTATTTTGCGAACAGTTGGTCACTGAAGTGAGACTGTATATAAAAATCTGACAAAGCATCATGCTGTACTGATAAGTGTAACTCTTACAGTCTGCTCCTGACAGATACACAGTATCAAACAGTATTTAAAGCATCACACCTAGACCACCAAGGATTTCAGGTCTCCAAACTTCATTCATGCAACTTTGTCATTAAGAACAGCTATATACATTTGCCGAGGACCATGAGTACACTTCAGAGCACATGAAAGAGGTATTAGCACGCACAAGCAAACAAACAGAACCATAACTGTCATTCTGCATCTGAAGAATCTGGTTTTAAAACAGGAAATGAGTCTGTGCACGAGGTAGAATACAGATGAACAGATTCTCTTTTTAAATTGGATATTACAACGTTTTTACAAAATCCTCATTCTATAAAGTTACAAATATTTAAAATTTTCAAGTCAGGATGCCTCCAGAAACTCTATAAAATAATTTCTGAATTGAAATGATTTTCATACTTTCTGTAAATCAGGCAGATCAGTACATAATTCCTCTCAAAAATACAACACATCTGTGGTGACCGCACTCCCAGGCCAATAAAATCCCATTTCTCTATCTTATTTCTGTTCCATTTCTGACAACAGGGTATTAGTATGCAATTAATGCTGTATATTTTGAAGAGCTGTGCAAACACTGGCTAATTAATTCTCATCTCTTGTCTGTAAAAAAGGTGAGTAAATAATATCCTACAAAGTGGAGGCCATTAAAAAGTGTCTATCTATGGACATGTGCCAAACTGAAATCCTGTTTTGTCGGATTTTCTATTATTAGCATTGTTAAATATATTCTATTATATGATGCAAATTGTCTTTTGGCTAAGGGTAATGATGCCTTAATACTATCCACAGCTCAAAGTCCTGTGAAGGGACAGAACTGATTGCAGGGTCTGGCTACACAGACCAGTTTTTTTTTTGTTTGTTTGTTTGTTTTTCCCTTGAGTACCTGTGATTAGGATTATGGACCAAAATGCTGTAAACAAAAGACACTAGTATCTTGGTCTCATCACATATACTAGCAATGCTGGGACAGTACAGGAACCCAATCTGTCATAGAGAAGAAGTGTCAAAAATAACACTGGGCAACAATCAGAACTTTCTGGTGCTTAAGACAAAATATATATTTATTTTTTAACACAGCTGAACGCTATGGTTGTAACTAATCACACAGCAACTGTATCTGATAATATATACGACCAAATAAGTTGGTTTGTACCTTCATTAGTTTTGCATATTCATTCCCTAAATTTGCAGCTTTTTTTTTTCTGCTCTGTGAGTACAATGCCTTATTTTTATTTAGAACCTTCAGTGCTCCCAAACTTCTTAACATGACTCTGATCTTACTGCTTCCACTCCCAATTTACACTTTTGTAAACAGTATCTGTCTTCCACACAGGAACTTAGGAAATTAAAATGTTTAATGCATCTCTGATGTATGCAAAATTAGCAGCAATACAGCAAATGAGATTCGATTTACTTTCTAATATGCTGTGAAATAAATAAACACACATTTAAAACAAAACAAAGCAAAAAACCACAATACAGTAACACACAAGTTCCTCCTTTCCAGTGAAGTTCTTACGAACGCAATTACAGACTACGAGGCACACACTGCTCCATCATCTGCATCCGCTGTGCAATCATACGGACCTCTACAGAAAAAAGCAAACCTCCTCATCTTGTGAGAAACTTCAGTGCTTGTATTTCGCAGCACTGTACCCCACTTAGAACTTTTTACAAGCTGAGCTGCCCATGTTAACGAACAAGCCTCAGCCCAGCACAGAGATGTGGCTCCTTGGGAAGGAATGGAGCCGGGGTGCAGCTGGGGTGCACCACGAGGACCTGAAACCCCCTCAGCCACGGCAGGCACTGCAGAGCATCCTCATTGAAGAACAGGAGGTACCGGGGGTAGTCTGACGAGCAGCACCGCTGGACAATTGCTTAAATTCTGCCTTGCTCCAGTGATAAAGAAATCTAGCTTCTATTGCAACCTAGATGATATCCGTAGATGATATCCGCCTCCCATAAAAACAATAATGCAATAAATAAATAAATGAATACAATATTAAGTCTTTCTTCATGTGTGCATATGAAGGTAACTATGCACATTAGCAGTTATCAGAAAAAGTAAACACAGAATATTGTCTATGATCCCCAAAATATTTATTTTATTTTGTTTTGCTTTACAGTTCCTCATCTAAATTGCAAACTTTGGGATAAAGTTCAGAGCAATAAACCTCTACTTTCCTCTCCAGTCATCAGCATGTCAAAAAGAGACCACAGTTCCAGCAATCCAATCTCCATATATTTTATTCTCAAAATATTTCTTTTCTGGCCACCAATCTTTAGATCTCCTATTGGATTTTGTTTTCATAAATGGATTTTTCCATGGAGCTGGCAGAAAATATATTTAATTTCAAATTTCTCTAAACTGGAATAGTCAATATAAATGTCAATGTGCATTTGTGCTGCACAGCCTGTCAGGGGACACAAACTTCATGTTTCAGAGCTGGGTGCGGGGATGCCCATTATCTTGTTCCTTATCTGTACGCTTGTTCTAATATTTTATTTAATAGGTACTGCTAAATGAAGACTCTTTAATTAACTAACTTGCTTGTGATTTGAAATACTGGTAATTAATAAATTATTTCTTCTCCTTCAAAAAGGATACACAGATACCTCCATTACAAGAAAAGGGTGTGAAGAACGATGGATTCCCTGTGCCACGTGCAGCACTGCTCACCTTGTCTCCGCCAAAAACAGCGAGCGTTGGCTGCTTGCCATGGCCTGGTGGCTGAGCTCAGGCAAGCCATGCTGCTATGGGTCCGGGGCACCCCAGCACCAGCACGGCCGGCTGCCCCACAGTCCCCCGAGCCTGGCTGGGAGCTGGTGCGTTTTGCAGTTGGCAGAGGGCAACACACCTGGAGCGAAGCGTTCAGAAGGGATCACGCTGAAATCCCCAGGGCTTGGCAACAAGCCTCTCCCACAAATTGGAATGTAATTTAAAATGTCTATAATACAAAAGCCACAGTGCACTGTGAAACTCAGAACAAAAGTAACCAAATGTACGATGTTAGCACCTATCACCAAACTTTTAATGCTGTATCATTTTACAAAATCATTTTACGCAAATCATTTTAAAATAAAATAATGGAGTTCCAGCGCTGGGGCGCAGGGGAGCTTCCCAAAACTGTGCACAACACATCATCAAACACAATTGGAACAAGCACAAGGTTAGCTGAACGCACGCCTGCCCTGCACCTTTCTCGGGAAGGGAGTCCTTTCAGAAGCGACCCTCGGAGTCTCCCCAGAGGTCTGCATACTCTAGAACGCCAGTTTTATTTGCATACTAATAGGCAGAAGATAACTAAAGCTCTGCATGGCTCCCCAGCACTCTGAAAATGTGAGGCATTATTTTTAGAACATCAAACCAGATATGTGCTGCCTCTCAGAGGCATGATCCAGAGGAAATTCATTATACATTTAAGGGAAGTGCTCAGGAGTTATTTCAGGTTGTTCAATTTTCTTGCTTTTTGTACCTGCCACGGATTTGAGCCTAAACTGATTTCCCTACAATATACCAGCCTGCTTGTTGCCACGAACAGCTCTGTGCGGAGCACGTATGCATTCACCCCCGTGGATGGCAAGCCCCCCAGCTCACACGCTATCGTGACGGCAAACTGTGCCGCGAAGCTGCAAATGTCACTCCCACCGGGACAGGCCCGCTCCCAAAACCTGCTGCTGCCACAGGCCCAGCCACACCATGCGCTTTCAGAAATTCTCAAATGAGAAGCGTAGAGGCTTAAGAAAAGAAAGAAACTGCTCCTGATGCTTGTAACCTCTGACAATAAGACAAATACATTTCTTTAGGCCGCATCTAGCATAATCAGCAATCAAATTCCCAGTTCGTTCTCGACATAGAAGCATGCAAACTCACATCACCAGGTTCTTCCTTTTTCCCTACAGTATGTGGTGTAGTTGTAGTATCAATTACTCAAACAATTTCAATCCATCCAGACACTAATGTCATTAGTCCACAGAGATTCTTTTCGAATAATTTACATAGAAACTGCCTTTACATGCTAAATGAAAAATGTTCAGACTTCGGTGAATGGAATTTGAATTACAATCCTACCACATGTGGTTCAGCTTTATTCACGCTATTTATTAAACAAGAAGAAGGGGTGATGCAGTCAATTACAAAGCAATTACCTGAACAGTTATTGCAAACCTGTGCTGTGCAACAATTACCATTCCTTGCACTGAAGAGACAGTTGCCCTTGACTTACTCGAACTTGTCTACATGCCACCTGCCTGTCACCCAAAAAGGGGTCCTGACCTCCACTTAAGCTCAACTAAGCCCAAAAGAATCCCTTTCTGTTGCTTCTGGTAGGCTTTGAAAGGCTCTGCACTCAGTGCTATGCTTTCTCTTTTCTTTCTTTCAGCAAAATTGCTGCTGAAGGAGAAGACAGTATGGGGGGACAAACTCCCTCGACTAGGTAAGTCACTTTCAGAAGCTGAGATGACGGTAAAACTTCGATAGATGTAAACTTTCAAGATATTTGATGACTGTGAGGTCATCCTGACCATTCTTTCTTTCCATCGTGGTGCTTCCCACAGAATATGAGACATTTAATAGAGAAGGAAGCTGAAGCTCACAATAGAAGTTAGCTTACCAAATTGCATAATGTATTAACACAACAAAATAATCCCACATTAAATACACATTTTTTGCCAAATTAATATGTACCCCCACTGTACTGCAGAGTAAGTCCCTGCTTGTCCCACATCCTATTGATAATCACAATCCCCTTTCAGGATTTAAAAGATAATGAAGTCCCAATGTCAGACTGTTTTTCAAGTGAGCACCAGAAGCCTCACAGGAAAGTAGATATGGTTTAAGCAGGAGTCCAGGAGACCAAAAGAGATTTTTGTACTTGAAGTAGCTCCAATTTATGTTCCCCTCTTCTATCTCAAGTTAATTATGTGTTAGGGTTTAAGCCCATTCAGGATTCCAAGTAACTGTAAAATGAGGCTAATGTGTGTTTCTAAAATCTAGTACAAAACATAAGGATAGTTAAGGCAAGTATGTTAAGTCTCCTGTACAAGTACCCACTATTGCTTCAACATTTGCAAACAATGAACCTACCTCACAATTCATCTTTCACTGAAATTCAACAAACACACGCTCAAACCAAGCATGCAATTCCAACAGCTCTTGCTTTTTATTTTGCTCCATAACATTTATGCATAAAGCTCAGTTGTTGCCATTAACTCTATGCCAGCCAGAACCATAACATGCCACAAAGCAAGATATTTTCAAAAAAGAAAGTTCAATCTGTCACGTTATGAAAGTTCGGTTGAAAGCACGTTTAGCAAGATTAAAGATTGCTTATCCCACTCAAATCATACAAAGCCAATAGTGGAAGGAATGAAATAAAAGGGCTAAAGTCCTGAAAATTCAATTTACTCTTTCTATTTCACCCTTTCTTCCTTAATCATATAAAATCAAAACCAAACATGTTTTACAATCTGGTTTGCGTCCAAAACAATGTATGAACTAATTGAGTGTAAAAACTATTGCTTTGCGTTCTATCAGTTAAAGTAAACGTAACAATTGTTCTTTCTACCTCGCAGCTCCCTGATTTCTGCTTTTGTTATAATTCAGTCCATTCTCAATATGTCATTGGAAAGTCTGTTTGCAGAAGGAATTATAAGAAAGAGATTCTTCATCTCTTTGTGAATTTATTTTCATTTCTTTCATCCTGTTCCCTCCACTTAGCAAGTGGCTCCATCTGGAAGGCTCCAAGTAGCCAACTTTACAGGCTAAGTGACTATCCATAAGTGCAACAAGCTTTCACCTGGTAGAAAACATCTACTTATCCTGAAAAAATGCAATGTAAAAACTGCATTATATTGTCTTGAGATGTAATAATTTTCCCAAAAATATTCATTTACCAGTTACAGCAAACCTTTTCTATGAAGTGTATTCTATAGCATGCATAAAGAAATGAGAAACAATTTATGCATTCCCCAGTAGAGAGGCATCTCACTGTCCTGGTTTCAGTTAGGACAGAGTTAATTTTCCTCCTAGTAGCTGGTAGGGTGCTATGTTTTGGATTAGGATGAGAAGAGTGTTGATAACATGCTGATGTTTTAATTGCTGCAGAGCAATGCTTACACTAAGCCAAGGACTTTTCAGCTCCTCGCTCTGTCCTGCCAGCGGGCAGCAAGAGCTGGGAGGGGACAGACCCAGGACAGCTGACCCAAACTGGCCAAAGGGGTATTCCATGCCATCTGACGGCATGCTGAACAATATATAGGGGTGGCTAGCTGGGGTGGGGGGCTGGCTGCTGGGGGATAGGCTGGGCATCAGTCAGCGGGTGGTGAGCAATTGCATTGTGCATCACTTGTTTGTACATATTATTATTATTATTATTATTTTATTATTTTATTTATTATTATTATCCTGTCTTATTAAACGATTATTATTATTGTTGTTGTTGTTGTTGTTGTTGTTATTTTCCTGTCTTAAACTGTCTTTATCTCAACCCACAGGCTTCACTTTCCCGTTTCTCTCCTCCATCCCAGAGAGGGATTGGGGAGGGTGAGTGAACGGCTGTGTGGTGTTTAGCTGCCAGCTGGGTTAAACCACAACACTTACCCAGCACAGCCCTTAAGCACGTGCTTCATTTAAGAACGGGGAAAAGCATTTAAGAATGTACTTACACTTGTCCTTACCTGCAGCTCCTTACCCTCGGCTGCACTTCAAGTGCTTTGGAATTTTGACTGAATAGAAATATCACACACAGACAGAAAGTAATGTCAAACACGGGCTCAAGGTGCTTCAAGAGAGCTGTGATTAAGGTGGTTTTGAGGTGCACTAGAACAGTGAGGAGTAACACCAAGCCTCCGTCTTCCACCTTCTGACAAAGGCAGCGCCCCCCCCCAGAGCACGCCAGGACAGCTGTCCCCAGGGCCTCAGGAGGAAGCGCGTTTCTCTTCCCACGCGCTGCATGCACAGTTAATTCTTTTGGACCAAAAGCACATGCAGAACAGCTGTATTAATCTGCTGGCATTTTGTGTTACCCATTATTTATTTTCTCCTCACACTACGCTGCCCAGAAGTAATAACTCTGCTTACCTGCTTTGTGATCAGTGAGTTTGGAATATTTAAATTCTTAAAGTTCTCACCCAAAGACAAATTTTCTTAGAATATTAAACAGCAATACACCAGGGGATGGCATGGGTTAGTCCATGCAGCAGGTAAAGCCAAATGTTTAAAAATGTGTCTGTAAACATCAACAAACAATTCCTGCACGCACCTTCCCACCAGGACACCAAGGGCCCAGAGGCTCGTCCCCTCACTGGGGTGGCTCTGAGCACTGCCCCCGCCTGTCCCCATGCACAGTCAGAGCAACACAGGCGCCACCTGAGCCGCAGCCTGTGGGACCACCAGCAGATTCAGCAGCACGACGGTAGGTACTGACAAGCCATCCAGAGATGGAGACCTTCCTACCGTGCAGCTGTGCCTAATGCCATGAACTCCTGAACAAAATGTGTGGAAAAGACAGCAAAACATTCTGCAAGGTTTAGACTAATTAAACGTCATTTCTACACAACAAGGAAGACTCTATACATCTTTGTCGTCAGCATATCCCCACGATAATCTGCCCAAATAATAATAATAATAATAATAAAAAAAAAAACAAAGTCACAACTCTTTCAGGTTTCTTTCCCAGAGGAGTCTTAGAAGACTTAATAACCATCACAGGTTCTATCTGAGATGACAACAATAAATCCTGTCAGTAGTCCCACTCAGAAAAATGCATAGACACAAGGCGATCACCCTCATCTCAGCAGAATCTTCAGTTCTGAAGCAGCCAGATACTGAGAAAGCTTTCATTGATTAAAGTTATAAACCATAAAATAAGCTAAAGCAATTAAAGGATTAAGTATGTTACAGGTTTGTTGCAGCATAAAAGCTGTTCAACACATATAGGGTGCTAGAAGATGCCCAAACCCCCAAACATTTGCTGTGAATTTACGTTCCTTTAGGTGCATACATTAGGATCCCAATACAGAAAACAAAATATTGATATGTACATTCCCTTCAGAAGAGGTTCTCAGATGACTCATTCTGATTTAATGATAATACATATCCCCCTTCAGAAACTGTAAACCAACCCTTTGATTTCCCCAGCGCTACCCAGATGCATGAATCATTAGATGCCAGAATGACCTTAAGCATAGTTTATGCACAAACAAGAGATTATGGAGCAAATGTTAGTTGACCAGACCTGGGAGCTAATGTCTGATGATGCTAAAGCTATTAGGTGCAGGCAGTCCCAACAGGCCTAGCACGGGAGACCAGAAGTTCTGCTGACCCCTCCATCCCCTGGAGCCCTTCAGCATGAGGGAAGGTGGAGGAGACAGCAGAGCACACACGGCAGATCAGGACAGGGCACCAGTTGTGTCTGGCATGTGGGGAAGAGGAGCAGCAGCACCCCTACTGCAGTTTGATTTACCAGGTTGTAGTCCAGCACAAAGCACTTACCTTGCACTACACGTGTCTTGGTCAACCCCAAAGCAAGCACACCTGCACTGATGTTGTCTCTGCTCAGAGGCCCTTTACATGGGGAGAAAGTGTGTTCCTAGCAGAAATTCTGAGAGTCAAGTTGAACCATGAATTATGTTAACAAGTTGGAAATCAGAGATGCAAGACCCAAACCGTAGCTGGGGAAATATTCTTATAATATTTCTCTTAGGTCTGGAGGGGCCTGGAGAACAAGTCCTACGAGGAGCGACTGAGGGAGCTGGGCTTGTTCAGCCTGGAGAAAAGGAGGCTCAGGGGTGACCTTATCGCTCTCTACAGGTACCTCAAGGGAGGCTGTAGCGAGGTGGGGGTTGGTCTGTTCTCCCACGTGCCTGGTGACAGGACGACAGGGAATGGGCTTAAGTTGCGCCAGGGGAGTTTTAGGTTGGATCTTAGGAAGAACTTCTTTACCGAAAGGGTTGTTAGACATTGGAACGGGCTGCCCAGGGAAGTGGTGGAGTCTTTAAAAGACGTTTAGATGTAGAGCTTAGGGATATGGTTTAGTGGGGACTGTTAGTGTTAGGTCAGAGGTTGGACTCGATGATCTTGAGGTCTCTTCCAACTTAGAAATTCTGTGATTCTGTGATACTCTGTGCCCTCTAATGAATTATGGGAGATTAATGATGATTCTGCTTAGAAATAATCTGGCAGATGATTTTAAATACTTAAAGTCATCTAAGAAAAAAAATCTTAACAGCAATGATAAAGAATAGATTTGTCTAAAAACTGTCACTATTCCCAAGCAGTTTTTCTCTTTTGATTTCAGGGCTGTGCTTGTTTGTGTTAATGTATGCACATATGTGTGTAATATTTTCAGAAAGCCTTTCACATTAAACTCTAATTTCTTCTCCAAAGCCATTCTGCAGTATTTTTCTGTAATGCATTAAGCAGCCTGACTGAACAATGTAATCCTAATTAGTTTGCAAACTACACAGCTCACCTCTGAGGGTGAGTAAAGCCCATGTAAATTAAAGTGAATTGGATCAGACTGTCCTAGGAATAGTTTTCAAGATCAGTGCTGCTTGAACGTGTGATCTCAGAAGTGGCTTTCACCCTCCAGTAATAACTTACAAGTAAATTTCACTGATAGTAACAAGGAATTGAAAGATGTAAAAACATTTTGTGGTTTAATATTCAATTATGCGTTATTTAACATAATGCAGAAAAGCCCATTTGGTCATTTACTAAAAGAAAAAGTCATCTTAACATGCATTCTCAGCTCATAAACTGTAAATTATGCTATCATCCCCAAGGTTATACAGCCTGTGTAATATCGAGTTTAGGTACATTGCATTTTGAGACCCAAATGCTAAAGAAACCTTTTGTAAAGTTTTGACAGTTATGTTCCAGGGTTTATGTAGTAATTGAATAATCTAAAATTTCCATTCATGTCCTTGTGGACTAATCTGTAATAGTGTTAAGGGACTGTTATGATAATAATTAAATACAAGTCCTGCATGCAAAATTGATATTCTGCATCTCCATCTCCACAAGGGAGTTTCTCTCTTAATAAGATTTAAATCAAGTTATACCTTTTTTTTTTTTTAAAAAAAAAGGAATTCATAAAGATTATCATATTGTACTGAGATAACATACATCTATATATGAGAGAAAATGATATTTCAAATATATGAGTTTAGCACATTCATCTTGCTCTCTGATCTCTCCAGTCTTAAATTAGTGGTGTCAGACTAAATCAAAACTGATGAACCAGTCTCACTGATGAGCTGGGACTGCTGAAGGTGGCCCTCATTGTTCAGCTGATAGCACTGTTCCCTCTGCCACACGAGTATGGAAACAAGAGGATGTGCGCTTACAAATCGTGATGCTGCTACAACCATTGATTTTTTTGTAGAGCATTGGATTTGTACCAGTTGTTTGGCAAAATTGCATCAAAGATAACACTGTTCATGCTCAGACAGCAATTCAGCCAGTGAGTGGTTTGCCTGAAGTCTCACAAAACCATTTTCTCTAACACGTATTTAGGCATTGGGATTTGGAAGGAATAAATTATTTTCAATATAGCATAAAGATCAAGAGCACCCATGCCATCCGTTCAAAACACAGAGGACAAGAGGGAATTTAGTATAAAAATACAACCTCATTTTAATTTTAGCAGCAGTTTACAATGAATTCATGTGAATGTGCCATTTATAGACAACCGGAAAGATTCATGCATAAGAAAAGGTAAATGCACTAGCTGAAGCAACCATTTGTAAATTCATAGCAGTACCAGTCTGGAATTATGTTACAGCTATTTCAACACACTCCTTACTATTATTTATTAGTTAAAATTTTTAATTATGTGAATTGATTAGGAACATATCACCAGGGATCCTAATTAATTAGAATTTTGAAAAGGATCATGGACTGGAGATTTTTAATAGATTCCATAAAGAATTGCACAAAGATGTATATTAAGGGAAAGGCCAAATTAACTTCTTTCTGGTTTTATCAAGCGTTTTCTAAGAGGATTGTGCACCAGATTAACCAAGTAATGTCCAAAACAGTTATTCATAGTGATGCTAAGCAAGGCAATAGCTTAAGCATTTCAAGCAGTTATTACTTAACGTCTGTTTGATTAGTTTATTCCTCTTTCTAGATTTTCAAGATTTTCTTTACCTTTGTTGTCCATGCACACCAAATCCTTTTAATGGTACTGAAAAACACCAAGGTTCCCAAGTATCTGGTGAAAACTTGTTTAAAAATACTGTTTTTTCTTCTAATTATCCAGAACTTGGAAAGATGTATAAGCCATTATATTCACCAAACTCAGGAAGTAATTAATTATAATATCTATTAATACAAGTGGCGTTTCAGAACTGGCTGGTCAGTAGTTTTATGGGCCAACATGTTTCTCCTTCTTACCTACTAGATGCAACTCTCAGCACTTGATTTGGATACTATCTGTGTTCTTGGCTGTCATCTTTGTATTTTTCCATCAGTATGACTATGATGCCTATTTATCTCCTGGCTGCAAGAATAGCAGAAATGATCTGGCAGTGCCACAAGGCAGACAGTTGTTTCATGCCCTGTTAAACCCTAATATGGTTAACAATATTATTCCAACTTTTAAAAGAGCCTTTTTTATTATTTTAAATCTGTTGTCTATGTGTCAAAGTAAAGAACATCATTTCCAAGTAGGATGGCATCAGAAACAAAAACATAAGTCTATCCATGAAGCAGCATTGTAGAGTGTCCTGATGTAGTAATTAAGATGGTTAAAAATACATAATTCTTTCCAAGCAACACTTAGAGGTCAAGAAAATTACCTTTTTCTACATGGTTCACAATTCAGATCTGTAATATTTATTTAGATGCAACACTGTCAGCAAAATGAGATAGCAGGTAGCAAAAAAACATTAGAGCAGGTTGGTAAGAAAATGACCCATGGTGCAGTGAGGTGGAGCGAGCCTGAGCTCATCCTACAGGAAAATTCCTACAGCCTTTAGAAAAGATAGGAACACAGTAAACTGTGTTAGACCCAGACTGTTTTATATTACCGTGTCCATTTTTGTCTGGATTTACCTACAATTAAGTCAACAAAGCTGAAAGACAAGTGAAGGGGGACATAAAGTATGAGAGAGATTTCTACAGTGGATCCAACTCTACTAGCTTCAAATGTATGCTTGAGTTAACTTCCTCATCTTGACCTGAATCTCTATTTGGTTGTTCATGCGAGTTTATATTTTCTCCTGTCTTTCCTTACATAAATCACTACTATTTGAACCATTTGGAGGACCTGATACATCATGGAAAAAATGTTAATTTCTTTTCAACATTTAGATGATCAGTTTGGACTTTGATACTCCCCTTAGTGCTACTTAATACATATATTTATGTAGAAATTTTGTTCCACCAGTTTTGGGCCCCAATAAAAATTCCATTAATCATTCACAGGATAGACTCAGGAACCAGATTCATGCACGGTCATTGTGTTACCTGCTGGGAGACCTGTGAATTCTCCATCCCTTGATATATTCAGTTTAAGTTTTGGTACTTTCTAGAAGATAGACTTCAATAAAATAGAAATTATTGGATTCAGTGAAGGACTATTTGAGTTAAATGTGACAGGCACAGACATTCAAGAAGTCAGGCACTAATGGTTGATCACTCCATCTTTGAAAAAATGTCAGGAAGTATTTATTTAATAATGTGTATATGTTGTGGTCAATGGACACTGTCCTATAGCTAAATTTTGCGGCACAAGTTTTGGTATTCTGCATTGTTAAAGTTCATGGAAGTTAATTAAATCAAGCTCTGCAAACCCTAAACAAAAACAAACCACAATTTCTATTATGCTGACTTTTTTGGGGGCTTGTCATAATAAAACATTGTTATTGGATGTAAAAATTATGGAACAAAGTTATGTCTCCCTCGTGTAATATAATGAAATCCATTTAATACTATTTTAAAACCAAAAACCTCATTAAAACAGACAGAATGTAAGAATGACAAATTACCTAGCAGGAAGCGTGAGCATGAAACGTATTCCATGCACTCACTCAGAATACCACATACTTAATTCGGTAACGCAGCACAGATGTCAAAAAACAGCACAAATCCTGAAGCCACTTTGGAAAGTGTAGGGTACTAAACACCCCCACACAAGAAAGATTAATTCTGTGTGAACAGATGCAAAGATGGGCCTGCAGGGGTGACAGCAGAGAGCTTTGCCTACCCATAGCTCAAGCCAAAAGCTAGTGAAACTTCCATCGTGGTAGAAGTAGGTGTGAGAAACAGACATAGGAAAAATGAGCCATGGGGGGTATTTGTTTCTGCAGAGGTTGCATTTGACAGCCACAGAAAGTAGGAGTAGCAGGTCGTATGTCCCACGTGTGTCTTACAGGTCATACGTCTCACAAACACATTTGGAAGAAGCCAATCATCTTCCGAAGGCGTCTGAGGTTTCATGTTTTTCAGACCTAGTTGTAATCAAGGCCAATATTTGTGTATGCACCCAGAGTTCAACACTAGGTAAGGCTGACTGATACAAGCGACACTCCTGTTACAGTTGGTGACCGTGCAGGTGTAGCATCATCAGACACAGCTTGAGAGAACAGGTCAAACTTTGCCAGTCCTTGGACAACACCAATTACTCTAAAAGCTACAAATTATTCTATATTATGCCTATATAACTGGGTGCAACCTCAGATCCACAGCAATGCTCACATTCTATTAACTACAAAAATCAATATAGCTTATACAAATATATATACTTTCAACTTCACTATTCATTTGCTGAAATCAGATTATTTCTTAATAACACGGCTAAATTCTACTATAAAATGTTTTAACACCATTCTACCATTTTGGCCCAAAACTCATTAAAAATGTAGGGAATACAGTTCTACTGTCCTGAGAACTAAGCTGGTAGAAGCTTTGCAGTTGAACTTCAACCATCAGAGAATGCAATTCCCTTTGAGTAGACAACTTCATGTTAAAAGTATTTGGGGAGCCATTGCTTTTTAGCCCACATATCATTCAAAAAAGAGCCCCTCTGTTTTCCTACCTCCACTCCTTGGACTTTCAGTTTCATGTGATCCTCCCTGGTGGTTTTCCCATCTTTCCTTTTTTTCCAGCAATATCCATCCTTCCTGTATTTCACCTTCTTCCTATTATATAGGATCATAGAACCATTCTGTGGTCTGAAAATAAGAAACGGAATTAAGATAAAAAAGGAATTAGATAAATAAAAAACACTTCTAAGAGAATTTATGAAACAACATACAGCAGACCAGTGAAAGTCTCTACAGAAAAGCATTATTTCGTATTTCCCGTTTTAAAAAAGTGACCTTTTCTTGCTGTAAACTGGATTAACTATGTTTACAATCTGCAAAATTTTATTTGAGAACCTTGTACCTAATGAAGTATGCCAATGATCGATATACATATTTTTTAAAAAAAAAGGAAAAATTAAAGTACAATAGTCTGTGTCTTCTTTTCTTTGGACAATCTCCCTTTTTAATTCATCAGTAGGATTAGATAACAAATGCCTCATATGCAGCACCAGAATATGAATGTTGGCTTAATAATGCAACAAAGAGGTAAAGAGAAAAACATAAACTTATACATTGGTTTCAGTGTTCATACTCAGATCAATGTTAGACATGGAATAACTTTCTCCTTTTTGAGTATCATCTTGACTTCAAAGATGTATGAAAATATTTTCCTTTTAGAAAGTGCATTGATGCTTTAGAATGTCAATAAAGAAACATTGACATTTGTCCAATATACAGGAGTTAGCATCTTTTTGGTGTACTACTGTATTTCACAGAAATGTTTTGCCATATGCTAAGCCAATACACAAAAGGGGCATTTCTGCTGTAATATTAAAAAAAAAAAATCACTAAAAGGACACCATGCGTCACACGCAGACAGCAGTACTGTACATGCTGCAAAAATTTACAGTGGTACATTAGTCACAGTAATTTGGCTTTAGAACACCAAGAACAGAAAGAAAAACAACAACATTAGAAGCAGAAGCAATAAACAACTTTCATAGTAAAGATTTGGCTGGAGACATTTGATAAAGTAAAACTCCTGAACCTACAGAAACAAAACAAGTTAACAGAGAGAAGCCTTCCCAGTAAAAGAGAGGGAACCTCCAAACAGTATACACTTTGCACTTTTGTGCACATCAACTTTTTGAACTTTATCAGCAAGGTGTTTTCAGACAGAGCAAAGCATTCTCTGGAATTGTTAAAAAGCTGCTGAATATTTTTAAGGCCAGCTGAGAGTTTCACTCTAGCTTCCAGCCAACACAACTAAGCTCTTTAAATAAATAAGCCAAATTAAGTAGTGCCTGTTCATAAATCATTGGCTTGTGATTTTAAAGGCATGCCAAAGGTGTAAAAAATAGTGCCTGGACCAGCTGGAAAGGCATCTTTTTTCCCCTCCCACTTCTGCTTCAAACACTCCAGGCGCTCTGGTATAAGCACCAGACCAGTCTTCTGCAGGTACTCTCCCTCCATTTTTCTCTCTCAAATGCTACTAACAAAATATTCCATTTGAAGACAACTGCCTTCACCAATGTTTATCACACAATAATAGGGCAGTAACATTGATGTAAATGCTGTTAATTACAGAGTAACCCACACCAATGTTCTATTAAGTGCATAAAGCCAACTTACTACTGAGGAAATTACAGTTTTCTACCACCATAGGCAAGCTGAAATTACCTAGGATCAACCAATACCCTTCCTTTGTCAGAAGAAATTCCACCAGCAATCACGGAAACTGCCATAAAGTCATGCGTGTCTCCAGTCTCTGCATGTAAGTACCTGACTTAGCGCAGGTGTAAAAGGATGCCCTGCCTCTTTTAGTCCCAGCATTTTCCCTCCAGACTGCGCTTGCACAGTGCATCAAAATACAAATGTAACAAATGTGTACAAGAAATAGCATAAAGTCTCTTTTAGTATGAAAACATACTTTCTACTTCCACATACCATACAGAGCCCCATTCATATACATTTATATATTTATTTCCTTCTTTGGAAGTGGAAGGAGAGACATTTTTATTAAAAATTTACATCATGAATATTAGCAAGAGGCTTCAGTGAAGTATGGGAAGAAGTCTTTCCCGAGGAATGCTTCTATCTTATTATCGCACAGAACTGCGCTAAGTTCATAATGCAGTAATGACGGTGTTTTACTTTATTGCATCATTACCGCTGTACCACAGAACAGCTCCAGGACGTGTCTGGTTTCTCACATGCATTCCTATTAGTTCACACATGAGAGAGGCACCAAATTAAGATGGGATGTGATCAGAAACCAGACAAACACCAGAAACCCAGCTCACAAAAAAAGGTCCTTGTGATCATGTAGAAATCTTCATTCATACTATGCAAATAAAAATACAGTATTTCATTTCAAATACAACCTTTATAATAACAGTCTGTGTGTTCAGCTAGCCAAACAACCATGGTTAGCAGTGGAAAGTGGAGCTTTTTGTATCCAGTTGATAAAAATAAAGCAATGCACAAACCAGTCAAAATCAACCCAAACCATCCACTTCAATGAAGCACCTCAGAGAAGCAGCCTGTGAAACAGGCAGAACTTACAAAATAAATAAATACACAAAATCAAAAAGCACTAGAGATTCCACACCTTCTGGCATGGCTACATTCACAGACTGAAGTGAGATGTGACATCAGCACAGATATAGCAGATTTTTTCTACACACATGCAAACATTTCTATCTGTGACCAAAAACCCAAGCGCTACCCAGGACCAGTAACATTGTCACCTCCCCGCCCCTTCCAGAGTTGTCTCTCTCCGGGGCTATCTGATGCTGCAATTAATTCCATTATCTGGTATCTCATCTTCTTTTCACCTGAGGTCTTGGGCCATTTGTCAAGTCTTCCAGCCTCCCAGCCCTAGGCCTGCAATACTCTCTCCAGGAACTTGCACTGGGTCTCAGGCAGGCAAAATGGAGTGACCCAGTGTTCGCAGTCCCTTCTCAGACACAGCAGCACACTGAGGGCTGACAGGGATTCGGGTCTGTGTGGAGCTTAAGCCTCCCAGGCAGTGGCAGCACTGCCAGGAGACCTACACACTCACACTCTGGTTGTTGCATCTGCCGTGGTTCCTTCACTTTCTTCCCCTGCCCTCCGCCGCACATGTAACCCACCAGATGAAAACCAGCAGCTTTCCCCCTGCTCCTCCCAGCCACTTTGAGCAGAGCAGCAGTAAAGACTTCTTGAGGCTGCTGTTGTTCTCTGCTCTGCATCACCCTGAAAATAAACACCTCAGTGTTATTGAAACTCCAGCGTTTATGTGACACCGTGGTGTAGATAGTGTGGGATTAATTCAGTAGAGATATTGCATATCTTGTTGCTGTGTTTATTCTAAACAATTCCAGTCATTTCACATGTCAGCTCAAACTTTCCAAAACATCAAAGATTTCCATTTGTCACAGTCTCAGACACATGCCATGGCTTACAAGTTACCTGCATTCTTAGGGTAAATAATGAAAATACCAGCATTGTGGCAGACCTAATCAGCACTTGGGTGCACGAACTTACCTCCTCTCGATTCACGGCACTCATAGCACGGGCATTTTCAGAAAGCGTACACTAGAAAGTCTGGCACTGCAGGCGTGCTATACCAGCACCACCGGCTGCTTGTACACTGCTAACAATGAGTGCTCAGGTGATTTCATGTCTTCATGTCTTCCAGCCCCTGCGCGTGTGGCCTTCCCCAGGAAGGTGTGGGTGCTGCACGAGGCCGTGCCCATGGCCTCCTCAGCCCCATGCAGCTCCAGCAGCCTGGACATGGAGGTAACACGCTCCTGCATTGGGCTGCTATGCGCTTTCTCAGATTATATGCAGCGCTATCATTATTAAGGCCTTGATTTCTCCTTTGAGCATGCTGATTTGATATGCTGGACTAATGACACAGTAAATCATTATTGTGTTGATTTTTTTTCTAGCTGCTTTGCAAGGTTGCAAAGACGATATCAAGTATATTGATTAAGTATGACAAGTTCTACATGCCCGCTTGGAGGACTTGAAAAATTTTAATGTGCAAGTAAAATGCTCCTAATTTTGTGTTCAGTGCCACAACGGAGCGAGTAGCTGAACAGACCATAAAGCTGAGCTATGCAACCTTGCAATGATTTTGCAAGGCTGAAATAAGTTTTTTGTTGTTTTATTTCTGTGATAAAAAAGAAAGCAATAAGAGGTCACTGGAAAATAGTTAACAAGATTTATATGAAATAAAATAAAACACGGTGAAACAAAATCTCTTTAAAATCTTCTGGAGCAGTTGTCAATTCTGATAGCAGTGTATCAAGTTGGTTTAATGCTCATAGAAAACAGCTGGTTTTTAAAGATATCTTCATAAAATGAGAGGCAATTTTAACCTGATATACATTGCTACTATATTTCTCTTGCTGTAAGAAAAAAATAGAGAGGGAAGATCTCCTGTGCTTATCTCTCTTGCACAAACACAGCCAAGAGCAATAAATTGAGGGTTGCAGCAGAACTCGATCGAGATCTGATAGCAATTTCTAGGACACACAATGGGTATGGCTTGAAAGCCAGATCTCCTCTGAAGGTTTTTCTGGCACATGTAACTTCAGAGATTTCATTCATACCTTTCCAGAAGAGGGGGAAGAAGCTGTAAACCTGAGTGCCAACTATCCCGGGACTGTAATTCCTTACCAGTCTACTCCAGTTGTGTTTTTAAGAAGCCTGCAACTAAAGTAACATAGGGTTGTCTGCATGGCATCAGTTACAAAAAGCCATTGTTTTCCTTCGTATTAAACTCCACCTGGAATCACAGCAATAATATGAAGTACTAACACATTAAAAGCAATTTACTTTATTTGATTAGCTACTAGTTTGCAGCTACAGAGTGCTCTTTTCATTAATGTAAGACTAAATTGAAAATAATAAAATAGTATTGTAATATTATTGTACATCAGAAAGCAAGCAGGAATAATCTAAAACAGTGAGAAGCACGTTCCCCCAGCAGTGTTACTGGAGCTGCAGGAGTGGCCAGCCTGTGCTACCCCTTCCTTGTCCCCAGAGCTGGGGATGGCCATGGCAAGCCCAGTTTTGCAAGTTTTGCATTGCACGTGACAAAAAACTTGTGGCCATGACACAGCAACATGATCTCACAGCAGGTCACCTCACCTATATTTGCCACACGTCAAACACCACGTTACTTCACTTATTCCCTCGAGGTGATTTTCCAGAATAATGTGGAAAGGTCAATAGCATTTTTCCCTCCACTCAGAATATATTTCTTTTCAACGAGGCAAGAAAGTTTGTTGCTGTTACAAAACAGGTAGCAAATGAAAGGGAAGAAGGGACTGGAAACAGGTGAGCGGAGCCATCCTACCACACAACCCAGCCCCACCAAAGAAGGAGACGAGCACTTTGCCTTGCTTGCTCATACTGTAAATTACTGTCCTACAGAGGGGCAGGGGAACACTAACAAGGAAACCTTCGCAATGGCCACCATCACAACTGCTCAGCGAGCAGCAGTGCATGCCCCGTCCTCACACACAAAGCCCCCAAAGAACCCGACGCCTGCTGTCCGCACAGCAGCTGGGCGCTAACAAAGGCAGATGCATCACTTTCTGTCTTCCAGAAAGCTGTGTAGGAAAAAAAACAAGAGTGAATCCCTGAGCCCAGAATCAAGGGCAGCCAGGCTTTTGGCAGAGACAGTGTAATTATTTCTGGTCCCACTGTGTGGAGCTTGCAGGATAGTGTACTTGCTTACAGACCGAAATAGCATAGAGCATGTGAAGAGTGAAGTCTCAGTTACAACTTTGAATTTCCTTCTTTTTATGAGCCTGTGGCATTTAAAAGCTGCCTGATCTCTTTTTAGACTTCTTGTTTGTGGCCTGGGGGAAGGAGGGAAAAGGACAGGAAGAATAATTGCAGAACAGAAAGCCTTTTGTCTTAAGTATTGATGAGATTTGAGATGCTTCCCTCTCTCCTCCTGTTATTTACCACCGGGGCTCTCAGATAAATTGGCACAACAGCGTTAAGAGCTATTTTTGCCCAAATTGTTCCTGCTGCAGCCAGGGAAGAGATGCTAAATTGCATTTTCGGACTTATTTTCCAAGCAAACAATCACACCTTGTTGCTGATGGACCCAATGGGATGGCTGGTGCTCCACCTCCAGGTGGGCACCGTTGGGGCCACAGAATCCCCAGAAAGTCCTCTAACAACACAGACGCGGCAACAGTGCACTCATCCGAGGGGGGGGCAGGAGGCTGCTCCAGGGAAGACTTCACAGAAATGGCATTTGGGGTTTGGCACCCCTGGCTCCATACACATGACCAAGGCTGCCGGAATCCAGCCGCACATATCTGCTTCTGGATCTGAGTCCTATTTTGAGCAGATTTTTTGTTTTCATTTATTTTAATAATGTCATTTACTTGAATAAAAAGAATCTAAACCAGTTAATCTTGTCATGAACATGAAATAGATACAAGGAGAGAGTAAAGAGAAAACAAGTTAAGGTTAAGATATTTTGGTCAGTTGATGCTTCATATCTGCCTCTCTGCTGTGCTCATAAATTAAAGTCCCTGTGGCCTAAATGACCAAGATGTTCCCTAACCACGTTAATGCAATGTTAATAAGGTTGTTCAATGCAACCAGTTCCCTCTAAATTGTCCATAAAGATTTGGTAAATGTCAGACATATCATTTAATGAAAACTATGTTTTACTGCCTAGGGAGCTCTGGTTGCTGAAAGGCAATTGTAAATACTGCAAAGCTAAAAGAGACTTTTTTTTTTTTTCCCAGGACAACAGAAAAAGAACCTTTCCTCTAGAAGGTCCATGTCTCTAAAGCTGATTTTTTACTATATCATCCTATATTTATATTTCAATTGCCTGTCAACTTGGATATTTAAAACAGCTCAGTTCTTTACAGCAAAAATACCAAATCAAGTCTGGAGTTTCTCACAGCAAAAAGCCATCAGGCATCAGCAACTCAAAGCTTTCCAGCCCAGAAAATGCTTCCACACAGCATCATCATAGTGAGATGAACATTTCTGCAGTGAGTTTCAGGCCACAGAAGTGGGATGAAAGGCTGTCTCAGCAAAGCTGGTGAAATCCTCTCCTGGATGGTCCTAACGAGACGGTCAGGCAGCCACCACTCCTTCTGTACTGCTGCTACGTGCCATCCCTCCGAGCAGAAGAGTAATGGCAGCGGTAATAAAGCAAGGCAAGACCAAACCGGCAGGTAGAGGCAGATGATCTTGGCAGGCAGCCCTAAAACAACTTAATACTCCTAGGAAAGATCTGCAGGTTTTTGTCTTTGGATGTCTATCCTTAGAACAACTCTCATGCTGTCTACCTCTTGCAGAACAGAAAGGGCTGTTCTATTCCTTCTTGAGAAACTGTCTAATCCCTTCTCACTCTCAGCTGAGAAGACTACTGCAGCACAGGCATGGAACAAGGTGGTTCAGGAATGAGTTATTGTCACAAGAAATATTCTGCAAGACTGAAAAAAACCCATACCTCAAAATATTCTTCTCAAGTTAATTAAACTAAAGAGAGAGGACTGAAAATACAATACTCATGGGAAATCACATACCACTCTGAATACACTAAGAAAAATAGTGTGTGGCCAACACAGGCCATTTAAAATAACACAGAATGTACATAATAACATCTGAAAAGAATGACGCAGTCCCCTAATTCCCTCATCTGGTACTCAGTCAATTTGCTTAAAAGCATCATCTATTTAGTTTATATCACTGACTTGCTTCACTTTGCTGGAAATCACATTCCGTCTATTCCAAACCATACCTAACAGTATCAAAGTCTTCTGAAGCTCATCCGTCAGCAAAGGCCCATTGCCTGTAACTTCCCTGATCACCTCCTGTTTGGAAGTGGAGAAGGGAAGGAACATGCAGTGTCAGGAATGAAAACCTACGCAGAAGTGATGATGAATTTGTGAATGGAGAGAAATGCCAGGAATGAGTATTCCCAGATGCCTCCTGTTCACATTAAAGCAGTGTCATGCAGAAATCCAAGCAGGCATGTTTTTATCTTGTAGGTAAGAATCAAACATTCCAGATGATGGATTTCAAATAAATATCTATTAATTTCTTTTTTGTGCTATGTGCAGCATTTAAAGCCATCGTATCGCAGCTCTTACTTGCAGGGCTTGGAGGGAACACACAGGGACTGTCAGCTGCAATTCCTTCTGACTGACATCAAGATTTCAGAAATACCTCGTCTTTCACTTCTTGTTTTTACAGAGGAAAAAAAAAAATCTGATGACAGAAATTATTTCTCCCCCGAGAAATGCTGCTCTAAAAGTCCTCATTTGCCTTGACATTTCCCCTCCACGGTGCCAATGGCTTATCAGAAGATTAAAGTCCAAATTGAAAACTAAAGGAGGAATCTCTGGCAGCAACAGACCAGGATTTCTCAACCCAGCATTACAGTGCACACCTGTAGCTGGTCAAGCAGACACCCAAAATCTGTGTTGTTTAAGGAAGTCACAATGATTATATTCTCTGGATTAAGGAAGCGGTCACCCAAAGGTGAGGCACAGCCATAACACCTCTACTAGAGCACACTCCCCAGAGACCTGAGGGACACTAACACGTGCCTTTCCCCCTGTACCTAGCATTGTATCTACCCCAAACACAGGAGCTGCGGTGGGAGATGCACATGGTGCTTTACTCTCTCCCCCCTTCTCCTCGCAGCCAGGAAGGAACATCCCTTAGCTTTGGGTATGGGGTAGTCTTCCAAAAAAAAAAAAAAAAAAAAATCAAATGAAAAACAAACAAACAAGATTCTGCTAATTCAATAGCTTTGTGTGAAATAGCAAAGTCATATGGTGACTTTTGAAAACACAAAAACACATTCAAGAAATCTGACTGGCTTTGCATGCCCTTGCTACCCTGGGAGATGAAGCTAGCCATCGCGGAGCCAGCCTCCACCCCAGCAAAGCAAGCGTGGGGGCACGCTGCTCCTCCTCGGCGTGCGCCAGTGAGCCCTGCCCCTGCTCACAGCGTGCCCCGGTTGATGTACATCATTTGCTTTGTTAGGCCAACAAATGTTTCATTCCAGTAACCCTAAAGGAAACAGCTTTATTCAGACATAGCTCCGTTCCACACAGAGTTTTAAAACAATATTTACACAGACTAATGTTTTTAGACTTTGGGGAGCATGTCCATCACAGCTGTATCACTGGCAGATCACACTTCAGAGGCAGGAACTGTTTTTATAATCCATTTCTTTCCCCTCCCAAATAAAACTCTTGGCTTTTACCCTAAGGCAATGACTCACACTCACCTTGGAAGAGATCCTAGTTTATGTTCAGCCTTTATCAGCAGGACCACAAGCAAAAGAAAAGCCTGTTACAATAACTTAATACAGATGTTCAGATTTCACAGCATCCACTGAGGGCCCAGCGATATGTCACCTTGCATGGAGAGTCCACCATCCTATCCTTTACAGTCTCTGTTGCCTGCACTTGAAGTTGAGGTGATTGGTGTGGCAAGTGAAGGAATTCCAAATTACATGTTTGAAACTTATTTGACCTTTGAACTCTGCCTTCATGAAATACAGACTTAAGAGGTCTTCTTATCCATGTAGGAAGAGACGCAAATCCCGCAAAAATGTAAATACATTGGATTTTTTTTTGTCTTCTGCATTAAATATAATTTGCATTTAAAATAAAAGTGACTTTATTTCATATCTGCAATATCTAAGAGGTTAAAGTCTAAAATAACAGACTTAGCAATTTTGTCCATAGTTGCAGTTAATGCAATGACTAATCCCATTAATTGGTGTCTGGATACTCCTTTTCATAGCAGCAGTAGGCCATAAAACTTAATCCTTACTTTCTCTTTCCAGCATGTAGCCTCAGTGTTCATCAATAAAACTAATGCTGTTCATTAAGTATTGGCGTAATTACATACTGCTCCAACCAAACACGACTGAACAAGCGCGTATCAGTACAAAGGTGGCGTTTTTATCATATCACAGGACTGTTTATGGGCTGCCAAATAAAGCATTTCTGGAAGATCGGGATACATTTGGAGAATTGAAATATGAGCTACAAAGGACATTTGCATGAAAGCATTTTTTGTGGCATATGCTGGCAACACGGCAGCCATGTGCAAAGCGTGGCGGCTGCAGCTCGGCAGGCAGCACAGGACAGCCAGCGTGCTGCCCAGCTCCACGGCGAGCGGAGGGCAGGGACACGGCTGGGGCCTCGTGCCGGAGAGAGGTCATCAGCAGTTCCTGTGCAGCACTGCGCGGCTCACACAGCTCCTCTGCGCAGCCTGACCCAGCGCTCTGGCCCCTGCCATGGTCTACACGGCTGTGGATGAGCGGACGGCAGTGGGAGGACAGTGCAGCTCAGACATTTAATCATTCGTCTAACTGTGTCACAGACCCATCGACAATGCACAGTCAGCGACCCATCTCTCCTGATGAAATCTGCCAAAGGCCACAACATGAGGAATGTGTGTCAGACCTGCGCGTTCCCTGAAGTCCTCAGCAGGCTGCAGAGAGGCAGTGTGATGTGGCAGCCACAGGACGTGTATTTCCATTTAAAAACTGGCACCAGTCAGCATTGTCAATCTTTACCAAGACCTATTTTCATGAATGCACAGGAAAAACCTGCACGTTTTCACACTATGTAACAATAGCACTAATAATAGTAATATAGCTAATAATAGGATTTGACTTTTCAGTAAACATTTGTTGTGCTGTCATTTACGCTCAATGGTATCGTGTTTTGTTGCCAAAGTCTGAGTTCTACAAAAGATTCACACAGCATCTTTGCATACCATGGCTACTTGGTCTGATTAATCTGATCACTAAAAATTCTCTTATTTCTTCAGCCGCTTAAAAAAGCAGAGGGAAATTCTGTTTAGTCAATTCCAACGCTTTTTGAGGTTGTGTTAATTTTTGACACAAGCAACAAGCATCTTCCCCCACCATCTCTGCTTCAGTTTCAGGAGCCCTCATTGCTCCATCTCCCTCCAAAGCATCATCTGGATGTTATCCTCCAATTTACACCTGAGGGCATGTCACAATAAGAAACACTAATCTTGTGAAAGTGCCAACAGTGAAACTTAGTCAGAGTATTTTTTTTTTTCAGGAAACAATTTCTAGGTGCCATTATGATTCTGAATTGCCCAAAATACTGAACATTAAAAACCTCTCAAGGAATAAAAATGCAAAACTCAGGCAGCTCTAATGCCAGAACTTGCATTGGCAAAACCATAAAATATCCCAGATAACCACCACTTGTTCTTATGCCTCCATCTATCAAACATTCTTCTGGACTGGAATATCTACATCTCTACACCATAAACATATCCCCAAAAAGAAAATAAACATCTACTAAAGAAATGCTTCATTACAGGGATTGAAAGAATTTCCAGGGAGTTTATAGGTTAAGTGTTACTTTAAATCACCTCGGTAGTGTGATGTACTTTGCTCGTATAAATATATGCCATATTGATTTGGGAGCACTGGTCTATGCCTTCTAAATTAGCTCTTCAGTAGAGCAACCTCATTCAAAACGCTTTATGTCAAGGGAAGAACTTCCTTTAGCTTCAGTGGATTTGGGAGTCCAAACAGAGCCTTTGGCTCAGAGTACTCCCCATGTAAATACAGACTCTATTAGACATTGCCTAGGGTGCAGTTTCAGAATATGTAAGTGGTTCGGTTGCACCAGTCCCATTTGGCTTGTTAGATACAGTTGAATATGATTCCCCAAACTTGTATTGTTGGATAGCATAGCACAGCAAGGAAGTTATTTGACAAAAAAAAAAAAAAAAAAAAAAAAAAAAAAAACTTTGAATTTTCTTACTTTCCTTTGCCTCCAAGTAAAAAACAAAACTCCAGTTTTGAGATCCTAAAGCTAGAAATTCACATTCAGAAATTCATATAATGTGAAATAATCCGTAAGGGAAAGGAGAAGGAGAAGTTTAGTTACTGGGTGGCTTTTTATGATCTCTGATGCTCAACAGAATTTCATAGAATCATTAAGGTTGGAAAAGACACCCAAGATCATCTGGTCCAACCATCGTCCTACCACCAATATTAGCCACAATTTAAACTTTTCTGAAGCATCGTAACTCGTACAGTGAAATCACACCTGGGTTTTTTTGTGGATTTTTTAAAAATTTGTTGGTCAATAACGGAAATATCTCATGCACATTGTTTTCCTAATATGACATGACAGAGAAGCTTTTTCCCCTTTATCAAAGCAGTAATTCAGAACCTGTTTTTAGTACCTTGTCATTAGGCTCACTAAACAGGAATGTACTTCTGGGAAGTGCACTGTCCCAAAGCTATATATTTAGTTCAACCAGTAGGCTAACAACAGTATTCTGAACTATTTTTTTTTTTTTGAATAACATGATAATTCATATGTTGATGGTTCTACACTCTATACCAGACTTGAAAAAGAAATTAAAAACAATTTTCATAAACTTCTCAGTATGCCAAGCAATTGAAACCTTCTCATAACAATATCGGAAAAAAGCTAGAATATTAAAATTGTCATTAAGTGGAATGCATATGAAATGCTAAAAAGTCTTCTGGCAAATTATTTCTTGATATAATGACATGCTATAGCCCTAAATCTTAGTACAAGGCATGACAAAAGACAGTTGAATCAACTTTGTTCATTTAAATATAATTTTAAAAGAACTGGTGTTCATCTTTTTATTGCTCAAGAACCTTTACCAATTTCTTTAGTCCTCATTTATCTCTTATTCCTTACTCCTATGGGGATGTTGCTTGATTTATTGAGAATTAGTTCTTACAACTCATGAATGCTTTAAGCTGTTTTCATATTAATCATCCCAATATCTGTTAGTCTACCGAGGAGCGCCCATTTGATCTGTATTTTCAAATACACCTATAAGGTTTCCAAAACTGCTTTGTGTTAACAGTCATTTTGTGTTATTGATTGCTATCTCCATGGAAACAAGTCATTATGCCAAAGACATGGGGCTCCAATAAACTTTTTAAAATCTTATTTTAAGATGACTTATTTCTCTATGCTTTAATTCTATAAAATCACATGCGTGCACACCAACAAAACCAACAAAACAAAAAAAAAATAAAAGCAGGTATCATGGCAGACATTCAAACAGAAAGAGACACCTCATTCTACATGCATACTGCTCTAATTAACCAGTGTAAAACTGACCATGTAGACGTCAGTTTTGAAATCGAGGTAACTTCCCAGCACAGCATGGATACAGATGGAGAGGGTATACATACAAGAGGGAGGAAGGAGCGCAGCTTAGAGGATAAAACAAAGAAAATTTTATTAATTTACTTCTGGTTAAGCTTCCCTGTTCATTACAAACATGGGCTGAAGGCAAACATGATCTTCCAGGGCTGTGTCAAAGTGGGACCAAATCTTACTTAGTCAGAAATACCATATTCCAGTCAGAATTGCAAAGACGCTGTCAATGACCATTTCCTGGAATCATGAAATGCATTCCTTTCCTCTGCAGAGAGGTCAGGGGGAGTTGAGCCTTGCAATATTTGGTAGGTTATTTCTGCCTACGTGAGCATCCATGTGTTTGCACATTTTAAAGACAACATGCATTTGCACGCCCCTGAGATTATCACCCAGAAAGATGTGCTCAGGCACATCTGCCTACCTCTGCTTTCTTCACTCTTTAGAAAGAAAAAGATCTCTTCTCCTCTCCAAGCATGGCACTGATACTCAGTCACTCAAGAAGCTGCTACTACACAAATGAAATCTTCACCGCACTCAGCTACAATTACTAGTGCCTCCTGCTGTCCCCAGGCACAGTTGCACACACTGCTCTTTGTGGCGGGTGTAACCACCTCCTGCCCATATTTATACACCCTCACCCAGTTTTCTGCTGTTTGATACAGCCGGAGTGGCTTTGCCACCTCCCTTTCGCCATCCAAGCAGCACACAAGCCCTCTGCAGACTGCATGAAGCAAGCCCTCCCGGTGTTTCTGGAGCCCTGCCCCTTGCAAAAGGCAGCTCCAGCCCTTCTCTGGCGGAAGGGTGTCCCCCGTGCTCCTCCAGGACACGTGCGTTGCCCGAGCTCCCTGCAGGGGCTGACCAGGACAGCAGCAGTGAAGCGGTACTGCGTCTCACGGGCAGGACAAACCCAGATTTGCTGGGGCCCAGCTGAGATCCAGAAAATCCTGGAGGGGAGCAAAGGGAGCTTCATGCCATGCTGAGAAAACGCCACCAGGAAAGAGATAGGTTTCCAGTATTCCCTCAGTTAGAGTGGAGCTTGGCTCATGCCCTGAGACACTATAAAATCTGTAAATATTTGAAAATTGAATAATAACTTGTTAATTATAATTTTTAATTTAGAACCACTTCAAAATGAAATTGCAGTTTGACAGTCAACGAACTTCCAACAGCACAGCCAACAACATGGCTGGCAGAACACGATTACAGACCTCAATTTCCTCCACATATCTGGAGAGACCTCAGATGCTCAGTGGCGCTGAGATTAGCAGCGCGTCGCAGGGAGCCAGCGGGCCAGTGCGGCTGTGGCAGGTGCTGGCAATGCCTGGCCCAGCCTGCACAGCACAGGGCAGTACGCTGCACAATCGGGTCTGCTGGAACTGCCCGCCACCTGCTTTTAAATCAAAGGCTCTCCAGGCACTCTCAGCTGTGCATGCTCACAGGACACCCTCCAGCACAACAGCTCGCCTCCCACCAGGAGACAAGCAAGCGGCAAATTCTGCTAACTCCAAGCCAGAGTCAGTGTTACTTCCCCTGGCTCCAGAAGAGGCAGGAGCAGGTAGAGAGGGCAGCCAAGCAATCTGGATTGTAAGCATGAGCAGGGCTAGCAGAGCCTCATGCCGCTGTCACCCACCCGCCAGTGAGCTGGGGAGGAACAGGCTGGGGGCGGCAGAAAGACCCGGACACGAGCCAGGCTCCTGGCCCTGGCTGCCCAGAACGAAGCAGGAGCGGGCAACCAGGAGGCACGGATCTGATGATGGGTCTGGAGTATGAAGATAGGGCTGAGAGCTGGGCACATTCAGCCAGGCAAAGAGAGGGCTTGGGGGGGTTCTACTCATGTCTGTAAATACCTGAGTGGAGGGAGTGAATTCCCAAACCTTGCTCCAGGAGAGGGCTAAATGCTACAGACAATGTACAAGCGAGGGTAATGTGGACTTCAGAAAAGACATTTTAAACATAGATGTAGCTAAAGGAACCATTTGTTCACTCTATCTCTCTTTCTGAAGCCTTGTGAACAGGAATCTTCCCTACCAATTTTCAGAGCAAATGCAACTGCTGAAAGTAAATCTGAACAAGCAGTGCAAACCCTGGGTGCTACAAAGCAGCATGGAAGAACGCCTGCTAATGAGCATCATTCAGCAGCTAGAAAGCCACGGACTAGCCCTGCATCCCACATACCACACGCGAAACAGCACAGCAGAAGCAGCTGTCAGAAGGGGAACAAACAGGTTGGACCTGACTGTGCTTGAAAGAGAGAAGAAAGCAGACGGCAAGGTGGCGGCTCCTGAACGCCAGGCTGGGTCTCTGGGCCTGTGCCTCCGGTAGAGCCGCTCGATGCCTTTGGGTCTTGCAGCCTGCTTCAGCTGAGCTCCCACGCACCCGCCTCTGGCGCCCTGTCTGGCCTGGAACACAGCTTCTTTCCTGCTTTTGGGAGGGAGGATTTGGGTTTTGTTTTCTTCTTTTTGGCATGCTTGCAAGCGATGTGCAAGGCAGTGGGAGGAAGTTTCCCGTAGAGCTCCGGGGAATACTCTTCAGAGCACACGTTTACATAGCACTTAAACTCCAATCTGGGAGTGGCGTCAAGATATAAATGCAGAATGCCAAGGAGAGTGCCCTGATTAGCAAAATAAGATTCTGCAGAAAATGTGCAGAGCACGAAGGGAAGGGTTGTCTGAGATAATGCGCAGCTCATCAGCCACCACGGGTTCTCATTCCATACAGGCACAAGTATTTTATGCAACATTGCAATCTGATTTTTAAAATATCGATTTACTCATGTACTCAGTTGATTGCTGATTAATAGCAACTCGTCTACATGTAAATCTGGACTAACCTGGAAACCAGAGGACTTCAGTCTGCCAAATAAGTCACGCTGATGGGTTGGCTGTTTTCAGTCTCCAGCAAGGACAATCAGCTCTTTGGAGGGCCAAAGCTTAAAACTGAGCCTTTCAATCTTTATGTGTCATCAAGGATAGTCATCACAAAGATACAGCAATGTGGGCTATGCCGACGTAGTCCAAGAAACCCAGGAGATGTCACAGCAATATCTGTGTATGCATTTGGGCAGCAGTGAGAAAAGGGAGCCTGGAGCTCTCCCGCTGGGCGAGGGCCTCTATCCTCCCCCTGGCAGCACCGAGCACAGCTTCATTTGTTTTCCAGGCAGTGCAGGAAAACTGTTTTATGAACTGTGACATCGATTGAGCATGAGCATAACCTTTGGCGCGCGAGCAGTCCCACCCTGTGGTCGATTTCAACGGTCACTAATTGAACACTTTATTTGAGGCGCATACCTGAACGCCCAGCCTGGCAGGGGCCCTCGTCGCCACAGCCATCGGGTGGAAGCCCCTCCTATCTCTCAAATTAACCTCAAGAAGATAATCTATTTATTTATATCAATTTAGTTCCATCAATTAATGATGACAAGGCAATTAACTAGAATGCCAGACAGTTAAAAATAACCACATAATGCCTTCTTTAGAGGAAATCTATTATATAATCCCAATCGGTCTTCATTAACACAGAGTATTCCAGTAAAAGGTAGTAATCCAGTTATGGTCTGTGAAATATGAAGATCCGTAAAGCAATTTTTCAGAATTAAGAGTAAAGTAATTTCAGCAAATGGAAAGGAAGCATTTTTGCATTTTTCCCACAGACCTTTGCAAAACGAAAGAGTGGCGTAATATAGCACACTAGTACCAAGCAGATTGTGTGGTATCACAAAAGATGCATTAAATTAGTCATTATAACTAAAACAAGAACACGACGCAGATTTCTTAACATCTCACTTCCCCACACTGTTTGGTTTCTAGATGAAGCCAAGAAGAAGACAGTGCCTATTTTCTCTCTCCATATCTCACTGCAAAAGATACAGATGCCTGCACTAAGAAAACCTCAAGCCCTTATCGATGTCTGAGAGCTGCTACAGCTAATCCTTTGTTCTAAAAGTGTTCAAATCTTCTGTGTTCCAGAATTTCATTCCAATGATGCTTCAATATACTGCTTAATCTCTTTCACAGATTTCTGTTATGTGGAACACACAAACATCACAATGGGACGAGGCTCTGAGGTGACCTGACCGGCTCCTCCAATGAGACCCTCCTTTCCTGCATTGCTTGCTTGAAGAAATAAGCAAATGACTTTGGCATAGAACAAAAGATTACTTATTCACTCTAATATTTAATTTCATGTGCTTTAGAATTAATATACCAACTATTTTAATGACACTAATCTCATTTTTAGATTTCTGGTTTAAAGATCAAAATATAACTATAACGTGACATTATGAAAAATTAGATGAAAAGTTTACGTGAATCTACAACACAACCAGATTCACTTGGGCATGCACATTTTCCAGTTTTCATTTAATAAACTAGTACGCCATAAGAAAGAATCAACCCCAAATACAGAAAATCCTGCAGGCATACAAACCATACAAACAACTATAAATGTAATCATCCTTTTTCCCCCAAATATGCCAAGCTGTTAAGCATTCTTGACTTAATGTTTATAATGAAGCAACTTAAAAAAAAAAAAAGAATTCCTATGGGTCTTTGTTTACAATACAAACTCAATTATTATTTTTCAGATGCTTATCATTTCTTATACCTTCTCAGCTCATCCTGTTTATGATTTTAATTACCTTATGGTATTTTTAGTTGAGATAAAATTACACATTTTCAGATTAATTTAGCTTGAACTAACTTTTAATAATAACAAATCCTTCTTATATCACGTCCTAATTCGAGATCATCTAAATTAGTATGAATATTTTTTTTAACTTTCTGTCACACCCACTTAGTAAACTGCACTCGCAATTTCAAAACCTAGAACATTGTGCCAGACATCTAAGGGTAAATGTTTGCTGAATCTCTTTAAATTAAAAACCTGCTGTTTTGCTTTTTCCTCTGTTATTTTCTCAGCTTATGCTGACAGTGACCAGTCAGGTGATTACTGTTCCCTACACACTGACACCAGAAATGCTGCTAAAAAAGGTGCAAGGCAAGTTTTTTTAAACAAACAAACAAACAAACAAAAAACCACACACCAGAACAGATAGTTTCTGTTCCTTTGCCAAAACCAAAAACTCTCAAGTCTTGATATTACTAGTTCTGAAGGCAGATGTGCAGCATTTCCCTGACAAGCATCCCTCTTGGAAATGCGTAATTTGCTTTCAAGTTGGCATTATTGTTCCTCATTCTTTTCATTTTAGAAACCTCCCAGTAACAAAGACCTTTCTTTGTTTAAAAGGCCACTTTAAAAAAAAAAAAAAGAGTTCTGCATATGTTTATGCACATCAGATTTATGAAAATAATTAGGAAATTTAATTATGATTTCACTGTGGCTATTTACTTGGAGAAAAAACTCACAAAAATGTTCTTTAACTAAATTGATGTATTCCAGAATATTTTCCTTTTAAAAGCTGGCATTTTGTTGTTTATTCAGGGTTCTTCATTGTATTTGCAGCTGAGGTATTTTGCTGTCTTTGCAGGTTCACAGCCAGGAGTCCACGTGCCAGTTCTCATGATTCCCCAGGACTGCTCATCAGAAGGCAGAGGCGGGCGACGCTTTCTCTGAACGTGCAGGACAATGCCCACTGCCTGTCCACTCCAGGGACTGATACTGCTCCGCTGTGGTTTATATAAAACCCCTCTGTGCCATTTCCACACTGTTAACTCAAGGTTTTATTATGATCACAACATTTTTCTTCATCCCTCTGCTTCTCCCCATGACAATCACAGAATCATTCAGGTTGGAAAAGCCCTCTAAGGTCATCTAGTGCAACCTTTAAGTCTTCACAGCAGCGTTGCTTTAGGGCCATAAGACTTCCCTTCTTCCAGTAAAGGATGTCAGTGGAATTGGCTTGAAGCCTCTGGCCAGCATCAGCAGCACTGGTCCGACTATTTTACAGTAAGCAAGCGGCACTTTGCATGGTGCTGCTCCAAGCCGGGCTCGCTGAGCTGCCTGGACCGTGGCTGGGGCAGCAGCCATGGCAGAGGTTGGCCGCCCGGCTCCCGAGGGGGGTGAGGAGAGGAAGGTAAAGCTACCACCAGGCAGATGTGTGGAGCCACACCAGAGGCACTGGGCACTATCTGAGGGCTTGTTGAGATGGTAGGTGAGAGAGGGCTATTACCAAGTCTAGCAAATTGTAGAGATGCAGCTTTTGCCTTTTTCATTTTATTTTTTGGGTGTGGGGCGATGCTTGCAAAGTGAGCATTCCCCAGAGTGGTGTCTGATCTGTCCAGCACCAGCTTTTGCCAGCAAGGCACTGAGTAAAGCCTGTCACAAAGAAGAATCAATCTCCTTTTTCATAAAATGCACACTGTTTTAGAGGAAAACGAGCAATAGTTCAGTGTATTGTACCTGCTTTTTAAAAAGCACATTCAACTTTATCCTTTTCCTGCACTCAATTCTGCATTGACTTCTGTGCAGCAGTCACAGCACCAGCAGGTGCCTCATCCAGCACGCTGCCCTGCTCTCGTACCATTTCAGTACCACACGTTGCTCTCATTTTTCTAGGTGGTAATATTCTACGTGCGCATTTCCTGTTGCAGCTCTGAAAAAGCTACATTAAAGCAAACCGGCAGCATTGGCTGATAAGGACAATTAGGCAGGACTTCTAATGACTTCAGAATATGTAAGAGGTTTCAGTGCCTGCCTGTAAGCGGGGGAGTCCGGGTGGCTTCCAGGAGGGCCAAGCCCACTTTGGAAAGCAGGCACAGCTCTTCCACCTTTACCCTCCTTGTTATGCCTGCACACAGAAAGACCAGCCATTTATTAGATTTGAGCTTACAAATAAATACTGCTTTCCTTTGCTTACAAAAGCATTGAAGTGCCCTTACTCTGCAGTATAAAAATCTATTAAAACTGAGTAAATCTTTTCAGAAAAGCTCTGGCATTTGGGGAAAGACACGACCAAGAACTGTGTTGACATGATCTTACTGCAGCCGAACTCTCTAATGAGGTGAAATTCAAGCATTTGAATTTTTGTGCACTGCCCAGCTAACAGGAAGCTCACTGAAATGTTTTAAATATAATTTTTAAATTTTAATTCAGGATTTGTTTTTAGGGGGAAGGAGGAAATGCTTTACTACAAATGATGGAAGGGCACACAATTTACAATTTATTCACTTACGCTGCAACTGAGCTTTCTAAATAGCAGGAAGTTTGCCTTTTTCATGAATATAAAGTATTTCCATTAAAGTCCATGTTCCTATATTCCAAATACAGCAGTGACTGAAGAGTTCAAGATATTCATTATGCATCTATCCCAACAACCACAAATGGCAGCATTTTGATAAACTACTATGACTGAACATTTCTACATTCATCCAAACACGTTTCAAGTGTTTATGAAGTGACCTTTGAGTTCACCCAATTTCTACCACTGATGCAATATGCAGATTTGACAAACGAGATTTAAGCTCAGCCACTTTTCATGCTGCTTAGAATCAAAAATCCACAGTGCAAAGCGAAAAGAACCAGCTCTTATCAAAATGTCAAAACTTATTTTTCTGTTAAGTTTTGCCTTTAAAAACAAACAAACAAAAACAACCAGGTAAACTTTTGGGAAGAAGCTGCTGTTCATAGGACAAATAAGGATGCACAGTCAGCATCAGGCGAGTTGGTGTGGCTTCCCAACAGTTATTATGCTTTTTTTTTCCCCCGCCTGAAAAGCTTCCAGAAGCAAATAAAGCAATTCAGTGGTCTCAGGGCTTGTAACCCTCAGCCCCCTGATTTTAGGGGATCTTAAGCAGCCAGCTCCCAGGCAAGTTCCAAGGGCCAGGACAGCCCTTGGGACAGCCCAGGACCTGCCCAAGCCCTGGTGGTGCAGTGCCCGAGCAGCGCAGTAGGATAGTGCCCGAGGTCGGCCATGCGCCAGCCCGGGGCCGTCACCCCATGCCCACCCGGTGCCCCACGGCCCGGCCACTGCTGCAGCCACGCTGCGGGCGTTGCCCCGTCCCAGTGTGCCCGCAGCCTGACACCCCAATGGCTCCCACGCCACGAGGACTTTCTGAGCCCTGTCCCTGCCATCTCTTACATGGTGCTTGCTTATCCTGAGGTCAGAGCTAATTACCGCTTCTAATTTTTTTCCCCCACTTCTGACGGAATCATAACACTATTAAGATCTAATACATTTATTATGAGGACTCTCAGCCAGAGAGTATTAAAACTTGTGAAAGTGACTTTGCAAATTACCAAACAGTCACCGAGCTAATGAAGCAGGACTTTTAAAGTGACTGAGAAATAATTCCTGTATTATAAGATGGCAATCTATTGTATGAAGAGAGATTTGGTTTAGAGCAAAAACGCTCCGCAGTGTGAGAAATGCTAATCCATATAGAATCGGTCAACACAGATGAAATAGGAAATAGATTTACTCCTGATGAAGTTCAGCTTATGAAAGAAGTAACTTGATAGATAATATTAAGTAGTAATACTTCGTACGTCATATTTTTACTTTCATTTGAACAGCTGGGGAGACCATATTGCCACAAGTAAACCTGGTAATAGCTCTGAAAGTCCTGGGAGCAAGTTTCTTTTACTTCAGATGAAACTTCTTTTGAAGTTGTCAGAAGAAAAAACTGCATTGCCACTAGTGGCTCCTAAACAGTAGGAAATTGAATTAATCATTAAAAATAGATTTAAAAAATCCAAAATGCACCGTTTGCTTATTAGTTTGAATGTCAAAAGGCCATTCAGCAGAAATGTAACAAGGAAGCAGCACCAAAAGCAGCAAAACAAAAGCAATAACCACTTCTCTAACACAATAAAGCTCCCACTGGAGCAGGAAAAAAGGAGGTGGTCAGACCTTGATCTCGTTCAGAGTGCTTCTCTCTGCAAAAATCTTCTTGCTAGAGGCAAATATGAGGATTTAAGGGGGAAAAAAATCACAGGAGGGGAAGAGAAGTGCTGAACCCAGGGCCCAGCAGAGCCCGTTCTGGGCTCCGAGTGCAGTCTGGTGATGAGAACCTGTGGAGCATCTCTGCCCAACAGCCAGCATCTGACAGCACTTTTAGAAATCCCTGATGGCAAGGGAAGGAAAGCCCAAGTGGGAAAATCCTGCCCACTGCTCTGTGCCACAAACAGCCTAGAAAACACAGCCAGGCTCTAGATTCATCATTCCGCCTCATGGATGCTGTGATAAATAGCTGACAGCTTTAATACCAGGCCTTCTGGGTTTTAAAAATAAATAGATGTGATTTGCTTGTATGTGTGATCATACACAAAGCTTAAGCAAATGACAGGCAAAGAGCAACCTGCACAGATTTTGACATATTTAATTTCTCACTTTTAAAGGAGGCTTCTTTGAATTGCAAGGTCAGAGAACCAAGCAAAGGCCCCAGAGCGATTACTTTAAAGTTATGCAACGCAGAATATGGCAGTAATACTGGCGCTTGGATTTTTTTTTCTAATTCTGACAGTTCTTCAAGTACTGGAAATAGTTATTGGCACAGCTGACTAGAAGCAAGTCCCTAGCCATGGGTAAAATTCCCCAGGCCTTGAATGGGATCCTGCAACATCCCTCAGGGCAGAACACTCATGCTTCAGTCCCGGTGTCACCTGCCCTCCTCCTCTCCTGCCTGAGGTAGTTGGGCCTGCGCTCCCCTCCAGTGCTCCATCATCTTCAAAAGCCCCAAGTTATGAAACCTAATCCAACACTGGGGACTTCTATAGAGGTAGATGGGCAAAATAAAGGAAATCATATTAGATAAAATGGTCTCTTCAGAATGAGGAACTTTGAAACAGCACTACAGACTTTTTTTTAAATTTCAAGAGTAAAGGAAATGAGAGAGAGAGGACTTAAGAGAAGGAGAGTTGAAGAGAGCAGCATTTAGAAAAGTCCAGGAGAAAAACTGGAGGGAGAAAAGGAAGTGGGGCAAGCAAGCAGAACAGTGATCATGAAGTTATCTTAATCTTTAATATCATGAATTTAAAATGGAGCATATAGCAATGAACTACTGGTGCTGTTATCGAAAGACACAATTTATCCATGTTTGCTGAACAGTTCACACCTGGTATCTTCTGCTGCAGTCCTGGATCATAAACACTCTTCAGCAGGGAACACATCTCGGCATCATGCATCGCTGGGTGAGTGCAGCTGGAGCCTCATATCGTGTGTCTTGCTGTATGCCTGTCCTTCCCCAGAGAACACACGCAAGGTCGGGGCGATCAGGTGGAAAGGTCATGACACAAAATAAATGAAAGGCACGGCAATGGAAAAGCCTGAGCATGGCAGCTGGCGCAGCAGAGCGGCACTCTGCTGCTTGGGCACCTCAGATGCCACCGGATGAGGAAGGGGAATGCAACCTCAGGAGAGCTCAGGTAAAGGGAGAAGAAATGGGCTGTTTTCCTCTTGATACACGGAGATGTGTTGGAAACCGTTCTTGTGAGGATTCTTCAAATCAGACCCCTGAGAAATTCCTAGAATAACTGAATTTGGAACATTTAGGACAGCAACTTTTGTTATGAACAGATCTCTTTTTGTGTTATCAAACACTATGAGGATTATGATGGAAAAAACATCAGTTCAAATGCCTAAGAAAAAAATCTCAGTTGGTAGCTGTTGAAACGATCCATGTCCCTGAGAAAAAAATCCTGGTTGCAGCTGCTGGAATAGCTGCAGAAGCATCCTGAGCCACCCAGCAGCGGCTCCAGGGGTGGAAGGCAGTGCTGGGCTTTGCCAGCCCCCGGGGGCTGCAGGTAGCCCAAGAGGCAGCACCACTCAGAGCCACGGGACCTTGGAAGGAGCGAGGCCTTGGCCACCGCACGTGGCGCTATCGCATTTGCTGTGAATTTGTTCTGCGACTGGATGCACGCTGCTGACCCACAGCAAAGCTTCAGAGCACCAGCAGGCCACAGCTACACGCACCCATCAAATGGAGAGCAGGGAGTCAGCCAGATTAACCACGGACAAGCAGGCAACTCTCTGCTTGGCCAGTCAGACAACTTGTCTCTTCTCCGTGATTTTTAAGTTCCCCTTTGGATACTACAAAGCAGAAATAAGAAGCAGGACAATGAAAAAAAAAATGACTCTTGGGCATGTTTCATCTGAGCATTTCATGCCTGGGACAATATGTTATTCAGTGAACCCGATCCTCCCTTACACACAAAGTACCTTCTTGGTAACTGCTCCAACAGTTTCAACCTTTCTTAACTGCTCACAAATCCTGTTACACAGCAAAGATTTGTACCATAGCTTTAATTTACTTACTGTAAATAAATCCAGCAACTTGGCCAGATCATTTCATGAGTCACCCAGTAAACCAGAGGCGCCAGAAAATCATAATCCTTATTCCAACAGCATGAGGTGAAGCTATGTCTTATAACCTAAGGTAATGTACTGCTAATAACATCGTATCATTTCCAAAGATCCAAATAAGACCTTTAAAATATATTCAGTGTTAATGTCACCTTGGAGTTTAAAGAGAGCAATTAATAGCAGAACTATGTTAGCTTATAAAATTAAGAATTCAAAACATTTATAAATCATATTTACACCACACATGCAGTTAAGCTCAGCATGCAATGAAAACCTTGCTCACAACTACAGCAGCCGTGTCTTCCCAGCAGAAATCCACACTGGGAGCAGGAACAGTTTTTATCATTCAGCCCTCTGATGAGTCTCAGGGTCTCATGTGTCCAGGTGTGTGAGCACCACCATTGTAAATCCCCACACAGCACGTAATATGAATGCTTCCAAGAAACTAGTGATGAGGTCTGCCAGCTTTCTGCCAGCAGCCCATATGAAAATCAATCACTTCTGGAAGTTGTTCGAAGACTCCTTGTGTGGCCCTGTATTTTCCTCTACGAAATACCTAGCCAATGCTGCAAAGAGACGCAAGCATGACATCTCAGCAGCACAGCTCAATTCATTTCTGTGATAAGCTTGTTTAGTCATTTTGTAACTGCTCTGCTAATGAAGTTACAAGCTTTTTCAACCTTCCACTAAGCCAAGAGCCTCCAAAAGACAAAATACGCGGCAGCGCAGAGCAGTACTGTACACGACTACTCCCCAGGCATGGTACAGGATGAAACCTGTTATGCGCCAGTCCTGCCTAAGTGGAGATTGCACAATGGTGAGGTTTAAATCAACAGCAGTGTGTTTGTTGGCCAAGAATCAAGTTTCCCAGCTCTGCCTGGGCAATTATGAGGTTTCTGACTGATGTTACCACATCATCATCCTGCACAAGAGGGGCGAGAGGAGGGTGCAGACAAACGGCAGCTGTCCTGGCCTTTCCTGATGGTGCAGAGGAACATGCTCATTCTCTCGAGCAATATACCTCACTCATCGCTTGTGTATCGGCGGCTTTCAGGGCACTGAATGCAGACAGCTTCCTCAGTACAGTCAGTGAACTTTAGAAACTAATGAACAGGCATATATGGGATTTTTGAGGTCCCAGTTTTTCTATCTCACCATTGGGGCAGCTCTGCCAGTGTGCTAAAGGATTTACAAAGTCAGCATCAGAGGCCTTTGTAAGAGCATGCAGGTCACAATCCCATCCCACGTCTTGGTGGCCATGCTTTTTTTTAGCAAAGTCTGCCTTGGACAAGCTTTATGCTGTTGCAGTGCCAGTTTCAGAGAGAATACTGATGACAGCCTAGATAAGCAGATGAAATAAATACTCCTAGACAATCTGCTGAAAGAAGTTTTGTCTCTCTTAATTAAGAGAACCTTTACACATTTTCTTATCACTTGACTTCCTTTATTTCTATCTGTGTAAATCAACTCTTAATATGCTGTTTGCTCTCTGCAGCAGCAAAGAACAAGAGGAAATGCAGGAGCCTTTCAGCTAGAGAGAAAGTTAAGTAGAATACAGGGAACATGCCACAAATACAAAACAAAGTCAATTAATTCATTTGTTACAGAGTGAGAGCCCAGCATAATTTGTCCTCTGAGTAGTTTGTTTTAGCTAATTGCTTATCCAGCAAGAAGCTCTCCATTGCATGACCCATTTGCCGTGTAAGGCTCAACCGACAAGAAACAAACGGACACCTTTCAGAGGGCACTGAAATGATGCCACATGGATTCTCCTTACATGGCTTTGATCCTCAAACCCACAAACAAATTATACAGGCTAAGAAGAGAGAACTGCTGCCTTCATCTCCAAATTGGCAAGTTGAAGACCCTGCTCTCATATGTGAACTTCACAACCAAAGACACAGTACAATCTTTAAAAAAAAAAAAAAAGATGGCAGCAGTAGAAGTTGATAATCTGGCAACGTATGGTCAGCAACTTAACTGTCCCACAGTGCGTAACAGGCAAGACAGTAAGGTCCTTGTGGTCATCAGTGCTGCCGAGCGCTGCGCCAGGTGAGACGGTGAGCAGCCACCAGGGCAGGGACCTGGTGCCTCTGCAGACCTCAGCCACACCTCACCACCCCTGCAAGTTCACATCATTAACTCTAAAACAAGTTGCTCTGTGCTCTTCAAGCTTCTGCTTTCCGTAAGTAAATGCACGATCTGTGCTGGAAGAGGCTACCTCGCTCTCTGAGAAGGAGAGTGACAAGGGGCAGGACAGAGCCTGCTACACGCAGGCTTGAAATCGTCTTACAGGAACCAGCTTTACAGAGCTGCCCTAGAAGCCCAGCCATGCCATGGGTCTGATGCAAACTTCTCAAAGCAGGCACAGGTGCTGGGAGGCCCCCACTGGGTACTGCCTGCAGCCTGCTAACAAGGTTTGCTCTGCTCCATCTCCCAGGGATGCCTCTAGCACTGCGACTGAGCGCTGCAGTTCCAGAAACAACCATGCAGCCTTGAAGCAGCAGAGCCTTTCGGGATTTCCATGGGCAAGTCAATGAAGGTCTCTATGAAGAACATTTGCACAAGTCTTCAAACCCAGTGCTCACTCTCTGCTCTTGCACAGGCCTTTGCTATCTATTTCTGGATCCCAGACTCTGTTCTTTGGGGATATTTTGCATCGCAAAGCAGCCAACAGAAGCCTGATGAAGCATTGTGGGCAGGGTGAATGCTAACTCCCTGTTTTCTCCAGGAGAATCCACAGGAGGCAACATTTACCCTTTCCAGGGCAAACACCTCCATCAGCATGGAGAACGCTGCAGATAAGATAGCCGGATGTAAGGCTTTACCTCTGCCTGCCTGCCGCTGCAATTCCAAGTGACACATTAGCCCATCAGCTACCTTTTACAGTAGCACTTAAAACATACAACGATTTTACTTGTAAATATGGTGTTGTTCTGTAATCTCTATCACTCCCTCAGCTTCCCCACTGGTATGAGATGAAGTGTGTCTGTACTTCCCGAAAAACAAATGGCTTAATACAACATTTCTAAACTCCTCACTTTTTTAAGCGTCACTGCAGACCAAGCTGAACGTGGAGCTGTCAGACCCGCTAAGAGTCTTCCAGCCAGCAGAAAGATGGAATAAGTACAGATGTTATTAGTCTCATTAAAATTTTGTAAATTAAACAGTGAGCAGGAAGAGCCTTATTTGTCTTAATTTAGTTCATCATTGACATTTGTAACATAAATACAGAAATAATGCTACCGGCCACCATTCATTCTCACTGGCAGCAGCAGGAGCCATGCGCACTCTGCTGACACCTGGGCAGCGACAGCGCTGTGTGCCAGCAGAGGAGCTGGGCGGGACAGTGCGGACCCACAGGGATCTGCAGCCCGCACCTACACACTTCCCGGCTACTTGAAGTCTTGCTTTAGGAATGCCTTGATTTGGGATTTCATACAAAGAGATGAATGCTAGCAGTCTGTGGTACTCTGGGGTTCAAATGCAACGTGCCCATGGTTGCCAGCTCTCAGAGCAGGAATACGTGATTCATCACACCTATGAAGTCTTTGCTTTTGTCACAAGAAACCACAAACATAATAGCTCTTTCCCTGCTGTAGCACAAGGCCTGATCAGGGCATGAGCCAGCATCATCAAGCACTGCTTGGCTCTCCTGGGAGGAACTATTGCTGCTGCCATCCTGACTAGCCTTCAAGAACTATTCACCACTTAATTGTTGTAAAAATATGGCCAAGTTGTTCAGTGCTTTGTGTTGCACATGGCATTATTAAATTAGGCTGGGAAAAAAATAAATAAATTCCAGCAGTACACACTGGCATATTATGGCTCTATTCTACAGCAAGAAGGCATGACAGCTTTGACAGAGTCGATAGATTTTACTATTCATTTTGTAAAAATGCCAGGCATCTAAGAAGCAAACAAGACACCCTAAGACGACAGCACACTAGGGAAGACTGAAAAAAATTAGTGCTTTCCAAGCAAGAAGAGTCACTTTTAGACAAAACTTCATTTCTCAGGAGAATTAAACATAATTGAACCATGAGAGAAAAAGTTTTAATTGCCAACTGTAACACAAGCAGAGCAGGAGGGGGGGGGTTCAGTTCTGACAGTCGCACAGCCGGGAGGATCACTAAAAACCTCCCCAGCATCACCAGGCGCGGATCAATTACCTTCAACCCCAACCACGATCTGGAGGAAAGAGAAGGCCACAGTCCACCTGGAACACCAGGGCAGGAACACGGGCACAGCGCGTCACCACCAGCTCGGCCTGCTTGATGAGCAACAGGCGAAGAGGAGGGGAGCAGGGTGATGCTGGAAACCTCCTGCGCACTCAGGCTTTTGGGGCTGGTGATTTAGAGTTACCCACCAAAGAAACAACAGTATTTCTTGTAGGAAAGCTTCAACTTATCAAGTTCCATTGGGAGGCTTACGATAGGCTTTTACTGCTGTTTTATTTCCCTCAGAATCAATAGAAAACAATAATCCTACAGCTAAACATAAATCACATTGGAAAACTCGGTGAATCATCACGTGGAACGCCTTGGGACCAGGCATTTTATTTAATTCCAGAAACAGCCCAGTTAATGATTTAGCAGACTCATATTTCGCAGCCGGCCAGCAGCCCCCAGAGTGCACCACGGGTCTCTCCTGCCCGGCTTCTTGCCTTGAGCACGAGGCCACATCAGACCTGTAATTTAGCCTGATGTTGATCCCTGTCCTCTGCCTGGCCTCCTGGTCCCCACAGTCTTCTGGGCAGAAGCTGTAAGTGAGATCTCTGTCCCTTATTGAATGTGACTACAGTTCTCCTACAAGCACTTAAAGCTTATTGATAGAGCGAGCACACAGAAAGCTGAGTTAAGCCCTGTTTCTTTCTACAGAGGGTCTTCAGTGATCCCTGACCACGATCAGGTGGCTCAAGGCATGGGCAATTCTCTGGCTGCACCAGCACGGAGCCCAGGAGAGGCAGCAGAGCACTGGCAGAAGTGCCCAGCGCCGCCCCAGCCCTTCCCAGCGGTCCTCGGCCCAATCACAGCCCTGCCCTCACAGCTGCCTCCGAACAGCCATGTTTTCAGGAGCCAGTGACGTTTGGACTGGTTGTCTGAAGGTTAATAACAATAACCTGCAAATACCACAGGCTACTTTAGGAGCTTGTTCTCCACATCCTTTATGAATCCCACCCCATCCCGTCCTGCTCAGGAGACATGCATTGAATAACGACGGTGGGAGACGTGTGTAACTCCCAGATCCTCGCAAAGCAGTCACACAGCAGTGTTTCACTGCTGGCCAGCAGCACTTTTCGGCCTGGAGAAGTGACAGAGCTGCTCAGGGTCCCATCACAAGGCTTGGCTGTAAACACAGAACAGTGAAAGCACGAGGAACCGTGCCAGCCGTTCAGCAGGGGACACCACCGCGGAGGTAAGGAGCGCGAGGTCGGAGCAGGGTGGCACGCTGTCCCTCCACGGGAGCATCGCTGTGCAGAGGGTGTCCTCGGACTGCTGGTGGCACGAGCACCAGAGCAGCTCCTCACATGGAGCACAGCCTGCACATCCAAGCCACTGCACGCGCTCACCCTGAGGCTGGCTGTTCAGCAGCTCAGCAAGTCTGGTGTACTGCTGAAAACAGCCCTTCTGATGGCACTGCCCCTGACCACAAACACTTTGCAGGGCTGCACTATTACAAATACCAGTAGGCAGGGAAGCTGCAGGCAGAAGTGGAAGATTAAACCCTTGTGGGCCTGCAGGCAGCAAGCAGCAGGACCAGCTTCAGCAAATTCTGGTGGCGTCTCCTGCCTCTGTTTGTGGCTCCGCTCTCAGACAGGAGACAGCAAAGCGCAGGGTGAGAAGGCAGGGGAAGGGCTTATTTATTCCTCGTGCGTCAGCACCTCAGCACCAGAGCTGCAGGCTCGGTGAGTGACCAGCTCTGCTGTTCACAGTGAACAGAAGAGCACTCACCAATGATTAAGTTAAGTAAATTGGGAAACATTTAATTAATAAACTTTTCTTCCCCCATAAACAATGCCAAAAAACCACAGTAGAATCATGTAATTTTACATGCTGTCACTAAATTGCAGGCAACAAAAAAGGCATGGGGAAAGTTACCTGAAGATGTTAGATTTAAGGTACATTTTTAATTAAAACAAAAAGACCAAAGCTGCAATGCAGCGTCATAAAGCAGATAATTTTACGGCTGGATGATCTCCCTCTGAAGTACTTGAAAACCATTTTTAAGTGACATAAAGTTTAACATACCGGTACATCTGCCTACCCACTAGATTCTACATGGAATTTAAAATTTAATTATATTAAAGTATTGTTACAGTGCGCATAGCAAGAATGCCAGCCAAGTGTAACTCTGTAAGAATCTTTGCCAGATTTTTGTTTCTCAGGACTGAAAAAAAAAAAAAGTCATCTTAACCCTTATATCTATGTTCCCAGCTTTCACGTTTATTGCGTACCCACCAACTCCCCCACATTTCATCTGAGCATGTTTATTCACCTCTGCAGCACCTCTGGCCCCCACTCACTCCTGCACCACAGTGCAGCACGGAGCAGCAGAGCTGCATTGCGCTGCAGGCACCTGGCAGCCAGGTGAAGCAGAGCTCTCTGACAGCTCAATAGTGGAGAAAAACCAAAAATCCAAGGGCCTGTGCTCAAACATCAGGGGTATCCCTAAGTCTGCCTAGAGGCACATGTCCACTGATGAAGGCGATGGTGCGAAGATGCACAAAGTCTGAAATGCCAGAGGGCAACACAGGCGAGGTGCAGGGGACCTTTACGAGATGCCCGAGCCTGTCCTCATCACAGAACAGTCTCAAACCTAAAGTACTGAAATACTGAAGGCTGTGCAGTGGGCACTGAGGTGCTTAAATCCAACCACCAGAAAAGGAAACAACACAGGCTAGTAGGGACAAAAGCAAGATGTAAGGAACAAGCAAATTATATTTAAGAGCAAACAAACAAAAGAAACTGTAGCCATTTCAGGGACTGCGGTCTTTCCCCGTTTGCTACACAAACAAAAAAAAAAGGAGTAAACGCACTTGGTTGTGAATGTATCGAAACAGCTTTAGACCTTGAATAAAATTAATAAAACCCTGAGTCCACGACAAAGTTTCCAGCCCAGCTGCAGTCCTGTGTGAGGCAGCTGCTTCCTGGACAGCAGTGCCAGGTGAGCCGATTCCAACGAAGCCGTGCAGACAGAATGTCTTCACTGAGTACAACAGAGCAACGTACCAGAAGCCATGGAGCACCCTTGGACTGGCGGTATGAAAAGGCTAAAGGGTTTTCCCTTATTCCTGGGCACAGTGTTCAGGGCTTTGTAGTGGCACGACGCTCACGCTGCAATCAGACCTGCCTGACTGCAGAGGAGGACACAGAGCGGCGTGCCCGGCGCCATCCTCGTCAGCACACGAAGGCGGACCTGTGGGGAGCATGTGTCCCACTGTGAGCGGTTATGACTGCGGCACGGCTTGTTCTGCAGGGCAACGCTGCCCCAGGGGCCGGCAACCCCTGTGCCGTGCCGCCAAGCCTGCCATCAGCCACCACTGAGCCTCTGGGCTCACCCCAGCTTGCTCACTTGGTTTCTTGCTCACTTGCCTCCTTGCAGATAGCCAAATCCAGGAAGTGGGAACAGCTGCCTGCTGTTGTATTACGCACAAGGAGCTTCCCACAGGAGGTAAATACAAGCAGGGGGACGTACAGATACTGCAAAACCTATCTATACCTACAGGAAAATACATACAGGCACAGGGAACAGAATACCACAGACACAATAGTCAGTGGATGAAGCACAGAAAAGCAACAGCAGAGGAAATGGAAAAATACGTCCCTAAGTACCTGATGGTGACATTACGAAAAGGACAGTAATAATTAGTTTTGTTATAATGTTGATGTTGCAGAACCCCAGTAAGGATTGTGGGGCTTTCGAATTGATGACTTTGTAAACAGGAGTATGAATTACAGGAAACCAATCTGAATTAAAATCATCAGCCTCGAGAGAAATTATAACAGCCTGCAGAACCGTAAGCAAGTGGCCGGCAAGAGGAATCAGAGAAGGAGCCGAGAGCTTTGAGCATGACTCAGGAGCACACAGCAGCGAGCAGCACCGCCGCACAAGCTCCCTCCTGCAGCACAGAGGTGCAGCACAGCTGAGACACCAGCTCATCAGTCATTGTCCATTAGTCAAATAATTAAACCCTACAGTGCAGCTTACTTTACTGATTGTATCCACAATTGTCTGGAACAAATAGGCAGTTGGCAATTTGGAAGCAACATGTCTAAAATAAGGAATGTTGCCTATGAGCTTTAAAGCAAATTCACGTGGAGAATTCACCTCAGGAGTCAGGGCAAGTGCAGGACGTGGCATGGGATGGGGCCAACCCCAGCACAGGTCGCTCCTGCAAGCATTTGCACACGCCCCTTCAGCAGTCACCGCGCTCCCATCAGCCATGGCACGTGGCTACGGGGGTCTGTGGGATGCACACCAGGTACGGACTGGATTTACCTGGAAGCTCAGGACCCACACACCTCTCCTGCCAGCCGGCATCCCTCCATGACAGAGCTGAGGCAGCAAGGCTCAGCTGCCGCCCTGACTGAAAATAGTGAAACCTGGAGCTGCTATGTGCTCGTGGCTGTTTCCTACACCATCTCAGGGAGTGTAAAATGAATGGATTCATTTCAATTCACCTAGACATAAAGAAAAAATGCATTTGGTTTGTGTAATATAATTGTCAATGATACTTGTTGATACGGCATTACAGGAACATCAGGCTACTGCCACAGAGGGAAAGTCAGTCTCTGCTCTGTAAAATTAAACCAACAGCAGCATGGAAGTGGCAGGAACGAGCAAGTACAGGTGGAATGAAACATTCAGACTATGCTTATTTTTTCCAATCAACCTCTATCTCCATGATTTGCCATCAGATCAGGCTGCATCTGACCTTGCTTTCCTCCTCATTTGACCTTGCTCTCTTGCAGTCCCTGGGAGCCTTCCCCAGCTGCCACGGAGGTAAGAGTGGCCAAAATGCCCCATTCCAGATTCTCTGCTGTCATTATCTCACGGGCCCTAAACTTCAGTGTTTTATACCAGAGAAGCAGGGCACCAGGGGCATTGCAAAAACTGTGAGAACCATCACAGTGCAGTCAGCCCATCACGCACATGCCTCAGGCAAGGACCAGAAGCCCTACATGTCCTCTTCCACAATTGTCTTTTCATACATCCAATCCCACTCATGACATTAAAAGACTGGAAAATCTTTCCATTTAAATGCAAAACAGATGCAACATGTTAATATGCTTAAATGAAGTGATGCAAGAGCATCAACTCCATAGGTAAGCACAGTAGGTGACCCTTACTTGTTTTAGCTCTCCACATTCCCATTAAACATTTGTAAACCACTCCTATAGATCTTTAGCCCACATTGGTATTTCTTTCCCTCAGAGCTCCGAGCTCCTGCAGAGCACACTTTGGTGGCAGGTTTGCAGGATCCTTGTACTTTTGTACAGAACAAAGCAGGAACCCACAGAACAAACACACATAGGGTTTTCATCTGCGTGGATGGACTGGGAGTGGCAGAGACCTTGCCACTAACTACTAGGCTCTTCATAAAACATTCATCTCCCCAGCAGGAGGAACAGGATGTACCTGAAGTCCTGGAGAAATCCCACAAACAAAGAGAAAGGGAAAAGGAGACATCTTAATGAAATTAGAGCTGCAAACACCAAAAAGAGATAGACAGAGGATAGAAGATGCCCATTCAGAATATACTCATGAGCTTCCACTCCTCTCCATATTGAGGACACTTTGGAAATGCCTCTTTGCCCTCTCTTCTGGCTGTACAAAAAGGGCAGGTTTGGTCATGTCCTCAGTACCACTCCATATACTCGTGGACCTCACTGAGGGATCAGCTCAGATGTTTAATGTTGAAGCTGATGTGACCCAGTGAGTCTCCCTGAAGGCAAATCTACATGCGGAACCTAAAATCTGCTTCACCCCTCCACTACCTGCAATGACTGAGTGTTGTCACAGTCTCCCACAATGAACAATAAAGGTTGATGCTGTGTATCCATTTCTCCACATGCAGCAATAATATACCTAAAGGTAGTCTCAATTTTAATGATATTCATAGGTCTCAGCCTCATCATGGATCATCTTCGTGCTCCTGGCATCCTCTTTGGCTTCGGTGCCAAGAACAATGACTCAAATGCCTACTGGGCAAAAGATTTCACCTTTCCTGTTGCATCTCTGGCAACACTGGCAAAAAACATCCCACAATTGCACCAGATTATATCAACTATAAAAATACATTGCTCAAAGACCTCAAAGAGAAGAGGAAGAAAAGAAAACAACCAGAAGCTAAAGCTAGTGCCTCACAACCAGAAAAAAGAAAGCTTCTTGCTGTTCAGGCACAGTAGGATCGGAAGTAAGAACTCCTAGCCCAAGGGACAGGACCTTCTGGGAGGAAAAACATGAATAATTACACAATTCTGTAAATATCTACCAAGACCATAACCTGTTTAGAAGAATCCGCTAAGGACATCACAAGCATAGCAGCGTGCATATGAACAGCATGTGTATCTGTCAAACACACCAGCTACCAGGTTAGCAAATTATTCTTTGTTCCACATGAAGACAAAAGCCTACTCATTACCTACAAGCACTCTCATTCAGCACAAAAATCAGCCTCTGTAGTCAGCTCCTCATCTTCTGACAAACACAGTTTGTTACACAAATCAATTTGTATTCTTCAAGTGTGAATAGCAGGTCCTCCATTATGCACAGCTCCCCTCAATCAAGTTCTCTGGCTGTTCTTCACATACATAGTGCTGAAAAATCCTGCTCCCAATTCATGATTTTTAGCATGCACTTACTAATATGCCAGAGTGCAATTTAAATTATACTGTATTTATGATTAATATTATACTAATAATGCTGTCTCTGTTGAAAGAGAAGTATCCACATTCTTGACATAATGCATGTCTTTCCGTTGCACCTTGTGTGTCTGTCCTGATCACTGCTGACTGAACATGGGAGGCTATGGATAGCCAAGGCGCTTGGCTTCAGTCCAGCATTTAAATTTCAGTGCCAGGTTTCCTGGAGAAAAAATTCTTTGTCAATAAATAACCCAATAAGTAGTTTATTTTTAATCAGCTGGTATTCGCAGGCCATTAAGATGCAACAAGCAGTCTCAGACACTTTCTGTATGTTGTTTTTGATGCAGAGAATGTATTGGAAAAGTGAGAGAATATCATTAAAGTTTAATTACAAGCAACTTAAAGGTTATTTTTGCATATCTCACCTCCTGGACAAAGGATGCTTCTTCATTACCATACCAGAATATAAATTAAGTTGTAAACCATTTAAAATGTGACATAGATTTTCTTACTTTTTAAAAACAGCACAAATATCAGCTTCCTTGGCACTTCTGCAGCCTTTACACATTACATAGACAAGGGTATCTCCAAAGTAGTACCATAATGGCAATTAAACCCTCCCTGCTTCTTGATACCCTTCAACCTTGAAGCACAAAGCACATAAAAGTATTGGATAGTCTGGTTCTGGCCACTAGCAGCACAAAACAATTCATCTTTTACTGCATTTTTAATCTTTCACTCTGAGCAGGACCAAAGCAGCTACTATCTCATTCAGCTCATAGTCCATGAAGCCCGGATCACACAATCCAACAGGAGGACTCACTCATACCAAGCGGCCTTTGAAACCCTGAACAACCTCCTGCTCCCCATCATATTTGATCTAGAAATAATCAGGGCCTAGACAAATTCCAAATGCCAGTTTTGTCCCAAAAGTAACACTACATGTTTTTGTAGACCTATCTATCAACGGGAAAAGCTTACCAAGCCTGGCTAAAGAAAGACAATAGTTTGCTGAATAATTTAATCACTATATTATCAGATAATTGCTTTTTCTGATGATTCTACATTTTTAGGGTTCTCTGTCTCCACAGCAGGAGGGGCAATGCTGCAGAATTCCCTCCTGATCCCCACGTGAGGCGGTCCGGGAAGGGGAGGAGATGCCCCCACGCAGGGACGGGCAGCCCCAGGGCACCATTGCAGCGCAAGCAGCTTTGAAATGAGGCAGAGCAGGAGCCTGACCACTGCAGAGAGATAAGAGGTGGAAGGAGGCCACCTTCAGCATCCATGACAATTGGATCCTGTCCTTAAAGTGTACATGAATATCTCACCTTACTTCTAAGTCTGCCAGCATTGTCCTTCACAGTGATGCCACTCTCCTGCATTGCTGGTTAAATATTAAGCCTAACAAGCTCTCCAGTAGCATCAGCTTTAACCTGCTGTCCTGGCTGAATCATTCATGTGAAGCATTAGAATGAAATACTTGAAGACAATGAACAGATCTGGGCCAGGCATCCTGATAGTATCAACAATTCTGCTATTGGATCATTTTAAAACAAAAGGAATGGGCTGATGAAATAATTAATTATTGGCTTCTCAACTCCCTGGGACCACAGGGGTTAAAAACCTATACGAATCAATGCCTAGTAAAACCATCCCCTACAGTTTATCCTCTTCAGGGAGGAAAAAAGAAAAAAAAAAGAAAAGAAAAAAAGAGTAGGAAATACTGAGAGCATTATGAGTTGAGAGTCATGAAATCTTTAAAGTGTAAAAAGCAATGTGCCATATTTAGCAGGGATTATGCCAAGCAGCATCCCAAGCTAGAAAAAGCTGACAGCTCACACATTTCCTTTGATGGATGAAAAATAGGTCATATGAGACCCCAAACATGTAAACAGAATTTCCAACAACATAAGCTGAAAACCCAGAATTTCAGCATCATGCATGGGTATGGTTGCTAGTTCTATGTATGAGCTGCATGAGAAACTGAGGACCCTAACAGCATGCCTTAGACATCTAAAATTAGCTCTTGAGTATGTTTATTTGTGCTCACCAGAACTGGAAATCAACGGATCCTTTGGAATGGATCACAAATTCAGTGCTGTTGTCTTTTCCCAGCCTCCAGCTAACACGTGCTTCACCTTGCTACGCAGCCTTAAGCCTCATGAGCCACTGTTCGTTTCAGAAGCACCAAAACAACCTGGCAGCAGCATGTTCTCAAGGTTTCTCAAGCATAATGTTGCAGAAACCCAGTTCTGCAGCAAAAAAATGCCAGCATGGCACTTCTTCAGGTCTGAGCAGAAATGAAAAAAATCTTGAAAACTACTTTTGGAGCTTTTTACTTAACTGCATCAAGTTTCAATGTCAGGAAATTCCAGGGCATTTCTTCAACAGCTCAATCAAGAGCTATCAAAAATAGGTACTAAATTGCTAGAATGCTACTGTCTCTTATTACCAAGTTGAAATACCAGGGAGAATTATAGCTACACTTTTGATGTGAACTAGCAGCCAACTAGGTAGAGTTTAAAATGGTAATTTCCTTTCGTATCTGTGCAGCCCTGGACCTCATGCCTCCTTCAAAATGCTGCAGTTGCAGCCAGCGAAAGCAACCAAGTTGAGAACTATGCAGTTAATACCTGGGAGGCACAGTGGCAGCTATTTTGTGTAAGGGGTTGTGGACCCCTATATATTTTAAATATTTCTTGAGTTTTGAGATTTTTATAATAAACATACATTAAAAAAAATATAAAAAACATGCTCCCCAACCCTTTATAAATGAGCAATTTCACTGAGAAAACTACAACAAATACCCAATACAACACAATGGCTTCAGCACAAAGCACACTGGAGAGCTGGCTTGCAAGGTAATGACCTAACAGTAAATTAATTCTAAAGCACAATTGTTTTCAATCTTCATTTAAAACCAACCTTAGTTAATCTCACTTTAATGACATTGGAAATGGAAATTCCCTTAATAAAATAAGTTATGAATATTTATTACCCTATTTTTACCTGAAAATTGAATAATTCAATTAACTTTATTATTAATTATTTAATACAAAATTAATATACAGCAAAATTCTAACTTCTCTTTAGATGCCCCTGGCAATTTCTGATAAAAATGGCTATTGCAAATATAATGTAATTATGATATATGTATGTACATATATACGGATGTACATATATATATATATATAATAGATCATATAGTCCAACAGGACTCTCACTAAACCATTTTGAAACCCTGAACAACCTCCTGCTCCCCGTAACCCACATGTGCACACAAGCACAAAGCACAGCGCTGGATATGGGCAAACAGAGGAACACAGCTTCTGTCAATACATGGGGATATGACCAGGAAAACACAACGAGAAGCTGAAACATGGGTATGGTCTGGCAGGGAGAGCTCATGGGTTTGTAAACCGCATTTCTCATCAGGTTCCCGAAGCTCCACAACTCCTCTGAGACTTTGGAAACACGTTATAAACTTGTTGTTGTTGTTTTTTTTAAGCACAGTACCAAAGCCATAGCTGAGGAGCTCCAAGAAGCAGCTCCCTGACCTGGAACACGGACGAGCAAGGAACAGGGCATGCTGCAGGACACGGGGCAAGGGGAGGCCTGGCAGCACCAGCGGACACCCCGTGTGCAGCCACTCGAGGGGAGCAGGACTGATGCTGCCCCCAGCAACTCCCCTCCTGCAGACCACCAGCTGGTTGGCACCCACCCCTGCCCAAGTGCCACGAGGATCTGGCACAGCAGCAAGCCTCTCCTGCCGCCGTACTGCACGCTGTGTGGTCTCCAGGGCAATGGCTGCATTGCTTTTCACTTGTACATCCCTTCAGGCATTCCTGCTGAAGCAGTTATTTTATTACATTTTCCTGCCATGTTCCCTCTAAATCTCATTGTGGATGGGTTCCCTCCACTTCAGCATAGGTACAAGCCCATATTTAACATAACAAATTGAATTTCAAAGCAAATTTCAAAACTCCGTGGCCAGCAAAAGTCACTAAAAATAATACAGGAAAATTATTACTGTTTTGAGTGCATTTCAATCAGCAAAAGTGCTTTCTAACCTGTCTAATGTAATCTGCATCTCCTGTTTTAGTGACCAGCGTCAGCTAAAACTGAGGTGACTAAATGGCAGAGCAGTCCTTTTCCAAGACACTACAGGAGTGACAAAATAAAGTTGGGTTCCTCATTTTTCTGTGTGGATTCTTTGGAATGTCACTGGGACTTGAGCTGGGTGCAGCTTCCCTGAAGGCGTGGCTTACCACAGAGCATGGGAGTTATCATCTGCAACTTCCCATAAGCTCAGAAATACCAGACCTTTCTTCCCTGACCTCGTCCCTCGCCCAGCACACAACCACCTTGCACAGTACAGGCCTCCTGCTCTCCAGCCTAGAGCATCTGTAAAGGCAGGAGCGGGATTTCAGTCCTTCATGAGCTCAGGCTTGGGGCCACCTCTCGGTGTCACCTGAACTGGTGCCCAGTGCTGTTTCCACTCTCACTCTACCCTTTCCTTTTCAATATGAGCTTCTGCCAGGGCTTATTCTGCAGCCGCAACAAGCTCTTTCCCATGCATTTTCCCTTGGGCTCAAATCGTAGCACACATCTTGTCTGTTTTTCATCTTGTTTGTGTTTCCTCCAAAAACAAAGGCGCTGCTCCTACTCCAGTCCCACATGTTTTATCCTTCAGCACCAGCATGTTCTCATGCATGGAGTCATCCACTGAGAAGGATTCCAAATGGTAACACAGGGCTCAAGCGCACCTCTGAACCTACACGTGCCACGGAGTTTTGCTCAGCGCCTCTCTGCTCCAACCAGCTCCGTGCCCTTGAGGTGTTGGCAGATGACAGCACAGCCTTCACCCCTCTCAGCAAACAAAGAGCACTAATGGGTGAGACGAACCTTTCCCATTCCCAGCCAAATGCTACAAATGGAGCTAAGCCTTATTTGTTGCTGTTGTGATGAACTGGATCCTGACAACTTTGTGATTTGTTAGGTCAGAATTTATCAGTAGGAAACGCTGTTCAGCCTACTGTCCTTGTCTATTAAATGAAAAGCAATGCTTGTTTTCCTTAAGCCAGGAGAGAGAAATTAAAATGCTAAAAATAACCCAGTAGGTTGCAAACGTACAACTAAATTACCACAAATAGATACTGACAGTATATGCAAATCGCTATTGATTTGTATGAGTATACTGCAACTGAACTTTTTTCAGTTCTAGAAATATTAACCACTGCCAAGTCTCACTGCCTAAAAATGGCATTTGGTTTCTTTCAGGGCTGAAAATCCACATCTGGGAATTTCCCCAGCCACTTCACATATTAGTACAAATGATAGCTTATCGCAGTGTCAGCTTCTTGAAACACTTCCCGAGAAACATTTATCTTCCAGGCTTTGCGATCAGCATAGCAGAAGTTTTTCGTTTACCCTCTGCCTGCCGACATCCAAGCCCACTCCCACCCCCAACCAGGCAGCAAAGCAGGTAGCAGGACGCACGGAAACATACTCCAGCAAGCGAATGAACGTTTCAGTTTTCCAAAAATCTGTTTTGGCCTTGTTTTAAGCACATATTTTAACTGCAGCTTTCTCTGTTATAGTCACATTTCAACAATATATGCCGGACCTCACCAGATGACCACTAAAATGTTTTATTTTAATGGTATCGCTGGACCCACTGTTACCCACACACCCGTGCCCACCTGAGCACCACGCGCTTGATGGCAATGGTCCCAGCAGAGATCTGGAGGTACCTAACGGGGTCTGCACACACCGCACATCCCGGGGCATGGCCAAACCGCAAACAACACGCCTCAGCTCCTGCTATGGGGTACAACACAGCTGATCCAGAGACGGGTCATGCAGTACAAATTCTAAATGCAGTGCTGGAAGAGGCAAGCACAGGAATCAGGACGATAATAACCATCAGCTGGAGGGAAAAATACGACGTCACTCTTAATATCTGATAACCGAATACTCAATACTACATGAAACTTACTTTTCAGAGAACTAGAAGCTCACCATTTCTGAGTGTCATGTATAAGACTGAAACACCCAAACGCCATTCCCAGTTGAAATATTAACCTTGCAACTTATGGCCATTGCTAAATCTTTAGTTGTCTGTGCCTTGCTTGTGAAATACAGGTGCAAATATATTAAATAGTACAAATATTTTTAAAATACTCCAAAATGTAAAACAAACTTCTAAACTATAGAAGATACTTGGAAGCAAATAAGCAAGGTATCTTCATGTAGCAACTTCCTAGACTAAGAAAATCAGCTTTGTCATTGAAATTCCAATGAAAATAACGATTAAATTCTACTTGATATATAAATATCAATCTAGTTTTTTATTATATATTTTAATGATTTGCATTTAAACTTGGAAATGGCAGAAATTTCCGTATTGCTGTGTTAGCAAAAAAGCTCCACCAATTCACACTGATGGCTGGAATACCCATTGCAGATCATCTGGTAAATTATCAAGTAACCAAACACCATTACAAGGAAACATCAGGGTCGATGCATTGTAAGAGATACTGTTAATTTATGTTGATAAAATTGAAAGCTTGAAAGACAGTTTTAATAATATTTCAGTATACTTATTAGCATATTTTATCAACTAGAGTCATTCATGAAGTTCCATAAAAAAAAGCGGTATTAAAGACCGTTAAAGTTTTCTTGTAGCTCCCTTAATGTCAACACAATGGCATTGTAAGAAGGGTCCTCCTCCATCCGTGACCAAAACAGGATCTGACTGGTACTGCGTTTCAAATACTGAAGCTTCCTTGTGAGAAAGATCAAGACATTCAGTAATTGCAGGCATGCAGGTGTGGCTCAAAATGAACTCTTCCCTCTTTTACCACCCTATGTATTAATTCAGTAATCAGAAATTTCAAAACTAGCTGGTCCCACCACATTGAACCAGCCCAGTGAGGACTCCTTTACTGGATCACAATGAAACCCTACCCTACTCAACGTCCACAGATCTTGTTCTGCAATATCCAAATTCTAGGATATGCCACCAAGCATGAGACTGCAAATATCCACATTTACAAGAATCCTAAATAATATCAGGTTATACTCTTAAAACAAAGGTTGAAATATATATATATATTTAATGGGCAGACATCCAACAGACAAGTACATTTTTTTGTGCACAGAACAGTAACTTGGAGACTTTAATCTCTTTTTCCACCTAACATAACTACTCCTGGTCAAGAAAGTCCTATAGCACATCCCCAAAGCACGTGCCTGCCCAGTGCTCTCCTGTGCATACAGCAGTGTAGGCAGCAACCTGGTCCTGAAATGTAAAGTCCAACAGTTCTCTTAGAGTCAGCTACAGTAATTCATCTAATACTTATTCCTCAAATCACACTATATATCATTGCATTAAGAAACTCTATAAGTGTCAGTGGTGCAATTCATTTTTATTAATTTTCTGAAATGAAATTAGCAGCACCCACAGCAGCAAACAAAGAACAGAGAATGTTCCAGTTCGGCGCAGGATCGATGTCATTAATTCTTTAATACCAAGAGCCCTGATTGTATGAACTCAGCATTTAAGTACTCCAATTAACTATAATAATAAAAGAAATTTTTAAAAAATCAAAACTAACTCAACAATTTCAGAAGGTCCTTGAGCAGCCATCAGAACTTTCCTTCTCCTGGGACATTATTTCTTTCAAGTGTAAACATGCAGGAGGAAGGTATTGTAATATTAATAGAAGAACTATTTTCATGCATTGCCTTTAGCAAACCAAACTCTTCAAGTCATAAAACACTACTACAAACACATTTATAATCTCTTATCTTTAATGATGCCATGTGTATCCCAACTATTTAATATGCTTTCTGACCACTTAATAAGCTTGTCTGGCAAAGGTTCAGCAAGAATTATTTTGTGTTATTTCTGAAACTTGGATTACCAACCAGGCCAGAAAATAACCTTTTCTAATATTATCATATTACCTGTTATACTGCAGCCAAGAAGTGGAGTGAAACTGAGCATTTACACACTCCAAAGACAAAAAGAAAATGAGACTAACTGCTGTCATCAGCAGGAAAGATCCATTTACAGGTCTACCACTACAGCAGCTTTGGGTCTTGGAGAACCATTTCAGACGACAAAATGTTTCAAATTTCTTTCCTTCCAGGTGTTACAGACACATTTTGACAATGATAGGCAAAAGCATTACTTAATAAGACCAGAAAAAAAAAAAAAAAAAAAAAAAAAAAAACACAGGAAAAAAAATGGAAAAAATAATGAATCCTATTTAATTTGGTGATAAGGGAGCACGAGCAGTAAGTAGTCTGATATTCTAGACCCAGGCACAGCTGAACTGCAAAGCTTAATTTGTGCAAAGCTCCTCAGAGTCAGGCATGGAAAGGTACCATGCATCTCCTTCAACTGCACAACACAGACATTCCACATGCAGGGGCCACCCAAGCTAAACTGCTCCTGCCAATAAACCTGCCATTTTCAACAAGAAAGAGGTGGATTTGGAATAAGGAGAAAGGAAAAAAAGAAAAAAGAAAACCAACACTGGAAAACAAGCATGATTTTTTTCTGTTACTGACATGCACTGAAACTTCTGAGTCTTAACACAGCAGAAATGCCAGGAAAAGATCTGTAGTCTAAACTTAATGTATCAGTCCCCACGGGGCTGGAGAAGTTAAACATTTATGGCAGTGAGAAGACTACATGACATTTACTGAATAATAAAGTGCAAACATGTCTGTTAATTTGGCTTTTTGGGATCTCCTCACTATCAAACACTTAACCCCAACAAGAAAAACACCAAAAATGCAAACAATCCCAGAGAATGCATTTTAAACAGGCAAAGCACAAGGGAAGGCTTTGTGCTTTTTTATTTATTTAAAGTTCAAGGCTGCAGGGAGTATTGTCAAGATAAATAGCCTACAACCTCACTCAGAGTCTTTTAAATCTGTTCATCTGAGGGGATACTATTAAATGTTGAACAATCAAGTTAAAACTTTAACCTGCCAAGATTGCAGCTGTTCTATTTTTAATCAATCTGATTTCATTTAATAAAATGCTCATTAAGTCAATTAATGAGACTTTGGTGTCACAAGCCATCAAGCATGACTGGGAGTTTTTACTTTGTGGCCAATGAATTGATTAGCAAGTCAAGTAATCAGTGGAAATAAGTCAATGTACATTTTCACAAGCTGAATTATTAGCAACGTTACCTTGTTTTAGGGGAAGTCGTTAGCCATTCTTCATGCTTTTCAAATGTTATTAAATAAGCTGCAATTTCCTGAAAAAGAAATGTAGAAAAAAAAAAGTTATTTGCATGGCTGTTTTGGAAACTTTATTTATTTATTAAAAAAAAAAAAAAAAAAAAAAACACAGAATCCTTCTAAATGTCTTCACCTCCAGCAAGGAACCACCATCTCCACAAGCCCAGTTATAGGTCTGCAACTTAAGTTAGTTTCTGAAGAGTTATTTTTAAGTTTCCCTATACTTTTGCATTAAAAGCTTCTGCAACTTACAGCAAGGACAAGGTATTTCCTTCTGTGAACCAGGATCATGAAATAATGAACGTTGTAGAACAATTTTATGACTAAACACACAACTATTTCCTATTTCCCACTTTGGATCAGTTTCACCACCCTAAAAATGCAGACCCAGACCAGAAGCTGAGGCTACAATGGTGTGCCTTGTCAATTTGCATATCTACTTCACCAAACCCAATCTTAAATACTAACAAAAGATACAAACGAGAAAAGTCATCAAAGTTTTCTAACACAGGCAGGACTCGGGTACCACCGTAACTTTGCTCCTGAGAGCCTGGCCTTGCATCAGGAGCCAAAAGGAAGACTGAAAACAGGGACTCTTGGAGCTAAGTCAGATATTTATAAATAGAACAACATCACTGCAGCTAGGATTACTGAATTATTAATCATTGCCATAAAAAGCCAGTGGGTGCCACCAACCTAAGTCACTGCGGCTGCTTTCAGGAATGGCACGGCATGTTACTTCCCGACGCACCCACAGGAAGCTCGGGGCGCTCTGTGCAGCCATGTCTCCTGCTGGTGGTGGAGCTGCCAGGGCCCCAGCCAGGCCCCGTGGACCCCCGGCAGCCCCACCCAGCCGCCCACTGCCCCAAACCGCCCACCCGAGTGGCGCAAGCAGGAGCAGGCAGCAATGTCCTCACGCTGGCCAGGCTGCAGGAGCACATGACAGAGCCTCCTGCGAGGCCCAGCCTCCAGCCCTCACACTGCACTGGTCCCAGAGTGGCGGCTGCCTCAGGCCCCTGGGCTGCTGGAAGCGTGCAGCGGGCCGCAGGAAGGTGTGCTCACCAACATGCAGCACTTCAATTGCTCCCGTCCAAAGATTGACTCCCAGCCAAGCACAGAGTTCCCCTCTCAGAGACCTGGAATAGCAACAGCTACACAGAAAGTCAGCAGAGCTGGCTTCACCGCTCAGCTGCCTCCGATCAGACTCAAAAAGCATTTGTCATTTAGTCACCAGAGCTCCTGTAATAGAAGCATCTACAGGCTGCGCAATCAGGAAGGTAGCATACATGCAAGAAATGGGTTTTCAACCATGAGGTTTTATTTGTTGGTTTTTTGTTTTGTTTTGTTTTAAATCAAAGTTCTATATAAGGGTTTTATCTGTATAGTACCAAAGCTAAAAAAATCCACAACACTCTCCAACCAGCTGGCCCAAGCATCTGCTAGAGCCACAAAATGCAATTATATTACTCCCAAACGAGACGTAAAAATATCTTGTTTCCCATACTCTTGGTTTTAAGACTCATACTTAATGTCCTCCGGGTATTTCAGTAGTGCCAGATCTCCATGTTATGTACTTTATTAGAGTTGTGTGAATGTCATATTAATGACTCCTAACCAACATGTTTACACTGCAAATAAATTCTCCCAGAATCCACTGCACTCCTCATTTTACAAGCAAGTACTGGTCTACATTTTTAAACAATTACTGTAGAAGCAGATTATCAGAGCAGTACCACTTCTGTGGGAATGAGGAGGAAGAACAGTAGCATAGCTCTGAAAACACCCCTTATTAATTTCTGACTAATTGCCATTTAAAATTCAGTATCAAAATAACCCAGCACAACCCTCCCCCCTACAGCAAGATGCTGGTGGCTGGCACAACACCCGCACTGACAATGTCCCCCGAGTGCGTGCCAAACACTGCATTTTTGCAGGAGTTGTAGGTGAATTGAATGCAAGACCTAAAGCTTGGATCATGTATGGCTGAAAGGGTCTAGCTCCCAAAGTCCATGGGCTCTGAAGAGACCTAGCCCACTGCTTCCTGTGAGAGCTGCTGATAGAGCATTGCCTCAAGGCTTTGACACACAGGGTGCGAGTTGTAGGCGTCAACCATTGATTTTACATGTAGATAGCACACAAACCTGCAATCAACATTCTTCAAAAATATAAAGCGAGATCTGCCTTTTTTTTTTAAAGCTAGTAGAGTAGTTGCACAGAATTTGCTGTGGTGTGCACAATTTTATTGTTAACCAATCCCACATTAAGTCCTTGATGAGCTACATTACAATCTGCGTCATCCCTTATCTTAAAACAGAGACGAGCTTTAAAGATGCAGTGGAGCTATCAACACCTGATGACTAAGATGGAGCTATCTATATATCTTTTCTAATGCAGAAGTCTCACGGAAGCCTGTGGCAGATGGTCTGTATAAGCAGGCATTTAGAGAAACAAATCCCTTTAACACAGAGACGGATTAGGCTGATTCACCCTCAAAATCTTGCAAAAATAGGCAGGTTGAGCGGTTTTCAAATTAGTACAGGATCATGCCTATTCCTACTAAAATGGATTTGCCATAAAGAGAATGAAACAATTTGTAACTCTCATGATAATCAGACCTGGATGAATAAACTTACTGTTAGCACAGACAACCAAAAATATTTCAGGTCAAAGAATCTAAGTCTCACGCTAAGACTTGTTTCTTTCCAGCTGGCCTTTGTACCACATATTCGAAGTCTTCATCCCCAAACTGTCACTGAAGAAATGAACTGCAGCTACGAAATGCTACTGTTTAGAGAGAGAACATTTGTTTTCCCTCATCTCCACTCTGCTGACCTGGACTTGCTCAGCAAATTTCAGCAGACAAAAGAATAAGTAGATTTAAAGACTGCATGATCATCCCACTCAAACTAACATAAGCAGTCAGAGATAAAGAAAAATGGTCACATAAGTGTAACGTGCAGGAGATATACGGGCAGTTAATGCTTTTGATAAGTGTGCTTTTTTTTTCTTCAGGTAACCAATAAATACAGAAGAAAAACATCATCATACATTTTAGCAAAAAAGCATTTCCTTAAAATATCCAGGGCGTGCTGGACTTGGTCACCGAGTTCCCAGAGCAGAACATGCTAAGAAGCATTTGGAGGCTATTTCATTAAATGCAATATCAAGAAAATTTCCTTCCTTGAAAACTGTATTTCTCACTGCAACTTGTTCTATTCCAACAACAGAAATGGAAAACACAAAGTTGGCTTTGCAATGGAAGGTCTGCCTCAGCTATGCTGCAGAAAACACATCTGCTTTTTCCAGTCTGCCATTTCCTAATAGACTGAAGACAATGCATTTGCAGTATTTTTTTAAGAATTGCTGCTGTAAGCATGAGTGACCCACAGAAACACTTATGTACATACATGTGGAGTGATGCTTACTGACATGTTCTGGGCACTTTTACCCCTACTGCGGTAATACGAAAAACAATAGCTCCAATCAGGCCCAGAGCTAGATCTTTGAACAATTCAAAATGTATAATTCAATTCTTCTAACAGGATAAAAGAGGGATTCACATCAACTAGGATAGGAGTTCCCAGAGGCTTTCTGCTTAATGATACATTACAGCCTGATTTCCCTCCTCCAGAGGAAATACCTTGGATAACATGGAATATCTAGCTCACAGCAGTGGTATAAATTAACACGTACAGCAAAAGGAACATTCTCCACATTGCCTTCCATGCCCTCTGTATTCAGAATTACAAAGGGTCACACACAAATTGGGGAAGCAAAGCAAGATATGTTTAAACGGCAGGAAATACTGCCACAAGCACTTCCGCAGACGCCCCTTCACCAAACTCCACTAAGAACTCACCCCAGCCTCCCCAGAAGTCACAAGAGCCACCTTCTTCCTTCCATCAGGCACTGCCCTGGTGCGCTCCTGCACTGCTGCTCAGACGCACCCTTCTGCAGCTCTGTCCAAGTCATACACAACGCTCTGGAGCCTAGCCCCAGTGGATGTCTGCGTGTCTGCTTCTTAACCTGCATGTGTCCATCTGCAACCCCATTACCCCACGTAGAACAGTCAGGGTGCCCCATCCTTCACCAGGACTCTGGGGCAGCCCACTGTACTGAGAACTGCACTTTCAGCTCCAATACAGTTGACATTTCCACAGCTGCAAAGGGAACCAAAACGAGATATACAAAAACAAAATACTTCATTTCAGGAGAGCTTCTGCTAAAATGGCTGAAAGTTACTCCAAACTACTCCACACTATGTAGAGAAGAAACAAATTCGTATTTACAGTTTGACACCTATGTGCCAACTTCTGTCACTACATAAGTAACAAGAATCTGGGAAAATAATATCTTGTCTATCACCTCAAACTGTAGCAGAACTGCAAGAAACAGATGACTCAGTAATGCTCAGTGATACTTGGAGAGAATGCTCATGAAAAAAAGACAGACAAAAAGAATCATTTTCAGTGAGAGGCAGGAAGTAAGCGGAGCAGTAAGCAGTAAACCCTTCTCAGAGAAAACCCCATTCTTTATATTTTATGCTTTCTATAATTTTGTAATTTTGTATGCATTGCACAGGAAGAGATCCTGGCAAACCACAAAATTCAGCTTTTGTAGCATTAAGCAGATGAGTTGTTACTGCGCATGCAGCAGCTGCTCAGAAGTCAGAAGCACAGAAGCAGCAGAAGTGGAAGAGTGGAAGAGTAAAGGAAGGTGGCACACACAGCTCTAGAGGTTACAAATACATTCTCAACCAAGTAATTCCTAAAAACAACACCCAAACCAAGCTGCGTGCTAGGCCAAAAATCTCAATTCATTAAAAAAATAATCTACTGACATGGTGAAGAAAGCACCACCTGTGAGACAAAATACCAGGAAAGGATTTTTCAGAAGTCTTAAAGCCACAAACACCATGGAAGGAAGGAGCTTCAGCTGAGAGCAGTTGGTACTCTGAAAATCCTTTGTCAAAACCCACAATGACCAGCCCAGGTTTGGAAATCTTATTCTGAAATACTCCGTTCCACATAGATTTTTGCAATAAATAAATTCTACAGATTTTTTGCTATACACAGATTAGAAAAAAAAGCCTGGAAGGCCCAGAAGAAAGTGGTGAAACTAACACTGATACTTTATCAACAGCTTGAAAGAGATCCTTTTTGAAAGCATGTGTTTTTTTGTGCTTAGCTTTGCAGCACAAGCAGGGCCATTAATGAACATTCAGTACTCATCAGCTCTGTCCATATACCCCTTTATTGCACTAACAGCATTTTTCCTTTAAAAAAGGGGGAAGAAATAGATTTATCACTATAAGGCACAAAGTCATTAAATAATTAAAAACAAAACTATATGCACAATAAAAGTCCTCTGATTAAAAAAACCCTGCATTTTAATGTGTGTTAATTCCCCTAATGATTCACTCTATATGTCTTACAGGGTCAAATCAATGTCTTCACAAAAAATTCAATTAAATCCCATTCATCGTATCTTTCAAACGAGCCTATTGTTTGCTTTTGTCTCCTATCAAATAATTTCTCAGTTGCTTCTTGCCCAAGATTACAAACAAAAGGCAGCATGTCACTAGCAAGGTCAGAAGAGAAAGATTCAGGCTTTGAAAATCCAACTCTGTCTCCTCATCTTTACTATTTAATTATCAAGTCAGAGAAGAAAAAAAGGACACCCAAGTATGCATAAATGCCCAATAGTCCACTTTCTCCCCATGACTGTCCCGTCCACAGCCAATGCCTTGGCCTAGTCGTGATGGTGAGTCCCTCAAAGACCACAGGGTGACTGCAGCCCCAGCATGGGTCGTCATCATCTTCAATCTCACAACACAAAGCTCTTCCTAAAGCCCCACCGAAATGCCCCAAGGAAACTTACAACTAAGCACAGCCACCGTCAGATTCCTTGGTACACCACAGTCTGCTGGGAGCTGCTGACAAAATCAAGATGCACTGTTCCTTCCCTGGGAGAGCTGCTGGGGGCACCATACAGACAAACGGTGCTCAACGGGTGCTGAGCAGTGCTGCCAGGCAGCCACACAGCTGCGGCTCCGGGTCAGGGCACGGCGGCTGGCCGGGACATCCTGCTGGGATGCCCCTCCTCATGCAGCAGCAATTGCTGCTTTGGGAGTAAAATTAACAGCAGCAAGGAAACCGAGCAAGCATGACGGACACAGGGCTGCTTATTTTTTGAGTCAAAAAGCCTTGCAGATGAGTGTCAATGGTCAGTAAGTGCAAAGACTGATGTTTCTCAGAACAATGAGGCTTTAGAGTCTAAAAAACATCTTAGATTATTTTGGGCAATAGACGTTAGGAGGCGCAGGCAGCAGGGCACTTGCTCCCTTCTGGCCTGAGGTACCGAAGGCACCAGGCTCCTACCTGGCTGCAGTGCTGAGAAACGCTGCAGTATTGAAACCTCCAGTCCCAGTCATGCAAACCTAGCTCTGTTTCTAACCTTGTCTAATTTTGTGGGAACACTAAGAAGGCAGCTTTTTCACTTAAATACAAGCTTGCAAGACTGAACTGTATGTTCGCAGTTTACAATACACTAGTGAGGAAAAAAAGGCTTAATCTGATCAGCTAATGGAAATATCCCATAAAGCAATTGGATAATTTAATGTTAAAATCACACAAGCTATATTTTATCCTAAATTTAGGCGTATAAATCAGAGGTTTAATTTATTTGTTGTTGCTTAGACTGAAAGCATTTTATATTTGAACATTTATTTTTATTTTGCATTTCTACATTTGTTAGAATTATTAGCTTGAATGCATCAAAGAGCTGCAAGTTGTACAGCAAAGCTAACAGCATTGGGCGGAATATACTTAGGCTATAATGTCTCTAGGTGACTGACACTGAAGAATTTTCCATTGCTCTTTCTCTGGCTTTACCACAGCAGTCTTGTGCAGATGTCACACTAGTAAGCCTAGTGTAAACTGAACAATGTAATTAACTGATCACGCTATAATTTCAAGGTGCAGTGCACAAGGCCCAGACTAAAAGGCAGTGGTGGCAGCAGAACTAGAACTGTGCTTTCCAACCACAGCAACGTGACTGCAGCTTCTTGGCTGTTTAAATATTTTAGCACAGCAAATAGCAGTCCAGAGCTGCAGTAGACCAGATGACCTGATCTAACCTCCCACGTCCCGGCTACTGAGAAAACAGGAGGCGCCTCCGAGGAGAGCGAGCAACCGCGCCGCAGCCTGGCAGCATCAGGTGAGGAACAGCTGGGACAAAACCTCTGAAGATCATTCGTGATGGTGTGCTGCACTCGTACTCAGTACCAACGGGGCTCATGAGATATCTGAGAGCTCATATAATCCTTTTTAGAAGTCAAATCCTTACGCTCTGTATTAGATGGTTACTTTCCACGCCAGCATTTGGATGCACCTCATATGGGGGCTACCACTGAATGGAAGCATCCTGCAGCACTTGCAGGACCCTTGGGTTCGTCCCACTCTCACAGGGGAAGAGAGCAGAACATGAGGGGATGTCCTGGTGCTGCACAATGCTGTACTGAAGGTTTCTCAAGCACAAGTGTTGTAAACTGTGTTGTCCAGTCTCAGAGAACAGAAGGTGCATTCTTGTATCCACGTCAGGACAGCCTCCTCACAGCTCCACAGCACCTATGCATGTCCTCACAACATCCACGTTGGGTTTTGTCCTGTACAAGGTCCCTGTACAGAAAAATTCATCTTGGTGATTTTCTGCACAAGAAGAAAATGTGTTTGATAACAATGAATGTTGTCTGTCAAGGGAAGCTGTAATTTTGCAAAGTGTTCTGAAAGCCTTCTCTTTGCTCTCAAGTGTTGCTTTTTGTTTGCACCTGCAAACTGGTCAAACCAGGCTTTGCAGCTGGGTATTGACTATGTGCCTTCAGTCTAGAAAGCCCCTACAACTCACATTACATGGCAGAGGCTTGACAGTATACCCTGCCAACCGGTGGATAAACTCCTTACCCCTCATGCACAGCGTTCATTTGTGTGTCAGTGCCATTGATTTTATACCTACTACCTGCCAACTGCACTGAAAGACAAACAACTGAACCATCGAAGTGCGCTGTGAAATGGCAATGGCGATGCTTAACAAGGTTGTGAAAGTTAAAAAAGAAAGGGAAAAACATCTATACTCCCTGATGCTTAGCTCCTGTTCTCCTTAACTTCTCCAGGGCTTATCAAGGCATCAAAGAGAATAGTGACTAGCTCCATGGGAACCGTTCTGCCCATGTTTAGCCTCATGCCATTGATTAGTAAGAAATTAAGCACAGGCACCTGTGGCCCTGGGCTACAAAGCACTATCTTAACCTCCAGAAACACCTCACAGGAGAAGGACAAAAGCTGAACACTTGGCAAGCAGCCCTCACTCTGGAGTGTCATATGGCCATGCCAGGATCCAGCTCTGAAGAAGTGAGAAGGTGCAGCTGCCACAGCTAAGCCTAGCCTGGGCACCACAGCTCACCTTCCAGATAGGCTTCCTGAACAGGAACAACTGCCAGAGAAGACAATGAGGAAACCTCAATTCTCTTTTAAGGCAAAATGGGGAATGACAACATACTCCTGAGGAACCTCCCCCCTCTTTATCACATGAACCATCTTGATCCAAGACAATCTCATGTTTAGATTAGCTAGTCTTATTGCACACGGTATCTTGAAAATCATGCATGTTAAAATCTAATAATTAAACCTAAGCCCTAGCAACTTCTGCAAAATCTGTGCTTGTCTTTACGAATGGGAACTAAAAAGGACATTTAGCAGAGAATGGACTGATGGGCAGGGATCCAACATACCAATGGTTTCAAGAGAAGCCCATTACTCATCATGCTTGCAGAAAAGCTGCAGACTTTATTCTGCTCTGAGCTGAAGGATTTGCAGCAAAACAAATACATTGTTTAGAAGAAAAAAATAAAGAGCTATAAAACACTCTGAGATTTGCAACAAATACCCTCACCTGACAGCAGGCTGTCTAAATCTGAGTATCAGCTTGAAGGAGACCCAAGAAAACACTATTCCCTAGGACTGCACGAGCATCAGGACGAGCTGTAGTCTGGCCTCCCACTGATGCTGTTAGATGGAGCATCCCACCCAGCCTGCAGGCTGCCGCTCAGCACTGTGCAGGAGAGCTGCAGCACAGGGCAGTACAGCTGCGGGCTGTGCACAGCACTGTCCGGACATCTCCAAGGGGACACCTTTGGCATGAACAACCAGTGCGTCTGTGAGGGGTGAACTAAGGCTCGTGTTGGCCTGCCTTTATGCACTAATAAAGACACCAGCTTGAGCCTGCCACCTTCAGAGACAGCCGAGCTGCAAATGCAGAGGCAGGCATCACCTGACAGAGCCAGCAGGCAATAATCCTGTAGGGCTCTGCTTCTGGCCAAACCCAAAATACCATGTGCAGGCACTCCTTTGCTTGAGCTAATTGTTGTTGATGCACCCTGAGTCCAGGCTCCACTTGCTGGAGGAAGTGTTTGAGAGAGAAAAAGACAGAAGGAAACACTGTGCATCGGGGACAAAGTTGTTCAGATAGCATCAGGGAAAGCTCTGACATGGACCCAAGAGGCAGCGGAAGAGAGAACTATGTAAGAACAAAGGCTCTGAGTGACAGCCCGTGGTTTGCACCTGCTTAGCCAGTGCTGAAGTTCAGCATTGTAGCCCAGCACACCAGCATTTAGCCCAGCAAAACCAAGCAGAAACCTGCAGACACCAGGCCCCCATTGGTAGCCAGGGGGTCTCCTCAGAGCACCACAAGGAAGGCGGGCGGGCGGCAGAGTCCCCACGCTGCCCTGGAGCGTGGGACAGTGAGTAGGCTCCCTGGTGTGTGGCTGACACCAAGCCTGGCATCACACACCAGCCAAAATTGAAACGGAGAAAAGGTTTCAACATCATTCATCTGAAAAGCCGGCTCCAATCCATATAGTGGCAGTGGTACAAACAAATCCCATTTTTGACAAACAACTCCTCTGGTCCATTACAGATGCAGGAGCTGTGCATTGTCAGAGGGCCCAGGTTAAGGTGACCAAGGTCCTGCTCTCCAGATTATCCGCACCATCCCTCCTCCTACAGCCGCTATTGCAGCCCTGACTTGCAGAATTCAACACGGAAGCACAGATGCAGCTTTCTCAGCACTGAAAAGCAGCATCAACCAACTCTGTCCCAGGGGCTCTAACTGCAGGGAATCTGATGCCATTTGAATGCAAGCTCTTTTCCCCTGGCTTGACCTCCCCTGGTTTATATCTTTGCACCTTTAAGTGTATCATCAGTTCCCACCAGGCCTCTGAAAAGAAAAAAAAAAAAAAAGAGATTGAAACCAAAACACAATTCCCCAGTAGTTGGCCAGTTAGCTTAAGTCACCTATTTTGTCTCAAAATAATAAATAATGAGTTTAAAAACAGTACCTGTATTTCAAGTTATGAATTATACATATCCAAATTAATAAAACTGAAATATATGCATGTTTTAAGAGAAAGCATGAGAGCTTGTATACATCTTTGAATTTATACCACAGAGCTAATAAAGTTGAGATCTCTTAAGCAAGTGCATTTATTCTCTTAGGAAATCTCTGTGTCCTCACTGCTACAGAGACAAGTTTCAGCTCATAGCTTCTTTATTGTCCTTCCACTCTGAAATGAAAATACAAATTCATGATGATTATGTAGCATCTTCTCAGCTGGGATCAAGCAGTTTTCATTTTCTAGCAGTCCCCATTGTCAAAGCCATTAATATTCTGAATATTACAAATACAAACTGATCTGAAAGCCACACAGAGAAGGCTGTCACTATCTTGTTCAGCATCAATAGAACAAAAAACACAACACAATTTTATTTGTCCAGTTGTTTTGCCTAAAATAGCAATAAAGTCTAGAAAAGAATTTTGCTTGGTAAGAGAGATTAGAAGCAGGAGAAAAGCAAACAAAGCTTTTGATTAAAGAGCAGAGAAATACAATTCACGTTGGCATTAGGTTGACAAATATCTATCAACAACAAAAAACTTTTAAAACAAAATGTTTTATTTCCTTTTAAAGTTAGTGCTCTCTTTCTTTTCTTGTGTGTGTGTGTGTGTCTGGAAGTGTTATCCAGTTATGATTTTCTAAAGCAGCAATGTTTACCCATGGTCTCCAAAGTTGAAAATGGGAATAAAACTAGTTACCAATGTGATTTTACTGCATTAGCAATATAAGTTGACAGTGGACAAGATAAAGCTTCCATAGTATTGCATTTTGTCAAGACATAGCAAACTAAGTTGTCAGACTAGAGGTGCATGGTTTTGGTTTTAGAAAGCATGCCATGAATTATATTCCAAAAAATTCCAGTAAATCACTATACTCTGTCTATTGAGCTAGATCGTTGATAAAGAGGTGTTTCATTACGAAACTGAAAAACGAAGTGAAACAAACTATTTTATCATATAAACGAGTGCATTCAGTTGCATGGAGATGCCTAGTTATGTTGGGTGTCTGCACCACAACAAATCATAAGTGCATGGGGTCATTCCTCTTCATCCTACAGCACACCAAAATCGCAGAAGCCACATTTTGAAATTGGGGGACTAAGCCTTTCAAAAATCCGCTAGCAGCTGTTCTAGCTCAGCAAGCCTTTCCCCTTTGAGAAGGTCAGCGCCGCTGCAAGCCACAGCCTTCATTCAGCGCTGGTTAGCCTGTGGAGGTCTCCTAGGGGCTTGTGCCTCCTGTCCTCTGTGGTGAGACCCAAGATGCTTTTTTCTTCCCTCAAAAGTCCAGCCAAATCAAAAGTGGTGATGTTTAGGAGTAAGAGATGTTTGCTTCGCAAAGCAACTTCTGGCCAATGGCAGAGAACAGAGGGGAGGATGGAGTGCTAAAGGAGATGGATTTGAGACCCCAGGCAGCAGCAACAAGCCCCCAAACCATGCACCAACACTGATGCTGTGTTACTTACACAGCGCAGCTGCCAAGCAATTACTCTTTCAAGCCCTATGTTTTAGAAGCAAAGGGAGAAGGAGTGCAGTGGCCCTGCTCTTCTGCCCTTCCTTTCCATCCTGCTCACAAGATCCTTGATTACAAGAGCTGGAATGTCAAAGATTCTGGGTGCCATTCAGTTCCGTAGCAGCAATCATACTTGTGCAGGACTTGCTTTAATTGCCCCTTAAAACAAAGGGTAAAGAAATGTGGTGGTGCAACACTACCTCGCTTGATTTCTAACTCAAAGTACCTGAAAGCAAGCTTTCACATTACTAAATTGCCTTTTCCATTGTGACTAAATTAAGGACAAAAATAAATTAAAACTTCATTTAAAATGTATTTTTCTAATTGAGTAAGGGTACACCAGCTAACGTTCTATCTAATTAGATAGAAGCTAGATTTTATTATCAATATCTGAGGCTAACTAATTGAAATATTTACAGTCACTGCTGCGCTGAGAGATACTCCCATCCCTGGAAGGGGAAGGCGGAACGGGCTGAGCCGTCGCTTGCCAACCCCCCACTACTTGTCTTCATCCCCTGCGTATAGAAAAACTTATTCTAGCCTCCATTTCCTCAAAACCCTTGAGGGGAGAAAGACATGATTTGTAACAAAGTCCCTTCCTCCTGGCTCAAAAACACCGTCTCCTCGGAGTGGATGCCAATTCCTCCTCTGGGAGCGCTAATCAGTGCCCATCAGCGTGTCCGCTGTCCTCGTGCCCCTCGTAGAGGCGCAGGGCCTCCTCCGAAGCCTGGTGTGCCGGGGCACTGCTTGGCCTCCAGGCTGCTCCAGCCAAGCGGACCTCCCGGTGCTGTGGGGCCTTGCGCTGAGCAGCCTCCTCCGGAGTGCCCGGAGCGCTCCCCTCACCCCAGGGCCTCCAGCCAGCCGATGGGGCAGCGTGGCTCCTGGCAGGAGGGACAACACCGGGGAGCGGTGGGCGCAGGACGCTGCTGCCTCCACGGCACCTACAGGTCCCCATGGAAAGAGAAGCCTTTTCCTTATTGCTGGGGCAGTAAGCTGAACCCTGCTTTGATAGGATCTTAAAGGAGATTTATTTTTCAGAAGCCATTTTAGAGCTTCCACATAGCAGAGTGATAAATATGCTGGCTTTCCTGAGTCTCTGCTGCTGCCACACATCCCCAGGGATGCAGGGAAGCAATAGAGGGAAGGAGAGAAAGCCAGCGGGAGGAACAGCGGGCTTGTTGGCAAGGCCCGGCCTGGCGAGCGTGGCACAGCTAGCACAGCTCCGCAGGGACCAGGCAGCACACCCCAGCTGACAGCACCTGCTCTTGCGAGGCAGCGGTGCTGCTTTGCAGGCCAGCAAACACCACGGCATCGCTGAAGCCAGACCAGCTGGCCGGTCCCCCTAATGGATTAAGAAAGTATTTTTGGCCCTTATTGTTTTCCCTTGTTTTACGAGGGACATGCGAGATGACCTGCAGTCTGTTAGCTGCTGCCCATTCATCCACTAAGCTTTGCCCAACAGAAAATACATCCCCAGCCACTGCAAAGTTTAAAACTTGCAGGAGAGGTGTAATCGCAGCACTGGGACTGCTAATTGACACAGTATAAGAATAAACTCATGTAGTGGAAAATGCATTTGGTTTAGGAGATGTATGCCTTATTTCTTCCAGTTACATGAGATGGCAAGTGGATGGATTTCAAACAGTAGGATGTTTTCATTAATAACAATGTCTTACTAACCATCTGTTAAAGGTCCATACTATTAATTTAACAAAAAAAATTGAATAGATTACTCTTACAGTTTTCAATTAAAGTACATGATGTCTTCAAACTGCAACCTTAATTAGACATTATAAGATGACATTTAGAAATCCTGAGCTCTGATTAGCTGATAAAGTCATCTGACTGTGAAGAAGTTTCACAATAATGTCATGGCAGCAAGTACTCAATATGCTGCCGGAATTAGTGTGTGTCAAGTTAACATTTGAGCAGCTGAGTTTAACTCTTTCATAAACATATAGCAGTGAAACACCCGGCAGCCTTAGCACAACAAAAACAGCTTCAAACATGGGCAGATCTATCCCCAAGGAAAATTCATGGGAAGAGACAGGAGCACACCAAAACAGGCCCTCATCCAATCCACAGCCCAGCCGCAACAGGTTCTACGCCTACATCAAAACACTGCCGGAGGGACTGCATGGAAATGCAGAACGTGATGTGTTCAGCTAAAGGTCCGCCCAAGCATGCCCATGCAACACGGTATGCCAGCATATTTCCAGAGCAGTGCTGCTAAATGCTTGCAGTCTCTCCACTGTTGCTACAACATAAGTGCACGAGGAATATTCCCCATAGGGCAGGAATGGATCTTCAAACTCAATGCCCCGGCCAGCACCAGCTTTCCCAAGCAAGCCCTGGCAGGATGGACCCAGTCAGCACGATGGGGTCCTCCTCGCCGCTCCTGCCGTCCCACCTGGGCGAGGGTGGGCTGCCCCACACACACTGCAGGACGCAGCCACAACAGGCCCTTGTTTGAAAAGCGTGGACAGTTTACAGCAATCCTGGGTTTACACAATCCAGTTTAGACTATTTTCATAGACCCTTTTCCAACACACAGCCTTGTCTGCTGTACTTTTCATTAAAATTTTAAATTGAGAAATTGCTGGAGATGTTTATCACTGCAAAGAGAACACTGATTGAGCTGTACATATTTGTAGGACTCGCCTCAGAATTAAACAAAGTCAACAGGCATTTTATTTTAGGGCAGCGTGATCACACCATGAAGTGATTAGCCCCCCTCACTCCCTCTTAAACATTTAAATAGCAAGTGGACAACTTAAATGCTTAATGTTCCAGGCCAGGCCTGGAATGAAGAAACTGGAATAAAATAGGATTTTTCTCTACAAAAACATGAAAAGGAGGAAAAACACCATTCAAGTAAGTTGTGGTCAAGTAAGTCATTGGGTTGAACGAGACTCGCTCAGCAATTTTACCTGCCAGATGCACATGCACACATATAACAGCAAGCTTAAATATAAAATGGGTCTTCATGACAGTATGAATACAATTCTGCACAAATACAGTTAGCAATGGTTGTCCTGAATCACTTGTCTCAGAAGTACAGTTAGTCACAAGTATTAGCAAAATCAGACCTTGAATCAGTCAATGCCTAATAGGATTAAGATAGATTTTATCTTCAATTTAAGTCTTAAATTAAGGGATAGTCAGAAAAACAAAGTGATATTAAATAATGCTCAATCTCTAGTTACTGGAAAACACCCACAGATCATTACATGACTATTTTATTATTATTATTCTAAGTGACCTTGGACTAAGCCCTGTGATTTAAAGGAACGTGGGGATTGTCCACTCGCTGTCATTATTCACCTTAGTTCTGCAAACCAGATTCCTCTTCAGTAGCCTGGAAGAGTGGCTAAACAGCCACGTTTGGCCCCACCGACTGCCAGAATAAGCACGAAGCCGTTTAATGGCAAGCTCAGGATCTGACCACTGCACGTTTCGTGAGATGGTGGCATGTCGGTGAGATGCCCTTCAGGGCACTGCTCACTCCAGCAAACTCAGGGCTGACGAACGGCTGGGGTACACCTGAACCCCTGGCAACCCTCCGGGTTGCCTGAGCCAAAACCTAGTGAGGAGGTTTTGGGGCTGGGACCCCACACTCCTCCCCAGGGAGCAGCCAGCAAGCATCAGTCTTGGTACTGCAGCAAGCAAGCCCTGAGCTGACCTAGCTGTCTCATAGGGAGAAACACAAGGGATCTCCATAGAAAAGACCCCAATTCCACGCTCAATACAGCGAGCAGTGAGCTTCCTTTCCCCTCCACCTCTCACAAATTCTTTCCCTGCTAGAAAATTTGGGCTATGTTATTAAGCATCTTTTAGTCAGTACCTTGTATTTTTATCATCTTCTTCAACCAAGAAAGACCAATTGAGAATATTTAGCTCTTATGGCTTTTTCAGTACAACACTGAAGTTAAATTAAGTTGCATGAGTAGTAATTGAAGTAATACTTCAGGCAGTGTCCGTGTTATTAAATTAATCTTTTTCCCTACTTTATTCAGGTTTAAGTACCACAGCATCAGCAAATGCACTAAGTTTAACTTTTTATTTTCTATCTAAATTGGAAGAATTCAAACTCACTTGATTTCCATTTTTTAATGGAAAGCATGAATTTGTTGCAGCTAAGGAAATGCTTAAAGCCAAACCCCTATCAATGGAACAATCCAATAGCAGATATCTTTAGAAAGGGAAAACTGCAAAGCTATTTACATTAACTTCTGTCAATATAAACAGGCACATTTTCTGGTGAAAGGCAATTCCATCTCCAGAATCAAGGTATTGCTCTCATAATCCTCAAGCTTGTTATAGACTTTTCATTAACAGCAATAAATGTATAAGAGTATGCGATCTCATGAAACGAAGCTTTATTTATGGGAAGCTGACAGATCTTTTTACAAGTAGGTATTTAAATGCACTTTCTAGATACTTCCCCAATTCTGAACATACATCAAGACTCAAGTTTGTACTTCTCCAACACATAGCGCACATGTTGGAGCTTTTGGTGCAATTCCTGTGTATACGGTACCAACTTCTTCCTTTACAAGGGTTTCTTAACCCCACCAGACTGATCCAGGAGTAAATGACAGTCCCCACAGTCCATAAGGGAGCTCTGGGAGTCTCTTAGCATCACAGTAACAAGACAAAGTGTGCATATGCCTCCTTGCTCCGGATGGACTTATGCTACTGGAACCCTCTTAGACGAGTTGGTATTGACGCAGCCCCTCTCACTGAGCAGCCTATGGACTGGCACAGCTCTGTCATTTCCAGCCTCGGCAAATGAGGCTGAAGGACACTCACAGAATTGAGGCTGTATGGATCTAGACTACTGGTCTACAAAAAATTTGGGGGGAAGCACTTGTGTTTATTTTTTTTTATTTGCAACCTGCTCCTAAGGTCATTTGGCTGAGAAACTGGGCTGCCCCATTTGTGTTTCAAAGAACAAAATATATACACAACATGAACAGTATCGAAAACCAAATGACCTCTAAGCTCCTGCTCCCGTGTTTGCTTTGCCGAAGGCCCTCCAATGGCACAGAAGCAGGTACGCTCCCTCGGAGCACTGCTCTTCCTCGGCCACCCCAGTGGCCCCAGGAGCAGCAGGCACCCGCTGGGCAATGCAGGCCACGGCGTGGGTGCTGCCTTCTGGGGGAGGCCTGCCCCCAAGCACCTCAGCAAACCCAGCTGGCCACAGGCCGCTTGCTTCGAGGTCAGAAACCAACCGCTTGCTCCCCTGGGGACAAGGGACACAGCCACAGGCACCTTGCTAACAGGGCCAGGGCCACACACGCGGCCCCTCCAGCCCAGGCAAGCAAGGCCACTCCTGCCCGCACCCTGGGATCTCAGCCCAGCACAGCCTGTCCCCCCTCCGCCGTGCGGGCAGTGAGCAAGAGGCCAGATCTTCACGGTGACGCAGTTAGGCTCAAGTTCCAGACGAGGTGAATTATCAGTGCCTTCTCAGCTTGCCTTTTGCTGTAAGGAGACATCAGCAAACCCTTCCACCAAAGAATTGTGCAAGGTTCATTAGAAGGAAAATATCTATGGTAATTGTCCCTTTCTGCATATTCTTCACTCCAATATTCTGTAACATAATAACGTTCCACATTTCTGCAGAACTGTCTTTTCAGCATGTTTTTGCATTATGCCTAATTTTGTAAGAGTTTTTCAGTCCCACATAATGACACAGTTCAATGCAAAATCAGATATAAATCTGGCTTAAGAGACTCTCAACAGGAATTCATTTAAAACTGTAAATGTTAAAAGATTCTGTGTCTGATTTATGGCGTTTTGTTATTTCAAACAGGGAATTAAAATCCTTCTTAAAAGATACATATTAAATCATGATAAAAACTGTGTTAGAATGATGATGCTGGTCAGACAGCCACAAAGCGAAGAAATTTGGAAACAGAAATAACTGGTACATTTTTACCTTCTATACTACACTCTGATTAAGCAGAGCTGCCCTACGTTCACACTGAATTCAGTAGTCCTCTCCAACCTGGGTGCAAATCGTAATTAGTGGAAAATGTCATCCTGGGTGCTGTTACTTTCATCATTTGTACACCCCTCTCCTTCCCTCCATAAGATGGATGAGCAAGGACCTCTCTTCTCCTAAACATCTATCTAAATAATGCAGTAAGTTTACGTTAAATGATTATTTAATGGTTTTATTTCTCTTGTATTGTTAACATGGGAGATTCTTCAAGCTGTCTAAGGGTCTATGTAAATATAGCATAAATGCCCCTATGTCACTGTGTAAACAACATTCAAACTTATAAATAAATAAGATTTATCAAAGCTAGCCACTATCATTCTTATTTTTTATGTTTCATATCTGTGAACAAAAAAAATTGTATTGATAAAACCTTAAGCATTGCAGTATATGCAGCACCACAGCTGAGCAAAGTGAAACCTATGAACGTTTATGAAAAGTTCTTCAGATGAAGCCATGGAGCATGCTGATACAATTCCCAAATATTTTATTAAGTATTCAAGGTCCTAAAAGAAAGGGGGGCTATGAGAGACTACGGGCTTGTGATTGCCCTTTGTGAAGATGGTGGCTAGTACATCACCAGATGCAGTTTTGTGGTGAGAGTTCACAGCCTTGTATTGATTGTTCTGCATCAAACAACAAAACAATCTAAACGGAAGACAAACCTGTATTAAATACAGGAGTAAACAAGAGGAAAACCTTCACCAGAAGAACTCTCTTCAGATATTTATGTAAATTAATTCCTCATTGCTCACAGGCCACAGACCTGTCTTCTAGCAGAATTCAAAAGCTTCTTGCAGAGCAACATTCACAGACATAAAAAGCTGAAACAGTGCAAGGAAACTATTCCTCTGTATTTTACCACAAGCAATTTGGCTGCTCCTGTTAGGTAAAGCCTTCTCAGATCACCTCAATACACAGACATGAAAATTCTTCAGTTAACTGCAGTGATAAGTGCAAAATTCTATTTTTAGGACCCAAATATCCCTCACAAATCTTCCCACAGGCAACACAAGAGACGAAGCTGGTGAGGGGCCTGGAAGTCCTACGAGGAGCGGCTGAGGGAGCTGGGCTTGTTCAGCCTGGAGAAAAGGAGGCTCAGGGGCGACCTTACCGCTCTCTACAGGTACCTCAAGGGAGGCTGTAGCGAGGTGGGGGTTGGTCTGTTCTCCCATGTGCCTGGTGACAGGACGAGGGGGAATGGGCTTAAGTTGCGCCAGGGGAGTTTTAGGTTGGATCTTAGGAAGAACTTCTTTAGTGAAAGGGTTGTTAGACATTGGAACGGGCTGCCCAGGGAAGTGGTGGAGTCACCATCCCTGGAGGTCTTTCAAAGACGTTTAGATGTAGAGCTTAGGGATATGGTTTAGTGGGGACTGTTAGTGTTAGGTCAGAGGTTGGACTCGATGATCTTGAGGTCTCTTCCAACCTAGAAATTCTGTGATTCTGTGATAATAGAGTTTAGGGCCTTCTGCTGCCATTTTTCTTCATCACACAGCTGCGTGAATAAAATCAAATATCAGCAGGTATTTGTTCTTTTTCCCAAACACCTACACAATTAATCCAAATAAATCTCAAACAAAAACAGAGCGTCAATGGGATGAAAAAGACCTTTTGAAACTGTTGGTATTATTACCTAAAATGTTATAAATGATCTCATTACAGAACTAATTAAGAAACGTGCCTTTCTTCTGTCAGGCAGGACGAGGCAGCTGCAGACCGGGCAGCGCAATGCCCTGAGCCCTGCCAAGGCCCCTCCCTGACAAGAGATCCCCAGCAATTCCTCCCCAGAGCAGAATGAGGCCAGTTTAGCTCTTTGATTCTTCTCGCCAAGCCCCCCTCTTCAGACCCCACATAGTTCTCACGTGTTTTCAATCTCCACCCAGTACCAAACATTTCCCGTTACACACGCGTCTGACAGGGATGATGAGCGCCCCGATGAAGTTCTCACTCGGACAACGCAAGGCTTCAGCAACGCCTAACAGCCTCAGACCAACTTGATGCCCACCTCCCGCTTGCCCCTTGGAATAAAGCAATGCTACTCCTCAGCTATCAGCTCCCATCGGTGCCTCACACCTGAGCGTGTGCTAATGCCACAACTTGCACGTGAATCTTGTTTTTTAAAATTGGTATATCCAGTTTTTTATTCTCTAAGACTGCTTGCATTTCCCTGTCCAAACTCCAGATTACAGTTCCGCTTCCTTTAGCACATTAATATAACCTCCCAATTTCAAAGAGAGGCAAAGTGAAGCTTCCCTAGGTCCCCTCCTGCAGACACGGCTCCGTGAGCAGGGCGCAGCAGCGGGCATGTCCCCTCCGCTGAGCATCCTGCTGCCTGCCTCACTTCGCACGTATGTCTGCGGTTGGTGCACACGCTGATGTCTCATGCTCAGAAGATAAGATGAGCTGCCAGGAAAAACAACATATTGGGAAGCCTGTATTTTATGCGCCTGTACCTCTAAGTGTGTGCATGTACTTCTGAGCTCCATTCTATCTTCTTCCATACTCCTGGTAATCCAGTAAATTGTGCTGTAAATCTAAATGTTAGGCTCTCTTTCCTCATTTTTAGTGTTCATGGCTCATTAAGTTCTTCCTCCTTCTTTTAACTGTTACTTACTTGAGGTTTAAAATGAAAAAAAAACTATGAAAAATGAGTATTAGAACCTGGCTGCAATTTCCAATTCCTAGCTAGTGCTGCTAGGTTGTGGTTTTCAAATCCTGCATGTACATGCCAAATCTAATCTAGTAAATTAGTGGATTCTTAGCAGTAATGGGAACGATAGGTCAAGTTTCTAGAAACAGCTAACAAATGCTGATTAATGTACAAGATCAGTTCCTGTGCAACTCATTACACTCACAGCTGCAATGAAACTGTCCTCCCTTCACAGCTTTGTGCAGGGCATAAAAGTGAAAATATTTCTGGTCTACATAAGTAACAGGCCATGAATATTAAACAAGCTTGTATTATTAATCCTGTGCCATTGGTCTTGGATAGTCACCGTAGAACTGACCCCCTAGACAGAATGGTTGCTGCCATCTATCTTTCATTCAACACTACCTGCACTGAAAACTCACCCAGCAACTGAATTATTTGATATTTTAGAACAGAATGTAAACAGCATAAAAACCAAAGCAACATCGGGGAACTATAAATTCTTTGCAAGTCATTTTCAGAGACCTGAGATTCATTCTTCACTTATTAGAAAACAATCGTGAAAAAAGGACAAGCATTTCTGTAGCAGGAGACACATGCAGTTCTGAGTAGCACCGGGACACTGCTGGGAACACCGACATCCTGTTGTTCACGGCATTCTCTGCTCATTGTGGGAAACATGCTCTACCTGCACGGATGCAGCCATCAGCTTTTCCTTGTGGCTGCTTGGAAGCTCAGCCCTCCACAATTAAAGCAGATTACCTTGCTATGGCCCACTATCTGCAGAGGGGCAGACCAGCCCTTGCCCATCACCTCGCAGCTGGCCTGCAGCACGATCAAGAGTGTTGTCCTGCATGTCCTGCTCCAGAGACTCCACAAGCAGCATGTCAGAGGGGCACAAGTGCCAGGGAAATTTCCACCATTTTGCCCATTGTGTCTGCCTGATAGCACTAATAGTTTCCAAAGGTTAAGCATTACAGGTTGTTTCATGGTCTTTACATCTCTAAGTGGCTGGTTTCCGCTCCCACCTTTTTTCTTTTTCCTTCTCCCAGCCAAACACGAATCCAAACACCTGCTCCTGAAGTGGGGACAAGCTACAGCTCAGGGGCTCCACCGCTGACTGGGGTGATGCCACAGCCACTGGAGCACCACTCCCCATCGCTGCTCCCAGCCTCTCCACGCGCGTGTCGGAGCTGCTCAGCCTGGGGTGGACTGGGGTCGTCCTGGACATATTCAGCTAGAAAAGGGGAATAGGCTGCCAAGGACTGGGGCAGACACTGCTTTTAGTGTGGCAGCTGTTTACAAGCTCTATTTACTGAGGATTTAAAAAAAAAAAAAAAATGGATGCTGACGCATCTCTTAGGAAATACAGAAAAGGAGTTAGCCAGGACACAGGCAGCTCCTGGCCCAGGGCAGAGGGAACCGAGCCTGGGGCAGAGGCACCAACCCACACCCTGTGCCTGGCCTTGCAACACGGTGCTGGCAGCACCGGCACACATGGCACTGGGGGGACAAAGAAATGCAGCACCATGCTCGTGATTTTCTGACAGGGTTCCTACCCGCCTTTGTTATTTAAACTCACGTGTGACCACACACTTTGATGCTCTCATTGGCAATGGACATTGAGGCAGCTTCCGTGCAGGCTATTCACACATCTGTCCTCAGAGCTTTCAGCTGGCTATCTGCTTATTTCACCGAGTTTTAACCTTTAAGCTCTTGTTTTTGAAAAAGCTTTTTAAAAGCAACTCGGAGACCTAACTGGCTCCAATTTGAAGCCTTGATCCTGTAAATGAATGGCTCTAGAAATCAAACAATGTATTTTCAACAAAAACAAAATTGCCTGCTATAAAAGCAGAATGGTTTTACGATAATATTGACTTTAACATGCTGTCAAGGCAAATCTACAGCACAGATGAAAATATCCCTCCCTCTTTTAAGGTACTCCAAATCCAGCTGCTGAGAGGGGACCTTGAATGCTCATCCAAGTGCATGTTTCATGCCCACAGTAACATGTTAATTTCATAAGTTATTTTTAAAAATTTTCAACAAAGAGAAGAAGACACACCTCGGTTGTTCTGCAAGGACCACACCGACAGCCATCCCCGCAAAAGGGAGCTGATTGCAAACAGGCGGTGCAGCGGGTGGAGGATGGCACTGGGCGTTCCCCAGGCCTGGGAGCCCCTCGAGGCCCAGCGAGCCGTGAGGCCACGTGCCTCATGGCTGCCCCAGAGCCACCTCAGCTGTCTGGCAGAAGCTGTCCCTCGCAGCCCTGATGCTGCTTTGCTTGCTGAAGAAGGCTGTGTGACCACAACACGCTCTCAAACACTCTCCCAAATGGTACCTGGTCCTCGCACGAATGACTGCAGCAGTGACACAAAGGAGCACACAAAGAAAGAACCAGGGCCTCCCAGGGACCTCCCAGCCTTCTGGGCCAGTGGTGAGCCAAGACACCTTCTTCTCTAACTTTATACATACAGATTTCTTGAGAGTTGTTTTTTGACATTGAGGAGATCTGTATTCCCACCTACACGGAGATTCCCTAACTCCTTTTAGAATTAGTCTGCCATCTACATCCCATATTGCTTAATATTTACCAACAGTCTTTGAGGAAAGTGAGCACTGAGAAGACTAAATTTAAATATGACAAAAGGCATTTCCAAGTCAGGATCACACAGGCTGCAAAAACAGCTGAGAGACCTAAACAGACTGGGTGAATGATCAACACGAGAGAAACAAGGTATGTTGCTGAAAAAAATGCAAAGTAACATGCACTGGAAGAGGAACATGCATTATTCATAGAGCCTGCAAGGTTCTGAGTTAATGGCATCACCTCCAGGTGATCTCAGATCATCAGAGCATCGGTGCATGCAGCATGATAGAGACCTCTGCTCAGTGTGCTGGGGGGTAACAGAGGAGTCAGACTGTAAAGGGAATGGGATGAAGTAATAAAACTACAGAGTGCCTTCAGGTGAACCAGTGGTGCTGTTTTACCTGGAACATCACATGCAGTACAACCAGTCACCTGTTCACACAAAATACCCTCAAAACAAAAAAGGGCGAAGTAAGAGCAAATCAAGACAGTCCAGATCTAAAAAGCTCACCTGTAAAGACAGGCTAACAGCTACAGGTTGTCTTTTTCAGGAGGGCTATGACCACAGAAGACTTGACAGCCCATCCGATGCTCACTTTGCCCAGGCAACCAGCCCTGCCCCTGCCCCAGGAGAGTGTCCTGTTGTGTGCTCAATGAAACAGAAGCCATCTGTGGCTTTGGTTTATAACCAGGATGCTGCTGCCGGGGCTGAAATGGGATAACTAACGGCGCTAGCAGGCCTACCTTCAGACAGGCTGAAAGCAAGACCTTTGGAGCCAGATTTCTGTCCCTTCAGCAGCGCTCAACTGCCATGTGAGCTAAGTTGGACCTGGGAGCACTACAGGGAGTTCAGGGCTGATGCGATGACTTTCAGAAGGTTATATATATATATAACCAGCTGTCAAGACAGAATACATTAGTCACTGGATAATTATTTTAAAGGCAGATTTTCTTTTACTCCCTGGGACACTTAATTTCACTATATAGTTTCCAGAATGGTAGCCACTTATGGAGAAGCAGAAAGATAATTTAGTGAATTAAAGTGCACTTAAGTTATGGAAAACTAACTGAAAATTCTGTATTAATTGGACATAATTGAGAATCCACCCCTTCCACTGTTTTGATTATGAACTGCAATTTATGGGCATATATAAATTAGCAGCTCCCTCCTACTGAAGTGACCTGCTGAGAACAAATTACTTGGTCACCTAATGCCTGTTAATGTTTTCTCTATTTTTATGGGGCAAGTATCAAGGTTTACCTCTTGTTTTCCTTTCCTGTGGTTTTTGATGCCTTAACTGGCCCCAATTTACCTTGTAATCATTCCAAAGAAATGCTAGCTCAGGGATCCCTGCTCTCCAGGACACAGCATGCATGCTCAGCATCCATTAGAACAACTCAGTTACAAAGCCCACGTCACTGAGAGAACAGGCTCCTAAATGCGTGTGCAGTACAGAAGTCGCTAGGTATAGAAATTTTTTTTTCCAAAAAACAAAACCAAAACAACAACAAAAAACATGAAGCCAGACAAATGCAGAATCTAATTTCTGTTAATGAATGAAGATATATATTCCTGGTAGAAATTCCTTTACTGTAGCTGTGAGAGAATGAGAACACAGCTTTGTCCTTTACGGCTAGAGGCCAGGTACACAATTAATGGAATTTAGCACAAGCCCTGCAACGCAGCAGACTGTGCAGATTCACAGAAGAGGACCACAGGGCTGTAAACGAAACGACCGCAGGTACAGACAGCGAACAAGCACCCTGCAGGACGCTCAGGCTTGCAGACACACGAGGCGAAGCTTTTCTGCAGAACCCCCCGGTACAGACCTCGCGGGCTGCTCCTGCGGTGACGGCCGGCCCTGCCCAGCCCTGCCGCGCACTGGAGATGCCCATCGAGGCAGCTGAGCTCGGACTTCTGTAGGTTCCTTCCAGCCAAACCGTTTTCATTCAACTTCAACAGTGGACAGACACAGCCAGGCCCAGACCTGCAGAGGGCAGCCCCAGGCAGCCCCATCCCAGGTGGGCTCAGAACGTCCCCCATGCACAACGTGGGGCCTCGGGTGCCGGCACCCCCATGCCATGCGCCCTCACCAGGAGCAAAGCGGGTTCAGGCGGCTGCAGGGCGCTGGGGCTTGCAGAGGGCAGCCTGCCTCCAGGCATCCAGACAAGAGATCACAGAACGCCTCCGGCCTGCCAGGCGGTTCCCACTGCCATGGCACCACACAGCTGTTACTCACAGCTTCCATGGGACCGTCCGAACCCTGTGTTCAGTTCAGATTTACACATGCACGGAGAAGAAGCCGGTGCTGGGGACTGCTCAGGACTCATTTCTTCTGCTACCATCTAAAATTACAATGCTCCTTTCTGAGAAGGAAAAAAAAAAGACTCCTCTGCCCCTCTGGCCCCCCCCCCCCCCCCCCCAGTTACCTCTCCTCTCCCAGGAGAGAGGCTCTACCTAAGAACCTGAATTTTGAAAGAGAAATGTACTCTCTCAGTTCAAGAAGCCCCAAGTCCTCCCCTCACAGACCCACAGTGGGGTTTGACTCTCAGGGAAGCCTGGTTTTGGTGAGATTTGCACATAATTGTTGTCAGAGGTCTCCTGGATTCCTCTGAAATAGGGGAGCTCCCAAATCATTTTGTGTCTGGCACCCAGCGCTGTGCTGCCAAGAGAGCCCTCTGGCATGCAGACATCTCCCAGCTTCTCACGTGCATTTTAACAGCATTTGATTAAAAAGGGTTCAGGGGTACTGGGAGTTTTAAGGAGCAGGAAAAGCAGCAGAAGTGATGCTTCCCCTTGACCACTTTTAGCAACACTGGAGATCAGAAGGCCTCTGTTTCCTGGCTGGGGCATTTTGGTGTGATGCTCGCTTCAGGGACCCAGCTCAGGAGCACGGGACTGCAAGGTGCAGCCTTTGCTCCTGCAGGACCCGTCCACAACCCGATCTGTGCTGCTTAGCCAAAAATGCTCTGGATGCCCACTCACACTCTTGTCCTCAGACAGCATAGTTCCCACTTGCAATTTGCTTGGTTCACATGATAAAGCCAAAGATGGGGGGGAAGAGCGCAATTTCCTCAATTCGTACTGCGAGAACAAGAGGGAGAAGCTGTGCTGTTAGCAGACAGAACCACCCAAGGACAGGCAGTACTGCAGGAGCTGCTTCACAACCCACAGAAACAATTTCACTGCCACCAGCACCCAGGCCTTCAGGAAGTCCTGGGTGAAATACATGTTCATCAATTAGACACATCTGCCAGGGCCGAGAGAAGAAAAAATTCTGTACTGCATACAACAGCAAATGCAGCCAGCTCTCCAGGGTGCCCAGAGGTGTCAAGGCGCAGCCTGGCGCCTGCGGGTGCAAACCACCACCTGCCTCATGCTTCATTCCACCTGCTGGGAAGGGAAGCCTCTCCTGGTCAGATTTACACCAAGGAATTTCTATTTAGTTCTCAGCTTTACTCTCGAATTCCAGAGTTACATTTGTTACACACTGTATTCCATCACTTAATGTATGCAAATTATTTTAAATATTTCATTCATTAAATGTCTCATTTTATTACTGAATTGTACCTTAAGCTGTTCAGAAATTTAATTCTTCTTGCACTTACTCAGTAATGTGAAATAACCAACTTAAATGAATATTTTACAGTTTGTGCTAGACAGAACATTTTTAAAAAATTCTTTTCCTTTTGGAATTATTCTTTTAAGTGGGCTTCGATGCATTATGCAATTTAAATTACCAAGAAGGAATATTTTTTTTTTCTTTTTAATTTTTTAATTTCTTTAAAGTTTGTTTCACTTCCAGTATGGAAGAGCCCAATAACCTACTGAGGGCCCAAACGTAAATCTGATGGAAGAAATAACAGCTAGAATCAGGGTGGCTACACACCGGAACACACCTGTGGTCCGCACAGAGTCCACCCTGCGCAGCAGCAGCGGAGGGCAGAGCTGTGCTCCGCCTGGGGCTGGGTGCCCCGAGCACCCCTGCGGGCGCAGGTGGCACCAAGCCAGCCCCAAGCCAGCCGCCCGTGGGTGCAGCCGCCCTCCCGTTCCCCTCCAGGCTTGCGAGGGACTCACAAGGTGTTTTTAAGTGAGCAGTGAGGACAGCTGCTGTGGCTCCATGTCTGTCCGAACCGGGCTGCAGGGAACCCGTGGGAACCAGAGACACGGGGAGAGGGAGATCACCGACTGCAGGTTTCATCTGCCCACTTACAAGAACCCCTGACATCCAGTCCGAGGAACAGCTTCTTGGCCCTTTTAAGCTAAGCGAGAGGAGGAAAGTAAAAGAATTTCAGAGCCTTTTTTATTATTATTATTGCTGTAACTTATAGATAGCTTTGCTATTTAAAATAGACATAACTCCTGCAGTAGGCCATAACATACCGTGACTCCTTTGGGAATTTAATAAACGTGATTTGAAGTGATGGGGCTCTAATGCCTGAGAATTGTCCCCTCCTGTGCATGCTGTTATTATCCATATGTAAGCAAGACATGTTCTTAAAGTGGAAAAAAAAAAAAAAAGGTGCAATTATAGGGGAGGCTGAAGTTATTTCCAGCATTACTGAAAGATAACACAGCAGCGTCCTCACTAGTTGTGACAAGGTCATTACTGTTTCTAACCAAGGGAAGATGTTCTGGCTAACAGACAAGTACAGTTTGGCAGCTCCCAGTCCTAAAGATCATAATGTAGATCATCTTCCCCAGGCATTTATACAGAATAAAATATACTCTAATTTATGTCAGAACCTGTCGCTATTTGGCGGATCCCACAGCCCAGAGGGTGGCATAATAAAAGCAGACCCAGAGGCAGCCGACAAGCCGCTACAGAACCCATACGGCCACGTGCTACTCCTCTTACTGCATCTCAAGACAAAGGCAAGTTCGCAGCCTGTACTTTTCATTAGTATTCAACAGATAGCTCCAGGGGAAAACCCTGGATGCTTCAAGCCATTTTTAACCACTGTGTAGCTGCCACAAATATATGAACTTCCAAGCTTAAGGTAGATGTAGTCAGATCAAAATAATTATTGTGTGAACTGCATCTCTGGCATCCAAAAAAGTCCTTGGTCAGCGACCCAGGGAAATGTGCCTCCCTCTTAGGCATGAAAATATCTCCCAGGATGGAGAGGTTTACAGCCTCAGCAATGAGCAATAACAGAGCAGACACCCTTTAACCAGGAGTTCTCATAAATCTTGTCTGGGAAAAACCTTTCAATTTCCAATGGAAATATGCAAAACAGACTCCACACTGTAAATCTTCCTTCTCGGCTCTAAGCAGATAAGTAGGACCTATTAACCTTCCATGTTATTTTCAACTTCATTATTTGAGCTGACACGACAAGAGAGAGCGGTGACGGCTCTTTTTGGCAGAGTGCATGTAAATCGCTTTCTCAAAGGAAATTACTTCTCCAGGCTGAATGTTATTAATCTAAATTCTCCGTTAGTCAAATTGTTGCCCATAATAAACATGGAACAGGTTGCGATACTCATCTCTGAGGGCATCCTGTCCCGCTGGCACATCTCCTCTGGAGGGGCTGCTCTGCGAGCACAGCCTTGGCCCATGGCTGGGACCCAGCGCCACGCGATGCCCACTGCCGGCAGCACTGGGGGATGGATGGAGCTCCTGGCATGAGACGGCCCCAACTGCACTTCGTGCTGTACACACGAAGCATGGGAAGTGCTCCCAAGACCCCAGGCCTGGGCTCTCTCTCTGCTTTGGAAGCTCTGCTCTGAGATGTAGAAACAAGGCTACGGGCAGCCGTAACCTGTGGTCTTCTTACGGTAAGCTGGAGGCCTCCTGGCCCAGACACCTGCAAGGTGACTGAGACCACCATTCGCTGGCTTTTGTCTAGCCTTTTCTCCCGAGTCTCCATGAAGTTGTGGGGATCTTTGTTCTGGAGTCTTCTGATCCACTGCCGAACTACTCTCTCCACTTGGGACATTTATCTTCGTAACTCACTTACATCTCTTCCGCTGCACATTAAGCCAATTATTTTTCATCTGATCCCTGGCGTACACAGAAAAACACTCCTCATGTTCTCTTCATAGCAACTTTTTTACCTCTGGGACATTACAGAATCACAGAATTTCTAGGTTGGAAGAGACCTCAAGATCATCGAGTCCAACCTCTGACCTAACACTAACAGTCCCCACTAAACCATATCCCTAAGCTCTACATCTAAACGTCTTTGAAAGACCTCCAGGGATGGTGACTCCACCACTTCCCTGGGCAGCCCGTTCCAATGTCTAACAACCCTTTCACTAAAGAAGTTCTTCCTAACATCCAACCTAAAACTCCCCTGGCGCAACTTAAGCCCATTCCCCCTCGTCCTGTCACCAGGCACATGGGAGAACAGACCAACCCCCACCTCGCTACAGCCTCCCTTGAGGTACCTGTAGAGAGCGGTAAGGTCGCCCCTGAGCCTCCTTTCCTCCAGGCTGAACAAGCCCAGCTCCCTCAGCCGCTCCTCGTAGGACTTGTTCTCCAGGCCCCTCACCAGCTTCGTCGCCCTTCTCTGGACCCGCTCAAGCACCTCTATGTCCTTCTTGTAGCGAGGGGCCCAAAACTGAACACAGCACTCGAGGTGCAGCCTCACCAGAGCCGAGTACAGGGGGACGATCACCTCCCTAGCCCTCCTGGCCACACTGTTTCTGATACAAGCCAGGATGCCGTTGGCCTTCTTGGCCACCTGAGCACACTGCTGGCTCATATTCAGCCGACTGTCCACCATCACTCCCAGGTCCTTCTCTGCCTGGCAGCTCTCCAACCACTCATCTCCCAGCCTGTAGCTCTGCTTGGGGTTATTGCACCCCAGGTGCAGGACCCGACACTTGGCCTTGTTGAACTTCATGTAGTTGACCTCAGCCCATCAGTGCAGCCTATCCAGATCCTCCTGCAGAGCCTTCCTACCCTTGAGCAGATCGACACACACACCTAACTTGGTGTCATCTGCGAACTTACTGAGGGTGCACTCAATGCCCTCGTCCAGATCATCGATGAAGATACTAAAGAGGACCGGCCCCAGCACCGAGCCCCGGGGAACGCCACTAGTGACCAGCCTCCAACCGGATTTGACTCCATTTACCACAACTCTTTGGGCCCGGCTATCCAGCCAGTTTCTAACCCAACGAAGCGTGCGCCAGTCCAAGCCAAGAGCAGCCAGTTTCTTGAGGAGAATCTCTTATCACGTTACGTTAAGCCTCAGGTAATCTTTGGTGCAGCCTTGTGCTGTGTGGTGAGGGCTTGAGCGTGAGCCCCAGCACCGGCCCAACATGGCCGCAGCAGCCTGTGAGGGAGGCTCCGACCTAGCCTACAGCCAAAACCCTACCAAAAGAAAAGCACCTTTCTGGGAGCACGAGCGATTTCTCCCTCCTTGCTGAGTTCCTGAGGAGTCAGATGGGACATGGCCAGGCTGAGGAAGAGGAAGCAGCATGCCATGCTGCAGGACGGCTCCTCCCCAGTCACATCTCGTTTGTGTGGGCTTCTGCGTCATAGGTAAAGTGTCAGAATTTCTGGACTTGACGAGTTTATGCTCTTTCCAGTGTACAAACAACAGCATCCTCCTCATGTAACTGAAATCCTGAAACTCAGGCAGTAACACATCAAAGATAATAAAGAATCTGAACTTTTCCAGAGATACAGCGAGAAAATAGAAATTTTGCATCTTAAATTATTTTGGGAATTATAGATGAAGGCAAGTTTTATTTGCACAATATACCTTCTTTTTATTGAGAATCAGCTTATCGCCAATAAAGATTTTCACTAAAAATAGTCACAGAACATCTGCTTTTTTTCCTTCCATAAAAAACACGCAGTCCTTTCTGCTTGAATATAACCATACTGCGGGCACAGCATCGTGTGTCTCAGTGGCCTCAAGCACAGAGGGGCCACATCCAGCCCTAAAGGGACCCAGGGGTGTGCTTGGCACCTCTCCAAGCCAGTCTCCACAGAACCTGCACATGCACAGCCATATTTTGCTACAGACACATCTGCTAAATCCTGCTGGAAGTATTTACGTTAAATTGACACTCATTTCAAACTGCTTTTTTCTCTCCCCTCCTAACAATAGGCTCCATCAAGCCTCCGTCTCTTGCAGAGACTGAGGAACGCTGTTGTTTCTTCTGGGCTTTTCCAGGGTAATTGCACAGCCTTCAGAATCTATTCTGGGAGCTGTAGGTCATTAAATGAGTTTCCATCTGCGTCTCCACCACCTAAGAACTATTACTTTGTACAATACTTGGCTTTTCATTGTGTGCGAGTCAGGCTGTTAATTTGCAGCGCACAGCACAGGAAGGACGGTTTCGATGTGAGCCGTTCAGTGCAGTGAAGCCAAGTTCTCCCCGAGGTGCAGGCAGCAGTCGTGCCCACACCAGGAGCAGTGCAGTGGGGCTGCTGCCGCCAGGCTGCTCCCCAAAAGCTGCTGGCCCAGGAGGGAGGCTGCCACCATGCCTCATCCTCGTGCCACCGGCACTGGGCACCGTCCACTGAGCGGGTCGAGGTTGCCGCAGCCCAGGTTCCTCTCTCTCACCCTCTAGCAGCTAATCCATGTTGCAGACAGTTTTCCTCCCTTGTGGGCACCAATGGGCTGAGTCGCCTCCTGGCTGTTCCTCTGCGCCCCGCAGGAAGCTCTCAGGGCTCTGTCAAAGATCCAGGCCGTGTCCAGAGTCGCACCAGCTTTGCTTCTGAATTGCAAGTCGCAACCGGGCACCCTAAGGCGCCTTACAGAAAGGCAGTGCACAGAAGCCAACCGAGACAAGTGCCTGCACCCCCTAGCTGCGCAGAGCTTCAGGGCTTCCCCTGCAGCCACCACGACATGAGATCCGATGAAATCATGGGTCAGCCCTTGTCAGAGGCGGGTGCAAGGCACCTGACTGATGCACATGGATGGGATATATGTATCCCAGAAGCTCCTCTCATATCAGCATGCAAAGAACACTGCACCCTGCAATGGATCCTCAAGGTCTTTCACCCATTTCACATGAACTATGCCACTTTCAGACAGGAATCGAGTTTTAAAAACAACAAGAAACCCTTGAGCTTCTCTATGCAAGCCAATGGCTATGTTCAAATCCCAGAATGTCACAAGGGGAAAAAAAAACGTACATGCAAACCCAAGAGCTGTGGTTTTGACCAGGGACACGGCAGTCACAAGTAATGGCCTTGGCGTCTACAAGCTGCTGACACCAGTTCACAGTGGCCAGTACAGAAACTGGAAGAGACTTCCCGCGGAACAAGCTAACCATGGCAATGCCCCGCTTTGCTCCTGCTGCTCTGAACGAGCAATGCATTGTCTTTCCGTACCCTAACCGAAAGGCAGTATTTGAAGCAGAAAGAGTTAATCCTCCATCAGCCGTAGGTTAGGGGAGATTAAGCTTTGGCACAGACAGAGGTATAGAGTATATTCAGAGCATTATAAATCCACTGGTAAAGAAAGCCCTTTTCCTCATTTGTTAGTCAGTGAAGTGTGAAAATGTTAATGAAGGGAGCTATAATCTATGAGAATTTCACTATTAAAATTTAGTTCACGTCTGACGGCTTCTGCTTACGCGCAGCCCATTGTACATCAATCCTTCCACTGTGCTACTAATAATAGACGTAATTGCCTTACTCTGTCTAGCCACCTTCACCCGGCAACGCTCAGATTTGCTGGAACTGTTATTGTAGAAATTATTTTCATTCTATTAACTTGAAGTTTTATTACATGTATTCCTAAAAGAAAATAAATGCAGAGATTTTAAGTGCATAGCTACTCCCCTACACAAGTATTTTTTAAATAAAACACAATGACGACGAGCACTGGCGTAAGGCCATGTAACAGCACCTTCCTTCACCTGCACCAGGCTCATCACAGGCTGCACAACGCTGCCTCGCTCCCGACCGCGGCGGCTCTGCAGGCGTTCCCGGGGTGCTGCCGGCACTGCAAGGGGCCAGCCGCCGAGCTCCCAGGGATGCTGACAGGAACGCGCTGCGGCTAGCTGGAATTCTCTGAAGGAACTATTAACCGAACTAACGCATTGTCACACATTTTCTGTTCACAGATCTAACGTTTCTTTTGATTCATTAATGGGCTCTAATTTTATATGCGCTAATATTTGGGCTTGTGTAAATATCAACTCCTAGAAACAGCTTTTTCCTCATGGTTCAGAGACATGAACCTTCACAGCTTTACCACGGGCCACAGCACCAGGCATCCTACCAAGGAGGGTATCAAGCAAGCGATGCAGACCAGCATGCCATGGAAACTACGCCACAAAGGTCAACTCCTAAATTGGAAAATAAGGTTCTTATTTTTTTAAGAATTCAGCTTCTCCTGAGTATTGTTTTAATGTCCTTCAATCCATCAACCATCCCAGACCAGTCCTTAGTTACCTGAAAGTGGCTGGCATATTTATGAGAGCTAATCACAGCAAAGTTGCATTTCTATCATGATACACGGATAGGCACAGTCCCCTCGTGGCTCTTTGTTATGCAGAAATTTGTTCTTAGGGACTAATTTTCAGATCAGAAGACAGATCAATTTTGCTTTCTCCGAGCCCCTTGAATACTTCCTACAGGTACAGAAATGCAGTGGTGGAAACAAGCACAGATGGGCCACGGAGCCAGGACACGCAACAGAAGACACTGGTGCCCACGCCCCGCGGTGCGTTGAGCAGCGAGCTGAGGGGTGCGGGGGGCTGCACTCCTTCTGACCACGGCTGAGCTCTGAGGGATGTCAGAACTACCTGCGTCAACGTCGAGCTCTCCTCCCTGGGTATGGCCGTTAATTTATAGCTGCGTACATCCCTGCCTGTGTACCACTAGGGAAACCTTCCCCTTACCCGTTGCTTCACATTTAGAGTAAATAAATGTAACTTGCCATTTTGCAGTTATCCCGGCAGCTGGAAAGGAGTACATTCACACACCCAGCCTAGGGCTTGCCGTCAGGGCAGGCCAAACTTTGGGTTGGAGGCACAACTTTGTCACTGGTGGCAATCTCTGCTGACCCCCAACAAGCCGCCGGATCTGCTTGTCTGAAAGCAGCCCCTGGCCGTTGGTGCTCAAGGCCTGGGATTCAGAGAGGAGACTGAGATGGGCAGGCAGCACCGAGACGCCTCATGTCACAGCAGGACAAACGCCCAGTGTCACTGCTGCCAAGTGCTTTGGAGGCCAAATGTTCCAGGAAACCTTGCCTAGTGGGAAGTGCACCAAAACGCACCCACTTTGAATCACGGAAGCCAACAGATGACATTTTCACACTCGAGGCTCGAGCCAGTGGGAGCTCCTGCAGGACGAGCGCTCCTGGGTGCTGAGCCTGCAGCACCCGCGGGACGCGAGGGGGACGCTGCCTGCCTGGTGCCGCTTTTCCCCACGCCCGTTCCCACCTGGCAGCGCCCCAGCGATGCTACGGCAGGAAAGGAGAACAGCGCAGCCCTGCAAGGACCGACAGTGCAGCTCTTGCTTCCTCTGCATCCTCCTTGGCGAGCCATATATCCACTGGCTCTGCTTCCCAGCTCAGCACTCACCTGCAGATTTACAAAAGCTCCCCAAAGCTTCCCCTTAGTATTTTGCCAGCCTTTTTTCTGTCTCCACTGCTTTGCATTACACTTTTTCCAGGGAAGACTGATAACTTTTGAGGTGTCGCTGATAATAAACGCGTTATTCTCCAGCCATAAGCACCGGCGCACAATGAACACGTGGGTAGGAGCTGCTGAGCAATGCGCAGCACAGTGTCTGCTGCAGGGATGAGGATGCTATCCTAATGCAATTTGCAGTCAAAGCAGAAATGTATCATTGTAGTAAATGGGAGAGAAACAGCAGCAGCAATCTGTCAGCAGCAGCCCCAGACAGAAGATGTGCATCTCTCTTTTGGCAGAGAATCAAGGGAAAAAGAACATGCAATAAAATGAAGGCATGCTCTCCAAAAATTACTTCACTACCACAGCCGTGTGATTTTTAATTTTCCTCTAATTTCAGGACTGCAGCACTGATATAAAAATTCCTATAAGTGTTTTAGGGAGATGGTAATGGTCCTATACTAAAATAATTCAACCAACACTATAATTTTAGTACCACTATCAAAATGAAATAATGGCTGTTTACTATGTTACACCTTTCAAATGACCTTCATTTGAATACAAATTGTGGCTTGAAATTCTAAAAGCTGCTCTATTTCAGGAAGCAGCAAATTGAGGATGTTTACCCAGAGTTTACTCTTCCAGTAGATTTCTCAATATAACCACACAGACTAAATGTTTTTTTCCTCCAAAGCTGCTGGAGACCACCTTAAAGAACCAGTGCAGATCCAAGCAGGAGCCCAAGCAATGCAGGGTACAAGGGGCCATAAAGCCCTGCACCGCGGAGGAACCCCATCAAGTCCTCCGCCACCCCAGGCACCCAGCCAGGAGATGGTGCTGCAGAACGACCCACAGCCCTCGCTCCTCTTCACACACAAGCAAAATCATGCTCTCCGCTTACCTGGAAATACGTCACAAACGGTAAGCCCCCTGCACCCTGTGCCCCCTCACCCAGGATGACAGGTGCGGGTTATTTTGCCAGCCACCACGCCGCCCGGAGGGAGGGGAAGGCAGGCAGGCCTGATGCCAGCCCATGGCAGAGGAAACCCAGCCAGGACCAGCGGGACCCCGGCACCCACCGCAGCAGGAGGCAAGCGCAGCACAGCACAGCTCAACGAGCAGCCTCTGGCTCGAGGTCATTGTCATCCTCCTCCTCACCACCGAGGAACGCGGCAGTGCCCCAGCTGGCAAAAGCCAGCTCCGAGACCACCGGGACTTGCGCAGAATGGTTGATCAAGGGTAAGGAAATGCCTTGGCCCCACAGTTCTTACTTCTGTGGGTTCACCTCCGTCTGACCACCGCTGGCTCTCATGCCCGTTTGGGGGGGTTCCTGTACAAGCACAAGAGCATGCAGCCCTTCAAGGAGCTCGCTGGTACGGGCGCATGGGGCTGCACGCAGCACAGCACCACGCGTGTGGGGATGCGCTGGGCTGTCTGCACAAAGAGAGCAGGCAAATAACAACAGCAACCAAGGGAAGTTCTCTGTCGGCAAGCCCCTGGGAGGTGTGCCGGCGTGCACACATGTGCAAGCGACCCCCAGTGAAGAACAGGGTGCACAGGCTGCTGACGCCTGTTCCTGGGGATGGGGCTGCTCCTGGCTGCACGGAGCGAGGTCCTGCAGCACGGCGCTCGCCACGAGCCAGGGAAGGTTCTTGCGTGTTTTGAAGCAAGCACAAGAGCAGAGTTTATTACTGGGAAGAAAAACCCTGAGCTTGACCTGTTCCCCCAGCTCCGGGAGGAAAGTAACCCAGATGTTCGGCAGCCCATGGTGTTTTATTTTTTTTGTGGCTCTTTGCCTGTAAGTACCCTGCAGAGGGGAGAGTCACCCTAACAGCAACGAGCTATGTAAAAAACTCACTAAGGGTCTAATAATAAGCAGTGTCTTTTCAATTAACCATAAAGTAAAATTACCTGAGTCACTGTGCTCACAAGCATTAAAGATACTACAATTCCTCTAGAAACCCCTTTGAAAAAGAAAATTCTTCTACATTTTTTCTGACATCCCATTGTCATTTCTAATTAAAGTTGCATTAAAAGCCGTGAGAAGATGGCACACATTGTACCTTTATTACCTTTCATAGCTGGAGTGCTACAAAGGGAAAATTTCCACACTCCAAAAATACAGAACATCTGTAAATACTCCCACTCTAAGACACCCACATGTAATTACTCACAGAGTGAGGGGAGGAAGAAAATCCCACAGCTGTGCCTCCCCAGCAGACGCTTTTACCGCCCCTTCATCACCTCCAGGGCATCCACTTGCCCCCACTCAGGGGTCCCTGGGCACCGAGCTGCTAGGCTGGAGGGAGAGGAGGGGGACACACACACCTTTGAGAAGGAAGTTGCATATAGGGGATGTGAATTGATAGGTAGAGTAAATCAAAGTTGTTTTGTTTTGTTTTGTTTTCTAATTCTCCTCTGTTGCAGGAAAAGCCCTGGCTTGGCTGGAGTTTCAAGAGGGGAAGGGCAGTGCGTGGTGCAGCAGCAGGAGGGAGGACAGCCCGGCAGGGGACCCAAGCGAGGGCACTTCTGTGTTTGGCAACAGCCACTGGTGCTGACCTCCCCAACGTTTTGGGGTGAATGCAAGGGAAATTCCAGCCTCCCTCGGCACACTCCTGCCAAACCGTGATGCAGCAAAATGCAGAAACAGCAACAGCAACATGCCTGCAGCCTGGGGCTAGGCTTGGAGCTCATCAGTGTTGCTGGGGTGGGCCTGTTCGATTTTTTGTACATCTGGAATGAGAAGCTCGTTACTAACAATAACACAGATCCCAGATATTGTGAATTAACAGAGCCGTTAATAGTTACATGCTTACAGTGTGGAAATGACACCCTCACAATGGCAATAACTTCCGTCTGTGTTAATGACAAAATCGCTAGCCCACTGCACGTGGCACGCCTGGTGTGTGCCTGTCTCCTCCACGGCGAGCACCAGTGGGAAGCAAGCACACCTCTTCCTCCTGCCAACAGCCACGTGGCCACGTACAGCAACAAGAACACCTCCAACCTGCAGCAGGCACCAGCAAGCTTCTCCTGGAGCTCTGCGGGCAGAAACATCGACTGCAAGGCTCTGCAAACCTCCTCGAGGCACTGATGGAGCAGAGGCTTCACACAGGGTGAGCTCCGTGTCCCTACTGAGCATCTTCAGCAGCAACTCCAGGAGCATCCACAAGCTGTGCCGTGTGCCCTCGGATCTGCCCTGTCTCCAGAGGCTGTGTCCTGCCACCCATGCAGTCCTCTGGGGGAAAAGCTTTGCCAAGGCAACTCTGGCACACACACACTGGCAGGTAACGCTAATAACTGCTCCGACTCTGCCCTTCGCTGCCGCTTGTTCTGTTTGAGTAAGAGAGGTCGAGGCTTTGCATTTCCGGGCAATCCAACTTCTATTTGTGACTGCCGTTAAAACACTGCTCTAATAAAAGCAGAGTGGGGGAAGCATCTCACCAGGGCAAGGCTGCTCCCCACCGGGGGAAGCACTGCCCAAAGACCCTGTTAGGATGCTGGTGTCTGTGCCTGGCCTTGGGGAAGGTCACCTCCAGGATAGCTCTGCCTTAATTATGACAGTCGTTTACTCACCCATCCACAGGGTGAGGTGAGAGCAAAGCAGCTACAGACGTTTTAGCAGGAGATCCTGAAATTATGCAGTTCTCCTTCATGGTGACATTGTTGAGAAGTAAATGTGCTTTAAACAATAGGTGTTGTATAAAGCATCCGAAAACAAGACAAATTAGTCATTAAAAATTAATTTTAGAAAATTACAGTCTTGTTAATAGACACTGTTACAGCTCCGCACATTCCTTTTTGGGCAGGAGGAGGGAGGAAGGGGATTTAAAAGACATTTTATTGTATTTCATCAAAAATTGAAGAGATGGAGATAAATGTCTTTGGAAGGCTGTTTCTGCATTGCACAAATTCACAACTCAAGTATATTTGCATTTGCAATTCACACTTGCAAGGAGGAAAAGCCATTATATGGGGTGATTTTCTCATCACAAGCTTTCCTCCCCTCTCTCCTCCCCCACCTCTCCGTTTCCTGCATTTTAGTATTGTTTGACGTCACTTTGCACGGTACACACATCTGGAAGCCTTGCACCAGGCAGCCCTCTCACCGCTGCACACCAACGCCCGTGCCTTCCCCCATCGACTCCTGCTTTTGGCTGAGTCCAGGCCACCGCACTCCTACCGGCAGCACCCACCCCCAGGCGGCAGGGCCACCCTCAGCACGCTGAGCTGGCGCCCCGGCTGGGACAGCAGACAGACCGCGGGCTGAGGAGCAGAGCCTGCACATCTGAGCGACCTCACTGCAGGGGGGATGAAACAAATAAAGGTCTTTACACCAACCCCAACCAGGTGGAAACGACGCTATGGTAACGTCCCATTCTATACGCTGTGCTGTCCTTCTCCTTGCATGCCCTCTGAAGCATTAAGAACTCGCTTGGCTCAGTTTTATCAGTCCGCTGGGCACGTTCAAGCGGCGAGGGAGGTCACCCCTCTGCCTGGCGCGAGCTTGCTGCGCGCCCTGGTTCCGCTGCGGGACCCAGCAGGAGCCCGGCTGAAGCCAGGCTCTCCTCCCTTTCCTCCTGGCGGAGGGCGGGCGGTGACCACTCCACAGGGCCCCTCGGGACAGGGCCAGAGCGCACCTGTACGGAACAGGGCCGGCACTGTGACCAGACAGACGTGGATTTCTCCTCTTTGCACTAAAGCCCCTACAACAAAACCACTTGCACAATGCGCTGAAGAATCGCTGACATTATTTGCACGTTCTCAACAGCAAGGACTACAGCAAAATACTCAAGGTCAAGAGACCAGCATGGTTCTAGGCAATCTGTACCTCTTAAAACAGTGACAAATATGTTATTTAATTTTAATGAGCTTTTTTGCATCTCAAATCTAATTACAGAATTATCAAGTACTGCTCTGAACTGCAGGTGGCTTCTCATTACTTGTGGTAGGGCTGTCACAAGCATTTTTCATGAATACTAAAAACTGCTTAATTTTACTACACATTCGAAACTTTCAGACACGGGTCTCCAGCTCTGCATTTAGGGGTTACTAACACTGCAGTGGCGTTTCACAATACAGCAACACTCCCACACCCACCTCTGGAGGAACGATAAGCCAACCCCACACGCCTTGAACGTTTTGTTCAAAGTCCCCCTTTTTTAGCCTGTTGCTCCCCCGCAGGATTTCCGCTCCCCGTAGTTCGTGGAGCACAGCCCCTGCCCGATCCCCACTGCCGCCCCGCAGAAGGGCGCTGCTGTTGCACGGGGTTCTCCTGCCTCACGACAGCTCCTTCAGATGCCAGCACCACCCTGTGCTCCACAGCAACCTGAGAATATCCCATGAAATGAGACAAGAAAACCACTCTCTTCCAGGTCACTTCTAATCTTCGCTTCCAGTTTAACATTTTTTTAAAGTTATTATTAAAAGCACAATGTTTCAAGGTGAGAAAGTGTGCTCCAGTGTCAAATGTGTTTTGGCAAGACCAAAATATTTCATTTTTCCTCTTAACCTTTATGAAAAACAGATTTTCCTGATGGTTTCTGGCCAATTCTTTTGACCACCTCTACTGATTGCTGCTTCCTCCATATGCTGCAAATCTGCTGGAATTGATGGTTAAAAGCTCCTGTTTAGCAACCATCAGGAAACAGCTGAGAATTAAATGTTTAGTCCTCCTGGAAAACCTTTTCTGAGTTGTTTGGTGAACAAAGGCTCCATGCAAATGAAAATGAAGCCCCAATAGTAACTTCACCTCTGACAAAGCGTGAAATTGCAGAGGAAAACATTCAGGAAACCCTTGAGATGCAGCCCGCGGCAGGCCCAGCCCCACGCCGCATACGTGAAGTGCCTCGCTCAGGGGGATGTTTAGTGCAGTTTTAAAACTTTTATAAAAAAATAAGAACTACAGTCACTCCCACACAGAACACTGTTACTGAAATTGCTCAGGGATTCCACCGTGCTTCTGGCTCAGCCCCGCAGCAATCGCTGCTGGGAGCAGCACGCAGCAATCAAGGACGGGAGCAGGGCACAGCCAAAGCTGGCGCTCACGCAGCGCAGGGGGCACCACGGTGCTGGCCACAGCAAGGGTCAGAACAGCCCCAGAACAGATGGGGAAAAGCCTCAAACCCACAAAAAACAGCAGGTCTTTTGCTTCACTGACTCCAGGATAGATAGCTATTGTCCGCCTGGCCTGACCCCTCGGCAATGCCAGCAGAAGCCAGCCCACATGCAGTCTCTGCACTACCCACAGCTTGTGCTGCGCTCAGTGCTCTAGGACATTGCTCTGCGCTGCGTTCCTCCTCTCGTCCGCGCTCGGAAGTGCCTGGGTGGGCCTCAGCAGGCAAAGACGCAGGCGGCGGGTGCTGCTGAAGGGGCACCCCTGCTGCCAGAGCCCCGGAAAGGCAGGGATTCCCACAGCTCATCGCACGGAGGATGCGCGAAGGAGGGAGCAATTCCCAGGAACACCCCAGGAGGAGGCTGGGGCACAGCTGACAGGAGACACCCCAGCCAGCGGCACAGCCCGTGGGCCCCAGCCCCTCAGAGGGCCACAGGAGCACCAGCGTCACACATCCCTGCTTCCTGCACACTGCGCTGCCACCAGCGTTAGCGCCCTCTCCAAGTGATAAATAATACAAATGCAATAATACAAATAATTAATAATTAACATGAACGCAAGAAAATTTGTTTCCAAGAATGAATCCTGACACAACCACTAATAAGTCTTTAGGCTTCCTTCCCCGGACGGGCTCTGGTGGGAACACGGAGCTCTGCACCGGGGCAGAGCTTGTGCAGTGGCAGGGAGCCCCGTGCCCAGGAAGCTGCTTCGGCTCCGCTGGACGAACTGTGCACACGTGTGAGCTGATTACTATTGCTGCTCGGCGCCTTCACCCTGCCCGCTTCGTGTCCTTTTCATGACTCGTGACAAAAAGCACGGGACTGCCCAGGTTTTTCATTGACTTTTCTGGCGGGCGGGCGGGCGGGCGGTGTCCTTGTGGATATAAAGAGGAACTTGTAATTTCCTCTGACAGGACACTCACCTCTGCCTGTCTGTCTTTGTGCAGAAGTTAATTCTGCTTTTCTGGTTACTGTTTTTATGCACACTTAATTGTTGTGCTGCGTCAGCTGCAGTGAAGCTCACGGCAGGTGTTTCTGCTCTAAGCATACGCTCGCGTTAGTGGCTTATCGAGTAATATGACAGCGATATTCTAGAGTTAATTACTCCGTACAGCACCACAAAGACCCTGCTGTTACAGGTGAGAGCCATCCCCAGAAACCTCCTCACTTCTTGTAGAGGGTTACCTGCCACTCCAAATTTCTGCAAGCATCACAAAACATACGTACACGACACAGACAAGCTCAGGGTACATCTGAAGCAGCAGCACCGTTATTCTCACCCCGTACCTGCAAGGCAATGGGGAAGCCCTGCTGAGGGGGAATCGCAGGCCATAGCCACAGCCCCCGGTAGTGCCGGGGGCTCGCGCTGCACCCCAGGGTGCGAAGCTGCTCCGCTGCCACCTGCCCACGGGGCAGCGCCTCGCGATCCGAGCAGAGCCTCGTGCTTTCAGGGGGAGCAGGGTATGCTGAACGCATCGCTGCAGGAAGCAGCAGATCCCACATCCAGCAAGTGGGGATAAACGCAGCAGCCCCATGCCCGTGGCTCCTTGACCCCCCCGACCCACAGCAACTGCTGAGCCACAAGGATAGGGCGGGGAGGAGAACAAAACCAGAGCAGGGTCTGGCTCCCCAGGAACTTCCTTGTCAATACATACTTTCCTGTTAACATGGGGATTTGTTTTTAAAGGGCTTTGTGGTAAGCACTGTGGGTTGCAGACAACAGCAGTGAATTATGCAACAGCCCGCATACATTATTATGTGTTTCTACATTCCCGGTAATGAAAAACAACATTTTCTACCTTGGCAATTTCCACAGACACGACACTTCTGTTATCTAGGAGTTACAGAGCATATTATTAATCCACACGTTACTGCTCCCAACACAGGCGACCAGCATCCTACAGCAAAGTTTGAAGCCCCAGTGCCAACGAAACACATCCCACTTCCACTTGGGAGTATTTTTTTGCCACCAAACAGCCCAAGCAGCAGAAGCACTGCTCCAGGGAGCATGCAGGACCAGCAGGCTCTGCCCCATGGAGGTGCTCCAGCACAGCCAGCTCAGGGGACTGTGGGGTGATTCAGGCTGCCTGCAGCCCAGCCCCATCACTGCCCCCTTCCCAGGTGCCTGCTTACCCCTGTACTGAGCCCAGCAGGGCAGGGATGGCCGGATCCTGCCCCCGCAGGAAGGTGTTCTGTGCCCCGGGCAGCGCAAAGACTGGGGAGAGGGAAGGATGTGGGAAACTTTGGGGCAACAGCCCACACTTCTCAGAACAAAGATTTGTGTTAGGAGGGAGCTGGAGGCCCCAATGGCAAGCACGGCACAGAGCTCCTTAACTGGGGGGAAACAGAGCTGGCTAGAACCCCAGCAGCTAAAAGTACACAGCCTGCTTTGGGACCACCGAGGGAGCCAGTGCCCCTGTGCCCCAGCCTGGGAGGCTCAGCCCAGTGTCTCCTGCCTGCTGTGCCCCCCCTGGCCCTCGTGGCCAGGCAGCTGCGGCAGCCCCCAGCACACTGCTGCGCGAGGCAGGGCAGCTGCTGCTCAGGCTCCTTGTGCCACGGGCAGCTCGGCAGCGCCGTGCATCTTTTGTGACGTTGAGATGTTTGACTTCCACGAATACATACCAACATAGGCCATGTAGCACCTGTTAAGTATACCGCATGTATTAAACATACTGAAGCTCCCCATACAGTGTGCGGTTTTGTATTACAACATAAAATGCTTAATAAAAATTAACGCATGAGGAACGCATAGCTACCTGCATTTGGAAAGGGGCCTTGTTAGCACCTTCTGCTGCAGCTCCTCCAAAAAAGCTCCCAACAACCTTCCACTCCCCTGACCTTCATGCAAACCCTGATTCTGGTTGAGAAACGTCTCTCCCCTTTAAGGACTGCAGCCAATGATTGCCACAGAGCCCCACAGCCAGCAGGAGGGGGGCCGGGAACTGCCCCCGCCAGAGTCACTGCACAACTGCCTCCTTCCTCGGTACCTCCTGGGCACGGTGCCCCCAGCCCTGCAGGTGCTGAGGGGAGAGGGGTGCCAGGGCCCCTCCAGCAGCACGGCGGTGCCACAGAGGGCGTGGGCAGCCCCGGGTTTGCTGCTCCAGAGGAAGGACGGGAGGAGAGGGAGCTGCTGTCCTGTGGGACTTGGCAGAGGGATGTGCACAGCTGGGGCTGGGCACCTCACGGACAGCGCGCCGCGTCTGGTAGTAACCAGTTCTTAGTGCATGCTGTATTGCTTCAGACTATCATTACACATGCCAGTTTGTACTGAGATTTATGGAGACTGTGCCAGAACTGCTAAAACAGGGAATTACCAGATCTTGTGAAAGGCTATCCCCAGAAGCAGGAACACTTTATCACCCTGGCTTGAAAGCTTTCTGCTTGCAAACGTCCCCCTAAGGGCTGGGAGAGGAAAAACCATTCTGAAAGCTGAGGTTCAGGAGGATGCCACAGCCCCAAAGGACACGTCTCTGGGCCGCTGAGCAACAAAATCGCATCCTGCCGCAGCGGCGCTGCTGAGCGCTTCCCCGAAACACCCCAGGGTGTGCCTGGCGCATCTGGAAGCGTGCCCTGGGCAGAGGCTGCTCCCACACCAGGGAACGGGAATTGGTTGGGTGTAGGGAGGGCGAGTGCTCCTTACAAAGCTGGAAGTTTCTGTGAAGTCAAATGGATGAGGCAATTAACACAAGCGAACGTAGTACAGATCCACGTTTGCTCAGCTGCTCCTCAGAAGAGTTCACCATTTTCCTTCTCCCACAAGTCAATTTACTCACGGAGATCGGGCTCTTCTCCAGATAAGCACACTGACTTTAAAATAAAGTGCGTGCCAACAGCTGCAGCACCGAGACTGAAGCAGACAGAGATGTGGCACTGAATGATAATTAAATACATTTTCATCATCTGTCATTTTTTACTGCAGGTGCTGGTGTAATAAATCTGAGCTTGACTCTTTTGTCAGCTGGCAGCGAACACATTTTAACGTGAAATCTCAGGGGATGAATTAAGAGTCACTTGGCCTTGTACAGGAGGGAGGATTCTACCTCTAACATGCCAAGTGGGTAACTTATACCTGATTGCTTTCATAATACTTTTATTATTTTGATGATACACGTCTGATGTAGTGTTTCAATCCACTCCTACAGGCTACACGAACACAAACATCCCCATCCACTTTCCCAGGTACACCACGCTCTTCCTCACCCCTTGCCGTGGATCAGCACCTCCAGCTCCCCCTGCTTCACTCCCAGGTGTGCTCAGGAGCAGCCCCACTGGGCAATGCTGCTGCGGCCCTGCGCCACCGCTGCCGGCACTCAGGGAGGTGGGGCCAGCGCGGCACTGGCAGGGGCAGCAGCAGCCACCACAGGCAGGCTGGCACGGCTCCTCGTGCTGGGACAGGGCCTGGAAACACCTCAGCATTTGGCTCTGGCAGCACACTTGGGCTGACAATGCTGTGTCATTTCCAGATATTTTTGAACCACACACAACACCGTGAGAGATTAGCAGGCACATGCTAATTAAAAACTACAGACCCCAAATACTCTGAAGCAGCTAGTTCATCTCTTAGGCTTCTACATGCTTCATCCCAAGTAAGAGCAGGGCTTCCCCAAGAACGTTTACTTGAGATTACTTCAAAGCAGTGCTAGGCAGCAGAGAGCAGAGCTGAGACAAATTTAAATTTTGGACAGAGGTGAGTGACAACAGTGGCTTAAGCAAACGCCAACTTGTAGAAAGCGTGTTTCAGGAGGGAGCAGGCGCTAAAGCAGGCAAGGCACAGCTCAGCTTGCAGCAGGTCAGAGGCAGGCGGTCCTGAGGCCCCAGGCACACGCAGCAGGTCCCCCCCCAGGGACATGCACAGCCCTGAGGCTTGCCGCGTGAACTGCTCCACACACCTAGAGCTGGCGAAGCAGAACCCAAGGGACTGCACCCCAACTGCACTGCAAGACCCAACCCAACCCACCTCCCCCTGCCACTAGAGCTTTAGCCAAGGGCTGAAAGGAGGCGGTGCTGACTTGGTAACAAGGAGAACAAAACGAAGAATGGGCCAAAAGAAGAAAACCTTGGATGCAATGCAACAGCCCAGCCAGTTCTGAGCAGAGTCTAAATGGCAAAGCCACAGGGCCCATCCCACACACATGGTCACCCTTTGTGCAGGACGCAGGCCCAGCAAGCTGCATCTGTACATTTTAAAATGCAGCATTTTCTCCTGTGTTAAAGAATTGATGTGGTTTGTGTCTCAGCCAAGCACCATTACAGATACACAGTGAAATTTTGTGAGTAAACAAATCTGAGTGGCCTCTAGAGCTTTCACTTCTGGTCAGAGGGCAATTCACCCACTGGGAAGCCTGCATGTGGCAACATCCCTCCTGAGCACCTGGGGCTGCTCGCATTCAAGGCACTCCTAGAAAATCACCCCCCAGTGCAGCTGCTTTAAGATTTTGGTCAAAGAGAACAAAGTCAATGGAAAAAGGCAAACATACAGAATTTGCAAATTAATTTAATTAGAGCAACCACAACTCAGAAAATTAAACATTTAAGTTAATATGCCTGTAAATCAAGTGCACAGTGAATTAGCAGCTTTGTTTCCCTGGAGATATGCACAGATCATTCATAACTCCTCTCATGGAGAACAGCAAAGGGGGAAGTCTCACATGAACTCTTTCTTCTTCTTTGCTGGACACTGTTCCTGGCATCTCATACCTTACCTTGATCATTTTTATTGATCATCTTTCCTGGGAAATATAAGCATCTCATCCAAAGGGTACTTGCAGATTTAAGCCCAAGTTGTGCTTTTGTTTCCACGCGTCAATGATGAGAAATAAATTAAGATTATCCCTGCAGGGCACCAGAGCACCTACATGATTCTGCAAATAACCTGGGAGTGGTGAGTACCCATGCCGACCTCCTGGGGGATCCCGAGCTCATCTCCAGCGAGCGCTGCCCAGGCCGGAACCTGCTGCACGCCCCGGTGCTGCTCCTTCGCTGCCCTGTGCCTCACCCCGACCCACGCACCCCTGGCCTGGGGCTCTGCTGAGGCCCGGGGGGAAGTGGGCACAGCCAGCAGCTGCCACCCAGCACGTGCAGAGGGATGCTGGTTCGGGGACCCCCAGGAGGTCGCAGGCTGCGGCTCCCTGGACCAGCAGCAGCACCCAGCGTGTTGGATAACCCCTGCTGTGAGGAACGACCGCGGACCGTCAGCGTGCGCCTCGGGGGTGCCCGTGGGCAGGACAGCCGCCTGATGAAGTGCTGCCTACACTAAGAGAAAAGCCAGTTCTCCAGTAGGTGCTAGAATATCCACACACACCAGAAGATAGGAAATGGCACAGGCAGGGCTTTGGTCAGTTTAGGATGGGAAGTCTAATTAAAGTCTTATTATTCCCTCTAGTTTATGACCTGGTTCCATTGTCGCATAAAGGCGGTACAGGATGGAGCGAGGGGACAGCGACATGCCATGGGAAAATGCACGAGATTCATGCCGAAGAATTTTTACAGCTCAATTCAAAGATTCCTCATTCATTCATAAAAGCATGCCAGAGAAACGCTAGAACAAGCCTCAGGCCTCATCCTCTGCCCTCAGCAGCTGCTGGCTCTGTGCACTGAGCAGCGCAGCCCAGCACCAGCTCCCTGCTGCCCCGCACCACACGGCCGCAGCATGGAGGAGGCAGCGCAGCTCTGGGATTTGGGCAGGGGGATCAGGCCCCAGCCGCCAGCCACCACAAGTGCCCCCGCCTGCACGCGGTCAGCGGCTGCACCGCTTCATCCTCCAGGCATTGTCAGAAGGAAGGAATGCTGCAAACCACCGAAAACCACGGTGCACCGCATGATGGTCAAGACCCAAAGCCAATGTGAAAAAGGTTTCTGTAAAGGAGGATTTCATTTGAATTGGGGTCTCACTCTTGTCTGTAATTCGCCTGAATGCAGGACACTTCTTAGTTTGGTTAAGTAAAGCCTAACGGAATTACACCAAGACACAGCTGCCAACCCTTCCCACTGCTCTGCTGCTCTCTTCCTGCTCAGCGGCAGCCTGTGCCCCACAGCATGCAGCCAGAGCCGGCCAGCTCCCCAGGCTAGAGCCCAAATCCACCCACCTGCACAGGTGCTGCCTTCAACTAAGCCAAACTCCACTTTTTTTTTTCTTTGAAATACAACCCTAACCCCAATAAAATCTGCTCAGCTGGTCTGCAGGAAGAAAAGCACCAAATTTAACAACTTTCTCACCCTTTCTCTGCTCCAGCAAGTCGAAGTCTTGTCCATCCTGTGACATGGGATTTTAAGAACACAGACCTTCCAAAGATAATGCACACGGCCCATCCATAGACCTGCCAGAACCACGCGTGGTGCTGAGCACTGCTCAAGGACTAACAAACATTACATCAGGCTGCAACGGCGGCTGCCGTATCCGAGTCCATCGAACATGCAGGTTTAAATGGCTCAAAGTCTTTGGACCCGATGCGGATTTTGGCATGTGAGGGCAGCGGAGGGTTTCCTCTCAGCTGCCCTACAGGGCAGAGCAGCGCAAATGCCTAACATTAATCACACCATATTTCACCTGGACAAGATGCAATATTCTGAAAGATGTAGGTTTTTTTCCTTGAAGGCAGTAAAACTGGCTGCCATTTTCTTCTGATTTTGAAGAATGAAACTTTTCAGGTATCTGACAGAAATGCAGCGAACATCCCCTCCCTTTGCTATTTTAAATAATCATCTTGTTTTACCTTCCTTCATCCAAATGCATCAATTAAAAATGCATCACTCTAATTTATATGACAAAGATTACTGGCAAGGTTATTACACTGCCGGCAGTAACTCCAGCCTAACCTCATTTTCTGTATCAGTGGGGTAGAACAAGTCTAAAATGGAACCATTTTATTTTGCTCTGTGTTCTGCACCCTACAGCAACTTGTCATTTTATTTAAGGTCAAAAAAGGATTTCTGCCCATTCTGCTGGTAGTAACAAAAAGCCAGGAAAAAAAAAAAAAAAATTCCAAACCTTTCCCCCACTTCCCTTTTACAAAAAAATAACAAAGATAAGGAAAGTATTAAATAGATACGAGCTCACACCAGAACCGAAGGAACTAGAAGAAGCCCCAGTTTTACGCTGCGTGTGCAGAACAGAGCAAAGCGGTCCGAGGGAAGGATGGCACCTACAAGCACCCACAGCCAGGGTGCCCAGGGCCTTGGTCAGCGGGTGCTGACATACTCCTTCCCCCGGGAGGCACGTGCCAGATTCCTACCTCAGCAACAAAACCTTCACTTGAAGAAAGATGCAACGTTATCTGAACTACCACAGCACCCTCGGTACAGCCAGCAAGGATAAAAATTCTGACTTACCACATAGAATATGCATTAGGGCAGAGAAAATAAGATAAAAATCAAAGGACCTATCTGTACTTCTTCCCTTAATTTGAGTGGCCTACTCCTGTAATTGCCTTTGAAAGCCACGCAGTATAAACAGGGATGGGAGAACATGAAATCCTGAAGTCCATCTTGGGCAGAGCACTGGTGCAGAGGGATAAAGTGCTCTTCGTTAGCCCTGATCGTCTACGCTACAGGGAGTTAGAATTTCCTTTGAGGCGTAAGAAAAATATGTCACCTGACAGCCCAAAGCACCTCCGTGTTGTAACTCCATTTAATGGTATTTGTGTTCATTCTGATCACAACAAGCAGGAGCCACTTAGGTACACAGCCGTGTCTGCGGGGACCAGTGCTTCAAACAGTAGTGGCACAAACATCAGCTCGAGCTTCTCATGCATTGCCGTCACTGATGGGCTGCTCTGTGGCATTCTTTTGGTGTTGGAACTTCTACGACAGACTGGCCCCTCTTTGACTTCTTTGGAGAAGTGGCACCTCCAGACAAGCCCATGCTGACAGCGCAAGGACATGCAACATGGACGTGAATGCTGTGAAGGTAATGACTTCATGCGAGCCCTGAGACCCAGACAAGAGACAGGACTCAGAGACGGCCCTGCAACAGATAGGAGACTCGTATGGTTTTCAACTTGGCCCAGCTGACACATCAAGATGGTTTGTTTGCTTGGCTCATCCCCATGGCTGCATCTTTGCGTTCTCAGCACAGTGATGACCTTCTCCACGATGCAGAGGGCTGACTTTCCTGGCACTTGACGACCTACCCATGACTAATGAAGACGAGGCCACGGGAGAAGGTGGAAGGCAGTTTGGTTGCGATGCTGGAGCTCTTGCATCTGAGCATACCTGTGTTCAGTGATTTCTACAGGATGGATCACCAGCCATAACATAACTGTGCTGAGCACCTCTGGGACTTGGACCATCCAAAATTAACTCAGACTGGTGACAGCAGAAAGCAAGAAGAGAATCAAAAATACTGAAGCAAAATCATCCTCCAGATTTTTACTACAAAGCGTACTAGAACTCAGTGTGTGATGACTGAAGCTTGCCAGATGTACCAGGCTATTTATAACACAAGCACTTACATAATTAGAGCTTGACAACTTACAAGCCTGAATATCACAGCACTTTATTTATCCAGACAAACCTATATTAATGCTCTATCTTTAAATGGTAGAAATCTGGCAAATATTTAACTAAGTGCTAAATTTACTGGTTACACATCTTTGAATTTGGGTGTTAGGGCTGGTTCTGCATTGATAACGACAAAGCTTAGACATTTATATACACCTTGATAATCAGTCTGAATTCAGGCATCACCACAGTACAAAATTCCCATCTGGAGGAAGGACCAGGACAGCTCTCACGTGGCCATGAGGTCTGACTGCCAGTCACGCTCCCCCTCAGTTCAGCTCATTGAGACTCCGCAGGTACCCCCAAGCTCTGCCACCCCAGGACGAGTCTTCCCCCGGAGGGTCCAGGCTGACAGAAGCGTGCAGGTGAACACTCCCCCGGCACATGGCAGTACCCCCTGCCTGCCAGTACTGTGACCTTTCAGCCTGAAAATCCAGATTTTCATTTGATCTGGATAATGTAATTGACATGAAAAGAGCCGCTGCTCCTGCCTTCGTCACCAAAGCTGACATGAGCAGCTGCTTTTGTACCCAAGGCTTCTAACTACATCCACTCTGGGCTTTCCTTTGTTTTTCTAAAAGTTTTAAATGTAGCACATTGCATAGAGCTACAAAGAACAGGTTTGGGATGCTACATGGCGGTGATGCCTCACCCCAATGATTCCCTGCTCCTCAGAGGCTCGTTCCCTCCAACCTTGCATACAGAGCTCTGCTCTCCCCACAGCCACCCTGCCCAATAACCTCACGGCGCATGACAAGCATTATAATGAATGTGTGGCCAGCTAAGCAGCTGAGTAATCAAAATCATTTTTGAGCCCCCATATCAATCACCCTATTCACAGCTTACGTCTCTAAGGGGAAAGCCCTTCCGCAAGAGACAAGCACTTCTGGAACCTGAGCACCTGAGGGGCCAACGTACAACCAGAAAACCAGGTAACACTGTACTTTAAGCAGCATCCACATAACTTTGCCACATTAACAGCGAAGGATTTGCATTCTGCATCGTCTAAAGCAATTGCAAAGGCTGGGTTGAGAGGTGAAGTGGCAGGACCCTTCTCCAGCATGAATGTGGGCTACCACCACTTTGCTTTCTACCTCCTAATTTCTCCCTCCCCTAGGGGTACATACACAGAAGTCCACATTTCAAAGTAAAACAACAAAAAACGTCTTGCTACTAAACAGTGTTATATGATCCCCGTCCTCCACAGCTGTACCACACCAAACCACAACCTGGCATCAAGATCCCACAAGCTGAGACCCAGTCCACCACCAGCTGGCTGAGAGCCCTTCCCAGGAAGACCCAGGTGCTGCTGGACCAGGTCCCAGGCTGCTCGCAGCAGCATTAATCCCAGGTGATGATCCCAAGCGCACAGCCCTGACCTGAGGAACAAGTGCCAGCACCGAGCAGGTCATGCCAGGCCATTCCCGGCTCACCCTGCAGCATTCAGCAACCCATGCTTCATCACTACCTAAACTAACAGCCATATGCGTGTCATTTCTGTCTAGAAAACGTCGCTACTTGAAACAAAATGCTTAGAACATCTCTCAGATGGCTGATAACATTTTGTTTAAACAAAGGAAAATTTTCATTTTATTATAAATGCTCCCATGGATTAAAGATTTGGATGCAACAGCAAAGCAAGATAAACATTTACTTTCTATTAAAACATCTAAATGAGAAGATTAAAAACTGTTTTACATTTAACAGCAAGGCAAATTCAAATCTGCACAGTAGCAGCTTAACTGATATTTAAAGCCAAATAGTTCTGATGTTGAGAGGTAATCAATTTAAGGAAGGAGGGATTTCTTAAAATTACCCATAAATCAAGAAAAAAAGCACACATACATTTGAAAAAGTCTTTCAATTATGTCTCCCAAAGAACTCCTTCCAAAGCCTTTTTGCTGCCAAGCCAAATAAGCTTTCTTTAGAAGACAGCTCTTGCCCCAAATTTCCTGGTAAAGTATTTTCACAGAATATTATTCTGTTTAGCATGTTACATGCTTAAAGTTTTTGGTTTTCGTTTACAATTGCAGTTGGAAGAGTATTCCTATAGAATACATCAAGGTCTTAACAACTATGTTTAACAGCAGCTACTGGAAGCAACATTGGTTAAAGGACACAGAGGTGATGCAGGTGAGAGCTGACCTACGTAAGACTTTATGCTTGTTTTCTAAGGTCCCAATACAGGCTACTTTGAAACCACAGTACCAGAACTACAGTTAGTTACTGCTGAACAACAATTCCTCTGTGAAGCAGAAATCTCATTTTACAAAATCAAAATCCAAGTCTATTTGCAACACCACGTGGCCAATTTAACATATATAAACATACGAGAACCACTTAATTTTATTCCTGCAATGAGGCAAAGATACCAAGCACCACCCTTCAGCATAACTCATTAAGTGAGCTTCATGGTTATGTCCCATCAAAAGACTGAAATGATGCAATTTAATAGTAGTGCCAAAAAGAAACATGGCAATACGAAGCATCCTATCTGCTGTATACAATCTTCCATCCAAAAGCGTGACCTGTCAAACTCTTGTAAAAAAAAAAAAAAAGTGTCTAGTAATACTAACAAGGCCATTAGTGAATTCTCTTAGGGACCTGCCTAGAACATACATGGATTTCTGTTGCCATGTTCAAGAACGATGTAATCTTATTTTACAACTAGTAGATCAAGGAGAGAAAAAAAAAAAAAAAAAAAAAGCTTTATAAGTTTCATCTCATTGCCATTAACAGAATGAATCAGAATACCCATACTCTGTATAAGGAAAACAGATTTAATCCCCCAATTTCTCTTTTAGTTATAAACCTCTGTTTAAAAAGCTTTAAAGATCTGAAAAACAGAAGGGAGCAAGGGGGGGGGGGGGGGAGGGAAAAGAATGGAAATGAGAGGTAAACGAGAGCTGTCCCTAGCTCCCCTGGATTCCTGTTGCTTTTTGTTTAGTTGTGTTTTTCTTTCTAAACGATCATTTATTTTCTGTTGGAATCAGCAACCTAGCAGCAGAACCTAGAAAGCAGAATATGGGAAATGCTATTTAATCGGCTTTGTTGAAGTATAAGGTTTTGGAACAAGCATGCACTATTCATCTAAATAATTTTTAAGAAAATTTGTACAGCTAAGAAGTAAAGAGAGCTTCCATTACTTTTAACCAGCCCTTCTGATCATGTTAAATGAACTTGTCTGATTTACAAAAATATTTCAGGAAAGAAGCTAGAGGTTCTGCTTAGAACTAACTGGATTTTACAGCTTATGTGGATTGAATATTCTATGAACAGATGGAAAAGATGAGCAGTTACAAGGTTTGTTGGTGACAAAATGGGAGACCTTACAGCCATCGATGAGTCTCACCATGAAAGATCCCACTAAGTGAGATCACCCTAAGTGAGAAGAGCAGAACAAGAGGGGTGATTTGCCCATTACTGCTCACTCAATGCTATGCCACCCAAGCACACGCCCTCCTTGCGGCCTGCATTCAGCCCCTACACCTACACACGGGAACCAATGCTCGCCAGGTCTGCGCTGCACCCGCCAGCACGAGCAGCAGCAGTGCTGCAAACAAACACTAACACCGCATTTCTCTCCAGATCGTTCCCAAAAGACAATTAATGCACTGTACTTACTGGAACAACATAGCTTTTGCTTGCCTATAATACAATCCTCTCCTCCAAGACACCGATCTTCCCTGCGAGATCTGCACGTTCGTGCCTTCGCAGCACCCTCCTGTGGGGATTCCGCGGCCGTGCAGAAGCGGGGGCAGCTGGCAGCAGGGCAAGTCCCCGCCACGGCTCGGGCTCCCATGCCAGCTGTGGGCACGCCGGCTGTCAGAGCCAACGCTGGCAAACAGAAGTGCCACCCCGACTGTTCACTGAGGTCTGTAACTGCTACCGAAACTGGTTATGCTGATATTTAAACATCTGCTCTGAAAAGACGAATAGTTGGTAAATTATTTTGGAATCACACGTCCTTTAACGCTTTCCTTTTCATGGTGTCTCTACATTTTAATTCAAGTACTTGAAAACACATTTATCATAAGCTACAGTAATTTTATGTAACATTTTGCCACTGCAATAAAAATCAGACAGTTCACTAATTTTTAAGAGGAAGACTTCAGGAAGGCTTAATGTGATCAAGTGTTTAAGCTTTAGAAAAACAGTCTAAGTTTAACAGTATTAACACTTATTACGATAGAGAATCTCAGTAGGTATAGTACACCTTTCCACTTTCTGCAAGAACAGTTTAAAATTAGAACTGAGTATATCTCAAATCTGAATTATTGATTATCCTTTTATTGATTATCCTTTAGATTAGGCAGTAACTTACTGTGCCTCACCCTACAGGACTTGCAGAACACACACAGATCAATTCACTTGCACAATCTATCGTAAGGATGTTTATACAGCCTTATCTACCTTTGAAGCATTTGACACTAAATTAATTAATCTTAATAAATGATGCTTCTACAGGAACGAACCGGGCATTTGGTTTCCCAAATAAACATAGATTACTTGATTTTAAAATCCTAACATATTTGCTTAAGTGATGAACACTGTCGCACACAAAAGAGGAAAAACAGAGTAAGAAAACTATCTGATATTTAGACACTTTAAAGCAAGGTAAGAGTGACTGTGGGAAGGATATTTACTCATTTTCTTCTACTTTCAGCTAATAAGGTAGGTTATTTTCACAACTTATTTCTTAATGACTTTTCACTTATTTGGAATCACACTGATACCTGTCACTGAAGCACATTTGGTCACAGCAAAACACGTGCCCAGTAATTACAGACAGCGGCTATACAACAATCCCTACAGTTTGACTTTTTTTTATTATTATTATTTTGTTAAAACCTGCCATTGTATTTGATCAAAAACTCAACTCGAAGACTATTGCTAACATTATCTTCTCCAGCCTGCCTAGATTTTTGTCAGCTGGTACTTCCCATGACCTGATTTTACCCCATCAGTCCTTACAAATAAGATGCAACAGAAAGAAGTAAGATAGCAATGAAACAGTATTTGTGAATGAGTGAGAAGAGCTGTTTTAGGGATAAATACGCTCCCACACAAGGGTGAAACAGAAGTCATGCTATAGTCAATGTTAATTAAAAATTGCCTTTACATTCCTGTAAAGCCTTTTCAAAGTATTTGTTACTGGACAGTAACTAAATTCTTCTCTTGAAGGTCAAAATTTTACTGCAATCATGAAACTATGAGAAAGGAAAAGCTGCTTATCGTATTACTTCTAGCTTGCTACCAAATCTCTATGTCTGGAGACATTACTGAGATCTACGACAGCTGTTTCAAGATGAAGAAAGCTCAAAGTTCAAGGAAAGTGAGCGTGTGGATGTATAAGCCTGAAATCCATCCCAGAGAACCCAGAAATGCACAACACAACAGCCCTGGAAGACAGAAAAGCACACGCAGGGGCTACAGTAAAACAAGAGAAACCAAGAACTTGTTTGCTGTTACCGTGCTATGAAATTTCTGTTCAGGCTTACATTGGTGTACTGGGTCTAGCTGGGATGTTAACTTTCCCTGCAGCAGCCCATACAGTGCTGTTCTAGCACTTGTAGCTAGGACAGCAGTGGTATCACCCCAGTGTTGTGTCTGCTACTGAGCAGTGCTGGCACAGCACCAGGACTGTCTCTAACCCTCCTTGAGTTGGGTGAAAAATAGGGAGCACTTCTCATGGGGAATTTACGTTTGAGCAGTGGAGCGCCTTCCTGTTCCAAGTCCATTGCAAAGAATTAGGACAGGCAAGTTGTAGTATTTGTTTCATACATTCACCACAACAGGAACATCACCCAGATCTAGACTAGGTCCAAGTAATAATCACTGTAATTAGCACTTCATTCATATAATTACCTGTAGACCCCATAATATTTTACAAAGGAGGTAATTACCCATATTTTACAGCTGAGGAAACAGATACAGTGCAGGTGAACAACTTAAAAGAAATCATTGGTACATCTGTGGCACAGCCAGAGACTGCAATTATCCTTATTCCCAGACAAGGTTCTCCCCCCAATAATCCATGCTGAATTCACTTCTGTCTCATGTGAAAGAATCCAAAGAAAATAAAAACAAAATGGAATTTTCAATGTCTAGAAGAGCTGAAAAGCAGATAAGCCAAACCTAAAGGAGAAATAAAAACACGTTTTGATCACCAAACATTTTCTCACCCAAGATCTGCAGCTAAGAGCAAAGGAAAGACAAAGAACCTTAGCTCAAGTACATACAGAAAGCAAAATATTGGATTTTGACTGGCATAGGAGTTCTATTTCTGCAAGCAGAGAATGAACAAGCACAGAACTGAGTCATGGAAGGCTGCCCAATGGCACCAGCTTACCAATTCAGTGATCAAAGACCTTAATGTATTTCAAGAATTTAGAGATGAAAGCAATAGTAGTAGTTAAATTCTTTCAGTACTTTTCAAAACAATATACACACAGAGCAGCAAGCAGAGAGAGACCTGGGGAATTTACCTCCACCCCCAGAGAAACACCCTGGGAAGCAGGCTGCCAGCACACTGGTCCTCACACGGCAGCTGGTCCAACCGTGCGGTGCAGCCACATGCAAGGCCCAAGTAGCCTCCACTTCCACTTTTACATCTTTGGGTTTTTCCTCTGGAAAGGGAAAAGTCCTGTTCCCCTCCAAGCACAAGGGCAACAGCACCCTTGTCGAAAGGAGGTCATCCCTAAGACACATTAGTAGGAGATGGCTCCCTATTTGTCAAGTTTAACGTGGAGACATTCTGTATGGAGAGCTGTTTTTCTCAGATACTTAGTTAAAAATATACATACATATCCATGCTATGCATTTTTTTATTGCGTGCTTGGATGAGTTTTATTATTAATAGAAAAAAGCACGTTTGCTTGTGTTGACTGATACAACTGTTTTTTAAAGTAGTCTAAACTGAAGTGAGCAATTTGTGTGCTGCCTATGTATATTTTATTAAATGAACAGCACAAGCACATGATTGATACACAAGTACATCTAATAGATTGAATAAAAAAGATTAGGTTAATTCTACCTCAGCTGCATTACCTGAAAAGCAAGACATGAAGTGTTCTAAGTCTAGTAAATGTGCAAGGTATTTCATTTCAGCCATTTAGCCTTATGTTAAAGTTAGCATATAAAAGCATACAGCAGTAGAAGATATTGCATGAATTTCAGTATGAAGAGCTGTTTCAGGAATGAATGTTATCAATATTTTAGTTGTGAATAGCAGGAAAACCTCATAAACAGAAACAATTCTTACAAAAGAGTATTCTCCTAATATTTATCTCTCTAGATAGTTTTTTTTTCTTTATAAACATTTTGTAGTATTTATGTAGTTTTTGGATCAAGTATTTGATTAGAACACGTATTTTATTTCCTGTTCAGTTAAAAAACAAGCTCAGTAAAGTGAATCAAGTTCTGTAACCTATAGCTACAAAATGGCCAATGCTGACAGCATTTACTATCATCCATTACCAGTACAGCAGAAAGCTGAAGAAAAATTTCAAGTTAAAGCAAATGGTAATGGTCTTGTTGTAATGATAAGTAGCTTTTTTAAACAAACAAACAAACATTTATTCCTGTTTATACACAAAACTGGAAACAATTCTTAAGGCTGAATTTTAAATGATGGTATCAGCACTGAGCTGAATGCTTAAACCTTTGCTAAATGCTACACCAGTGGCAGCTCCTACTGACATGTTAACATCTCATCTCCACGTAAACACTGAATCCCATTTGTTGTTACTATATCTCAGAGACGCTCCTTTAAGATCCAAAGGAAACGTTTCAAGTATTTGAAACACTGCAACGTAAACTTCTGAGGTAGTTAGTATTTGTTACGCTACAAAAATAGCAACCAACCCAAATTCCCCATTATCACAGAAAATAGCATTGACTGACTAACTGCATCTAACCATACTCGGAAACATAATGAAAAAACAGCAGGCATCATCCTGTTGCAGAAGAACTTTGTGGATGAACTTAACCACGTTTCAAGAACTAAGAGCGCTTACCTTATGCGAGGAAGTGACGGTGGACGTGGCAATGCCTTCTCCTGAAACAAGGCACCTAGCCCTTTTTCCAGCCATCTGTTCGCTTCGTATGCTTTTATGTAACCGATTCCAATTCCCAACATCGGACATCTTTATTTCATCGCTTTATCAGGAGACAGCTTAAAACCAGCTCTCTACAGAGTGGAAGCAAGACCCCCTTCGGCTACCAGATGCCTAACTACCTAAAGGTTTTTTAAAACAGCCTTCCTAGAAAGTCAGGGCATTCACATCTAACTGTGGCTGATATAAAACACACATTATGAGGAAAAGAGAAATGGTCTTCAAGGAGTTTTCTTGGGCTAAATAAATATTTTTTCACAGAATTCCTGTTGTGTGTTCTGAAGACTTGAGAAATAGCTTGAGATGGTTTCGGAGGATAATACTTCTCAGTCTGACAGGCAGTGTGAAAACCAGAGTAAAAGCCAAATCCCAGCTATCTAAAAAACACTTGCTGTAGGAGTAGCAGCCTTGTATAAAAGAATTGATGATTCTGGGCTTACGAAAACTATTACAGGGAAAATTTGGAACAGGACAGGAACACAAGAAAACAACCCAGACACTTCGAACAGCGATCTAGGCTGTGATTTTCCATTCCAGCTCCTATTTGTGGGGTCAAAGACAAACAGGTACATCAACATGAGCAATACTGGTGAGCAGACTTTCTGAATACTCTTTTCAAATGCCACATTATTTTAACAGGTGATTGTGCAAATAAGATGAAGTTTTGTATGATTTTAAAAATAATGATGATGCTGTTTAAGTGCAAAGATCAGTACCAGAAATACCTTTTTCCTCAGACTCTGGACTCCTCTCCAAAAAGATGCTTCTCTACCGGGTTCTGGTGATGCCTTTGCATCCCTCCCACCTTTGTTTCCTCACAGGTAAGGCTAACTGGGTCTCAGCTCGCCCAGCCCTGTTGAGGGCCCACAAGTGAGACCAGGCAGCTCAGTCCCAGTGGTCCTGGTTTGGCAGCGCTTCCAGGAAGGAGTGAGCAGAACTGGCTGACAGTACATGAAAGAAGTGAACTTAACACATTTTCACTTTTCAGACTCAAGAAGCTGGAATCATGGAAGTGCTTCTCAAAACACTGAACTGATGCTTGCTACAGCCTCTGTTTATCTAGGGGAAAATATCAGCAAGAGGATGTTCAGATGTGCTTCAAGCACCGCCCAAAAAAGAACGTATGCCAGCAGCAGCCATGTGAAGTCCGAGGAGCTTGCTGGTAATACAGATCTCCTGTGAGCAGCTCACTACAACCCTAATTTTAATTTGCAGTTCTAATGAAAGATATAAACTTTTATAAGCATCAACAAGGCTCAGAGAAGACCTAAATCCATTTCATTGCTCATTTAGCAGCTTCAGCTGTGTGCAATTAAAACTTCAGCATTAAATGTTAGAGAATAAAATAATGAGACACTTAAAAAATAATCTGTGCTTCAGTGGGCCATGCTCAGTAGGTTTCATATTATCATTTACAAGATAAATATAGAATCTGTCCAAAAGCAATAGCTTGTGTCTTATACGCCAGTATCCTTTCAATAGAACAATGGAAGAAATGGCTACTAAACGTGGGGGATTTTCCTGTATGTACACACAATACTGCTTCTTTAAGCACATCCGTGACTTACAGCCTCACAGCATTGATAACTTTCCTTTTGGCTTCAATAACATAAAAATAAAAGTAAATTGGGCTTCAATGAGATTTTCACTTCCCAAGGATGGTCTAAGTCTAATCTTTTATTAAAATAGCTATCAGTTTTAAGTTGATGGTTAAGAACGGTTATCTTCAGGACATGGAACAAAATTTTAAAGAATATTTTTTATTCATAAGAGAATCTTAAATACTCCCAAGATTACTTCGAGCTATGAAAACATGACACGTGCAGAAAAAAAAAAAAGAAACACAGTAAACATCATATATGTTTTACTGACCAAAAGAACTGTAGAGAAATGCAAATTAAAACCAAAGATGTACAGAAATATCAAAATAAATTACACTAAGTATTGGGAGAACACAGGTCAAAAGAGTAATGTGCTATACAGGAAAAATACAGTGTTAAACTTAAAAGAAGCAAAAAACAATGAGAAATACATACTTTATTTTCTCTTATAACAACTAAGATATTTTTTATTCCAGAAAAGCCAACATTACACATCTTCGTAGAAAAAAATATATACTTGGGGACGTCAAAGAATGCTACAGTTTAAAATGATGAAATGTTACAGCTTGCACACCGAAATTAAAAATGAAATGAAATTAAAAAATGAAATGATTACCAAAGTAATGCAGGTCAAGGGATCAAAGGTGAAGGGTCACACATTATTAAAAAGAAATCCAAAAGGACGTCTGCAGCAAGATCTCTGCAAAACAAAGGAGCTTCAGTAAGTAAAACTAATACCTTTCACAAAATCAAATCAAAATTCTTGAAATTAACAAACAAGACAATGCAGCTGACCCAGCTCTACCAGTCCAGTGGAGATAATTGGTACACCAGACCCTCCTGCCACCACAACCACACTCACTAGGGAGATCAGCTCGTGCTTTCAGCACGTTTTGGCTCATAAATATCTTTCCATTCAAGCACATTCCTGGTACATTTGTTTCTATACAAAATGCATTTCCAGAGCTCCGGACAGAAAGCAGCACTACCAAGCCATCGCGTAACCCAGAGCGTGAGGCGCGATGCAGAGGAAGCAGTCCTGCTCCACTGCTGCGGTCAGGGAGACGGCTATTTAGGGACACAACAGTCAAACGGGCGTCACTGTTGCTTTCAGAACATCTGTTTTTAGGTAAGTATCATATGCTCATTTTCCGTGAATAAAGCAAACTCTTGAAACTGGAAATATTGTAATTACTGACACACACCTACACTGAACCACTAACATCATAACGTATCAGTTTAACACTACAATAAAAAAGTAATTCAAATGTGGTTACCAAGACAAAGACCTCACCCACTAGAATTTCAATTACACAGAAGCTATAAAAAAAACTTCGTACCCATTTTCAAGCAAGACACAGTCAATTATCTTACCAAATTTATGCAGAGTGTGTAATATTTACATCAGATAGCTTTAAAAGACAGACACCCACCAAGGGCATTATATCCCTTCTCGTTTCTGCATTCCTCTCCTGTCTGCCTCTCAAGACATTAAGCTTCAGGAATCCCTCATCTGAATGAAAATAGCTTCAGGTTTGAAACAAAGAAACAAACAAACCCCAAAAACTTTACCTTCACAAAGTAAAGAAGCCACCGATGACAGAAAATCAGCATATTCAAAGTTGAAGGGTGTGCACTGATCTCATTTGCCTGTGCATTTTTCCAGAAAACACTTTACATCTTTCTGCATCATTCCCACTTTACATGCTCTTAGTTAAAAACTTGATGCAGAAAGCAGCCAGTTCTCTATTTTTAATATCCCCTTCATTAGCTGTACCTAGTAAACTTTCCAGCTGGAGCAACCTACATGTTGTAGTTAAAACTAAATCCCGTCAATTTCAGTGTTTATCAGTTCCAATCTGTTACAGTTAAAACAATCCACCAAAGCCTTTTTTCTTTCCCAATTAACATCTGATTTTTCTCTTGCCACAATACAGTTCTGCACTACCTGACCATTAGATCAGGCAAGGAAGCCCAGGAGACCCCAAGCTCAGAGGAAGCAGTAAGCCGGCTTCTAAGGAGGCTGACGCCCTCCCTCCTGCCTCACCTCCCTGGAGCACCCTGCCTAAGCTACACCAGCTCCTGTGCCGACAGTGCTGCAAGCGCTGCACAGCCTCTGGGCTGCTTTGGGTAAAGGGGAACCCCTGGCACAGGCCACAAGGAGCAAGCCAGCGGCTGGAAGGAGCAGGCCCGCCAGCACCTCCTTCCCCCAGAGCCTGGGCTCAGTCTCCTCCACCCAGCAGAGCTGCCTGCCGCTCCTGTGGACCTTCAGGAAAGAAAAGGCACACAGAGGCACCTGATTAAACCCATCTGGGTGCAGAGCATTTCCCAGCAGTCTATGGCCAGGCGCCAAAAGAGAAGTAAAAATTTAATGTGTGGTAAAATGTTAATGAGGAGCACTGTTGAAAGCACAACAAGAAAAAAAACTAGACGTTTTTATGAACCAACAAGTCAGCCTTCCCTTTCTTATCTCATCCATGTGCCAAGGCTGGATCTTTTAACAACAATTTAAGCTGCAGATTTTTAAGACAACTTCATTTTGGAGTAATGTGAGCCAGGAACAAATCAACTTACAAATAATTTAACAACAAAGATACAGGTTTTCAATGACTCAGAAGCTAATTAAATCCAGAAGGCATTAACACAAATTGTATTAACAGAAAGACCTCATATCTTAGAAATTCCTCAAAGGTTAGAAAAAAACAAAAGCCACACCACCATGGAAATGAAACCCAGACAGATATGTGCAGCCCCGCGAGGACATCCAGCATCTCGCCTGCAGGACAGCAGCTGGCTTAGGTTCCTAACGTGATTTTGAAAGCTACTAGTACCCATTATGAAAGCCTGAAAGAATCTATGAAAGTAACAGGTATAAAGCATTTTCCTTGAAGTTTGTGCTAGAACAGGCTATTTTTCCCCCTTCTCTCCCTGATATTTTTTATAATGAACTTTTATAATGAAAAAGACAAAAGAAGACCAACTTATTAAAAAAAGAAGAAATGATTCAAGGGACTGAAAAGTAATAGCTTAGTTTGAAAACCCTCTTGTGAGAATGTCATTGTGCCTTTTTAGTTTTGTGGAACTTGTGATTTATTCCTGCTAATTTGTTAACTGTCCACTATTAAAGAATTACTGCAGACATCGGTAAATTAACCAGGGCTGTTTCCCCTACAGTCATTTCTTAGTTGTAAATACAAACTTTGGTGCTGAAGTATTTCAAGTAACTTTTTTTAAACAGCAGGCAAACACCACCAGGTCACCCATCGCCCACATGTCCCTTGGCATTAAACCCAAGGCAGACACAAAGCACAACAATGCCTGCAGCATTTTGCCAACTCAACTGTTGTCTACCAGCCAGCAAATGCTTCCCTGCTCCTGTTTTCATGATCCTCAGCCATGGTTGTGAACAACTGGTTATAGAGGCTGATTTCAAAGGAACGAGTGCAAAGACTTTCTTTTCTCAACTTCTCCTTTGCTGCAAGAGATTCTTCCTCCTCCTCCCACAGATGGAATGTTGTTCCCCACAATGTCCCAATGATCACCACACTTTCTGCGGAACACAAATTTGTTTCACTCAGTCCTTTTTCTTTAGTACTACCCTTGCATAAAATCTTCATTTGTACTAATTTTTCCTTCGTGTCTAGTTTTCCTTTTTTTCCCAGATTCCTTGATTTTTCTCTTCTAAGTGCATAAGTCACACTTGGAAGTACTGAACATAAGACTGAAAAGACAGGACTTCAATCACTTACAAAACGTAATAGCCTCAGTTTCCATTCATTTGACAAGTGAACCAATTCATTTGTGTTTATGTATGCCAGTCCCCAGCAAAGAGACATTTAAATTGACTTTGTAAATTGACTTTGTTGTAACATTTTCCTTGTAAAATGCAGTTCAAAGTACAACTCACATAACACACTAGGCAGTATTTTACCCAGTGCTGGGCCAGCTGGAGACCCAAATATGTGATGCAGCAGTACCTACAGCTACCATGTGTGTTCCTGTACACAAACACCTAAATAGTAATTGAATTAATGCACTCCAAATCTCTTATATTTGAGGAATGGCTTGCTTACTACAGAACTCCAACTTTTTACCCCCACTATGCTGGATTCTGTGTTTCCTGATCATACATTTTGGAGTAATCCCATACCACAAAAGGTAAGAACCCCAACAGAAGACGCAATCTAGGAAATGCAGACTAGGTTTATGTAATATCCCAACACAATTTCCCACATTCCTAGAGCAAGCACCCTGTGTTACCACAATTTCTAATTGTGTTAAGTACACAACAGACAAGGGACGAGACCACCACATACGTGTTTAATTTGGTGATAGGACAATTTGAAAGAAGGCAGCATTCAAAGGAAGAGAGAACCAGACCATTCACTCAGTTAGTCGCTGACTTAAAGTATTTTAGTACAAGAAACTGTTGCCAAAACCCGTCCACATCACAGAACTCAGTTATGCAGCACTTCTTAGTCATTTCAAATTAATGTGACATAAAAAACCAGCAGGCACAACGTGGCTTTGGCAGGCGAGTTCAGGGGACTTCGCAAGCTACACCCACCGCGTATTCTTGAGGCAGTGCATACAGTTCAAATGAACACTCACTGATCCGGTCCCAGGACTTCGTTAGCACTTATCCTAGAGCATGGGATGTTTTCCATGTGGGACATACAAGGTGCTCTGCCCTTTGCTATTTTTTTGCATGATGTGCAGGACCTTCAAATGATCGATCAACTGATTTTTACATAAACTGCCACATCTGTATTACTCAACTAAGGAGGGACTTAAAACCCCTATACGTGCTAGCTAGAGAAGCCTATAAGCCATGCGGCAATACAGGCAGCAGCCATGAACACCTAACAGTTAGAATTGCTGAATCCAAATGCCACCCATACAATGTAGAACAGCCAAAACCATCTGGGATCGATGACAGCTCTGTGGCAGTGGTGCCGCAGCTCCTCATACAGAAATCTGTCCTTTGACTCAGAGCAAAACGTACCGAGGTTCCTGTACTACTCCCTCTGCAGGGAATCATCTCCAGGGGAAAAACAAAGACACAAAGAAACAAACAAACAAACCAAAAAGAGAACCCAGAACTTGATGTGCAAATTTAAATCCAGCCATGACAACTAATCAGCTTTGCATTTGTATGAATTACTAGTTGGGAAGTGAAACAATTCTTTGCTTTTTTGAGATTTCTGTGCTGGATTCATCCTTTATAGGTTAGCTCTCATCATCAAAAGAACGATTATTTTTCACTTTTATCTGGCAACAACTACACTGAGCCCAAGCTTTTAAGAATGCCAGGCTGAGTGACAGACCGAAATCCTATAACGAGGAAACTCCTTACAGTAGAGAAAATAAACAGCTATACTTCACTGGTCAATGTCTGGACAAAAGGCACTTTAGTTGCATGTTTTCTTTTTTATTTCACAGAAACAAAGCTTGTGTCATCATTTGCTTTGTGCTTCTGCCACTCTGCTTCCCATAACCTCAAATATCTTGACCTAGTTGGCAAGTTTCAGCTGCCCTTCATAGCAGGGGAGATCTCAAACACTGAATGCCTATGGATTACATGAAATAGCAACAGCTGGGTACAGAAGGTGCCAAGTTAAATACAACTGATGTAAACAAAGCCTGTAACAGGACATTACCTTCATATTGAGCATCAAATTAATCACACACAAGATTCAAAGGCCCTGTTATAAACGCAAAGAAAGCTTTCATTAATTTTTACAGCCTTATCAGATAAAAGATAATCCAAACCAGGAGGATGAAAGCCACAGAAAACTACAGTTCTGACATCAAGCGGCACCCACAAAAAAAATTTACCTCCAATACAAACAGAACAACAGTCCTAAGAACGAGACAAAACAGCTTGGCTCTGATGCCTCGGTACATAAAGGCAAAGTGCTGTGTATTTGGTTATCCTCCTGATGCTCTTCTCTTTCTCCCAGCACCAGTTTTTAATCGTCTACAGGTGCTCTGAGCACAGGCGGGCTCAGCATCTTTCTCCCGACTCAGCATGCTTTTTCAGTGCCGTGTCCCAGGACAGGACAGTCCCCGCACCCTGCTGCACCCGCAGGCTCCCCAGCCCTGCCCCGCGCCCACACCGCTCAAACCAGGTGCTGTGGAGGACCAGCTGGCTTCCCAGCCATGCTGCTCCTCTTCCCTGCAGTTTCCACAAGTTTTACTACCCTTGTATTAGGAGGTTTATACCTAGCCTACCTATATATATATGTATTTATAATATATATTTTGAAAGAAGCTTAAGCAGACATGATTGTCCCCATAGCTCTAAAACAAAGTAATCTTAAAATGGTTTCAGGCTCCTTTGCCAACAGGGGACACCCTTAAAATAGTCTTTAAAAGGAGATTCCTTATACCTGGAGGCCAGCTTCCAACGCTTTCTCTACAGAGAAAGGCAACGCAATGGCAGACCCACCAATGGAAGCAGGTCTTGGTCTACACTGTGGCTCTAGGCTGTCTGTGTGGGGCCAAAGTTGGACCTTTAAAACCTAAGCTACCTGAAAGCCAACTAGAACAGTATTTGGCAAAAGGCAGCACGCTGATCAAGACGTAATTTACATAGTATAGACAAGTCATACTGGTGTTCGAGAACAGGGAACTCGCAAGTACAGCATCTTCACTGGCATCCATAACCCAAGGAACCAAATTTGTTACTTGTAACTTTACTCATGAAGACAGCAACTGCAATCTCAGATTGGAAAAAAAAAACTTTTTGCATAAAAAAACACCTTTTTATGTAAGGCTGCAGAATTACGCATCTTCAGAGTAAGGTTTTTCAAGCATTGCAACAGCAATCAAAAAAAAAAAAAAAACAGATAAATGGGCCAATACACTACAACTCTGTTCATATAGATCAATCTAGTTTTCACCTTCTAAACTCATTTTTCAATCAGCAAAATTACTCATCTGTCTTCAGCACTGTTCCTTAAACCTCTCCGGGGCCCATCAGCAACTGCTGATGTAGGACATGCCACACTCAGAACTTGTGATCCAAAGTCCACAATTGTCTTTTGATATATGACTCACCTTATCTGAAGTTCAGTGAAACCAGATTTTTAAAAAATCTAATAAGCTTCCATGAAAAATAAATGAAAAGCAAAGTTCCTTCCATCTGAAATAGTCACTTAAGGTTTGCTGGGAGGTTTCATTCTTTTACCTAAGATCCGTTCTCATCTGTTCTGTCCATTCACGTAGCACATGAAACAGTAAAACCATTTCCTGAACAAACCAAATGCACACAGTTGCATCTCTACATTCAATAGCAGGCAGGCATTCACAGCAAAGCCTGTGTACAAACACATGCTCGCATGAACATTCAAAACAAGCCAATTGCTAGAGTATGTTTAAATTATTTTTTTTATTTAGTTACCGATAAATATAAAAAAGTTAATTCATTCAATCAGACTGACTTGGAATAAAAAGAGGACAACACATTATCCAGAACAATACGTTTTCATCCATTTGCTACACTTTACAGGATTCAGTTTGGTCCCAGGTCTCCAATACATTAACTGCACAACACTGCAAAATCAGCCATTTTTTAAGACTCAGACTATTTCAACGTTGGCCCTAACGTTCAACTAAAAGGAAGGAAAAAGTCAGATTTTCCCAAGAGGAAGACAGGGAATCTGTCTCTGTTAGAGCACAAAGAACATAACAGGTATTAGTCGGCTTCTGTTAAAATTCCTGAACGATAACCTTTCAGTTCTGCTCAGTCACTGAGCCTGCAAACAACGCTTACTAATTATGTAAACATGACTGAGAAACTGCAAAAGCAAAGCCAATAGCAGATTTCCTGCTTTGTACATTAGGCAAAGCACAGAATTTCATTAATTTCACAAAATAAACCCATAATGAAGTGCTTCTGTTAAACAAATTTCCGTCTCTTTCACTGATCAGCCTTAAATCATAACCACGCACACAGTGAGAAAACCACCCCCACGCGCTAGGCTGCGTCAGGCAGGTACACACACAGCTTGTGCCCAATTCTGCTCTAATGAGTGCGTAAAAGCATTTCCCTCAGATTTCATGTTCAGAGCTTTTTCTCTTTCAAATGAAGTGTTTTTTCTTACATTTCTGTGCCTGAGTCAAGAGGGGGGCTGCACACTTGGAAGCACGGTGAGCTTTACCAACAGCCGGTAGCACGAGGATTCCACTGGGCAGGGCCCAGCAGAGGCAAGCCCTGCTAATGTCACCCTCAGCCAAGGGAGGCGTGACCACAGCCTTCGGGCCTCATGGATGCTCTGGCTGGTCCAACATATAGCAAGCAGTTTGTCCTCAAGCAGGTACTTCCTGGTTTACTCCCAAAAGCTGAAGTGAACTCTTTTCAGCGACCGGCCCAGCACAAAGCTCTCGGCTCCGAGCCCTGCCCAGCCCCCAGCCGCTCACCCAACCTCTGTGCCCGCATCGCCCCGCAGGGAGAAACGCAGGGCAGCCATCGGGCAGAACAGGAAGCAGGGAAGTTCCTAATAACAGCACTTGATAACATCACTGCAGTACATTATACTCCGTGATCATGTGGGCAGCAGAAGCAATTAGTCAAAATTAAATATTCTTGTTGCTCTTCAGAGATCACAGGGCTGATGCAGACAGTGAAGGCATTCCAGCTTTGTAAGTGCTGGCTGCTCTACAACTGCAATGCTCGTTTCCAACAGCCAGCCTGTTGTTTCAGGAAACTCGGCACTTAAGCAAAACATATCTGAATTAACTGGAGCTTAATGGGAAGCATTAAATAAAACATACTGAAAAATTCTGCAGTCCTCACGAAGTTGTAACAAGCACTGCTGCTTTCAGAGTTTTGCCCTCTTGGGAAAGCATCCCCAAGTGTTGCCGGCTCACACAGGGGATGCCGGGACCTGTACAGGCATCCCTTCCTTGCTCTACCAGGAGTGATGATGAAGCCTTCATGAAAATGGCCCTATGCATTATTACAAAGTTTACATTCAAATATTAAACTTTGCATTCATTCTGGTGCAGGTAATCCAAGATTTTTTCCTGTTCCAGTTACCCCATATGCCTGCTCTCAAACCCATGAATTTATAACCCGTTAAGCTCCTTTGATAAATAAGGTGGGAACTGGTATGCTAATGTAGTAAAGGGTTACAGTACATCATACTGGCCAGGGGCACCCGAAAAGAAATAGGTGTTTCTCATTTTCATATAGAAGTGTTAATTCTGAAATACGCTTAAAAGCATTAACAAACAAAAGAAGAAAGAAGAAATAGGCCCTGCTGCTCCACCATTACCCAGAGCAGTGGGTGGATGAACAAACTCATGAGGACAGAAGCCACAGAGGTAACTGGCTGCCTGGCCCCTATTTCCTGGGGGCCTTAAAGTGAACTTGAATTGCAGGTGGCAGACAACATTACCACTTACACCTACTCTGTGCTAGCCTAAGAGCTAGCCCAACTGCTCAAGACTCACTTCCTGTATCAGTCTGGGTCCCTCATGACTCTCAGGCAATTCTCCAAACCTTCTGAATCTTCGCTGCACTTTTGGGAAAAAAAAAAAAAAAAAAAAGATGAGAAATAATTCAATGTCAAGTGGAAAGGAAGAATGTCACTATCTTGCAAGCAAAGCAGAAATGCAAGACTAAATCAGAGACATAAATGAGCATGCAACTGAAATTCACTAATGCAGTGTTGTATGTTGACTTTCCCCAGTAACAACAAATAAAACTCTCCAGATGAAAACTGGAATGCTGCTCTGAAAAGTTTCAACAAACGCATGCAAACATACAGCTGCAGTAAGCACTTCCAGTGCAGCAGTACGTAAAATACCACAATACAATGGCTATACTCAGTCGCAAATTTGCCTTTTTTTTTAAAAAAAAAAAAAAAAAGTTAAAGAACTCCTACACTAAATAACATCTTAAAAGTTTTGCAATTGCACTTACTTGCATATTATCAAGCAATAACTAAACTTGAAATTTCTAAAAAAAAAATAAATTGAAAAACAAAAAATGTTAAATACCCCATCAGCAAAAAATGGCATTTCTTGCTTGACCCTCAAGAAACGCCTATGCACATTTAACAAGTATTACTGTTTCTTTCTACCATGGCAAGTCTGGGATTTTCCCTGCAGAGAACATAAATATAGAATGTGGCCAGAAACATCAGCTCTAAGTAATATTTACATTTTGGATGTTTAACTTTTTCGTCTTTCTTTTACTGTGTCATTAAGTGTTTACAAGGATGATTAATGACTGCGGCTGCCAACTCCATTAATGAAAAGCATCTCTGCTCAAAACTGCAATCCAGTTTTTGGCAAGCACTGTGCAAAGACAAGGTTACATCAACACCCTTCAGCCCCTGCACCTATTTGTGTCACTGAAATAGCACAACAGTGTGGGAAGCTCCCAATTCCTAGATCATTCTACCCAAAGCAGCAGGTTGAATTTCCTGCAGACAACATTACTCGCTGCCTGAACTGATTACCAGTTAATGAGCCAGTGACCTTTGCCTCCTCTGTTAGGGGACAGCTCGAGAGAAGAGTGACAGCGAGTGCCAGGCAAAGGCAGATGCCCCAAAACCGCCAGAGCACAGCTCCCACCCAGCCCCGCGCCCCCTCCCGGAGCCCCACCACTCAAGGCGAGCACACTCAGAGATTTCCCTGGGGGAGCCCAGGCAGGCTGGGAGCACAGCACGGGGCAGCCCAGAGGCATCACCGCTCCTCCCAGCCAACTGCAGCAGGTGCCACGCTGGGGAAAGCCCTTGCTCCAGCAGCCCCCTAGAGCTAGAACCAGCTGCATTACACAAATACTGAAACGGGTCAGAACGAATGGCAACTAAAACCAAGAGCAGAGCACCCTCACAAACACAGCTCTGCAGAATTTTCTCGCAAACTTGCCCTAATGTGAGAAACCATACAAAAATCCCCTTTCTGTCTTCCCCAGAGCAAAACAAATAAAAGCACACACACTTTCACAGGCATCTCAAAAATGTAAATCTATAATTAAATGGCTTGGCTAGCCTTATGATTTTGTGTCACTGGGAAAAAAAAAAAAATTAAATTGGAAGGAACACCTCCTTCACTGTGAAATATAAAAACATCATAAACTTGATTTAAGAAGAGATGACATCTTGATATGGAAATATATTTCCATCAAACATTTTAGTTAAAACTGCATAATCTGGCTGAAAGCAAACATCTCAGTAACATGTTCTAAGCATTTTTAAATGCTCCACTCCTCTTGCTGCTCACCACGCTATTTTAGTAAATGTGAAGTCAACCACAACCTATCCAGTTCTCAAAGGATTTTGCTTCTCCAGGCTAATTACCCAACCCACAGCAACGTATGACCATTATCCTCAGTCTACAGATCAAAGTGATCAGAAAAAGTTATTTGCCTGTGTTCCCACGGTGATGCCCTGGTACAGGAAAGAACAAACCCCAGCTGCTCCTTGACCTCTGCACTGAGTGTTTGCAGCATCTCATTTGCAGACAACAAAATCCTTGGTGGATCCCTACCACCAGGTTAACATGTAACGCACACCCTTTAGATCAGCTCAGCCTGATGGCTGAAAATGTTTGCACTTCATTTTAAGGGCACACAAATGAGTATAAAAGCCACACGTAGATTTCCTTGAGATATTTCCGTACAAAGTAGCACAAAAAGCATTGCTGACAGGTGCCCCTGGGTGGGAGATGGGCGCAGCCCTGGCCACATCCCTTCCCACGCCCCCAGCACCCTGCCCCACCTGGAGAAGCCCATGGCAGGACTGCCTTGTCCCAGCCCGAGCAAGGGAGGGCATCAGCCTCAAGGCACCATCACATCCATAAGGTACTTGAGGCACTGTCTGCTGGAGTTCAACACAACGCTCTCAGACACAGGGTTTAATTTTCAGGCAGTCCTGGGTGTACCCAGTAGCTGGACTCGATGATCCTTGTGGCTCCCTTCTGCCCTGGGATAGTCTGTGGTTCTATAAACCTGCCTGGCGGTGAGACACCTCACAAGCAGCACTGGTAGTTTTGAAATTAACACAAAGATTCTTTAATTACCACTTTATAAAACATGCTTTTCCCTTCAATAAGTAGTAACTTGTGCCTTCTCCAGATATTCAGAACACCTGTGTAGTCAGACTAGAAATACTATCTCTTAGGAACCAACTCTGAAATGTAGGCCAGCATTATTATTCAATTATACCCTAAGAAAAATTGAAGTTTTGTAGCACCGAAGATTTAAACTTCCAGGTGGGGAAGAGAACATACTCTCTAGGCTAAGTTACCTCTTCCCATATAAATAACGGAACTCTTCCAGGAGTTTACCTAGGCACAAGATTCTGATTTTTTGCTCTGCCCTAACAAGGCCAAAAATCTCCAGTATAAAATGGCACATTCTCTGTGTCTTCCGTCCTTAATCAGACTGCTCAAAAATTAGGCTAGTTAGGCTAGTTATTTCAGGGAACAATGCCTTGCAAGAAAAAACATGCACTGTTTGGGGTTTTTGTGGGTGTTCGCTGCTGGTGGTGTTTTTTTGTTTTTGTTTCCTTTTTTTGGTTGGTTGTTTTTTTCTGAAGTCATTATACATTTTCAGTAGCAAGGTAACATTGTTTAATATTACCAAAATATCAAATTTTAAACAATTTTGAAATATGTCAATAAGATGATACAAAATTTGAATCAGACAAGTGACACACACATGAGCAACAGTCTCCTACTGTACCATTAGTCAGCTTCCACATTTGCCTTTAAGTCTAGTTTAAAGCTCATTTTAACATTTAATATGATTTTATTATTTAAACAACAGGTTTCAGAGCAACTGAATTTGTATTCTGTAACTAATAGGGCACGTACTCAAAACAAATACATAAGCATCGAGAAAATTTGTATGTTTAAGAGTAGCAGATTTAACTACCTCATTAGTGTTCCAGCGGTGTCTCTCCTTCGGTAAACTTGAACATTTTGGTAGACATTCAAGCAGCTTCTTCGGTAAAAAGATTTTTACATGACTGCCATTGCTGTTCCCATGATCATCTAGGAAGAGGAGAACACACATGATATATACAAAAGAGAAGAGGTGGTTTTTGTTAGTAGATCCCAGTTACAACACAACTTGGAAATCTAGCAGTTCACGTGTCAAATAGCAGGTAATGTGCCATTGCAAATACAAATACAGCCTTCTGCGAAATTCCACTTTTATTTCAGAAACAGAAATACTGTTTAATTCTGTACGGTTGCAAAGAAAATAGGTGCGATGGATTTGTGCACAAGCACGTGTGTGTGTGCTTACCTGTGAGTATTTTAGCTTATTATTTCCCTCTGAGAGGCTTTTTTACAAGCAATAACAAAACATTATAGAAGCTGTGACCACAGCAGTATGACCTGCCAGGAAAGTCGTAAATGACGTTCACACTAGACAGGATTTGCAAGTAAGTAACCACGGAGCTCTTGTACCTGCTATAATTTTGTCAAGCTGCAGCAGAAATGCAACTGAAGGTCTATTAGTTCATTTAAAACTCTATAACACACTGTACCTGTTTGAAAACAAGTTACTTTTCTTTGCATAACAGCTCAGAAAGTAAATGTAGCTCCTCAAAATGAATGAGGCAGAAGGATGGAAATCTTCCTGCCTCACTACACTCAGGTGTCTCAATAGCAGGAATACTGAAGAATACAAAATCATTCTTTTTTGTTGCTAAAGAAAGATGGAAGGTGCACTGATGTCCATTAAAAATAAAAAGACCCCCCAAAAAACCCAAAGCCCCAACAACAGCCCCTTCAGCCTGGCAGAAGTCCCAGAAGCACCAACATCATTGTTTCTCTACCATACTTCAAGCAACACCTGGAGAATCGGGGCATACATCCAAGCTGTGCAAGCTACTACACAAGAGTAGTATCAGTTCTCCTTCTAAAGCCTGCCTTACTTTCCTCTGCTTTTGTCACACTCCTTGCACACCACTGCCCAGAATCTCTTACACACAGACTTCCTCAGCCAGATTTCACCCTACAAAATTAACTCACAGTAATTTCACGTTTGGAATATTAACTTTTTCCTTTAGCACATCTCATCATTTTATGCCATTGAGCAGATGCCAGTTTCATGACAGAACTCCTGTGTAATTATGTACAACGTTGAAATTTGCGGTGACCTGTAGCAAAGAAAAGTGAATCCGTGCCACAATCATGTTAGAAAGCAGACTAAGAACACAAACTAGTAGCTGAACACCCCTAGTATTTTTAAAGGTTGATTATAGTCCTGGATGTGTCAAGTTCAACAACATACATGCTGTTAAATCAGCTACTCACGCAAGCACAGCAGATGCCTTTACAAGATAAGCAGTGATGTGCAGGATAAACATGAGCTGTTCTGCAATTTATGAGCACCACACGTTCGGTGAGCTGGTGGAACTCCACCATGGCACTGTGTTAGCCCAGCTGCACAGGGATGGCCAGCAGCACACAGGAGGGTCGTGCAGCGCCAGGCCGTCTCACAGCACCACGCACCAGGCAAGGCCATTGGCAGACACCGAGGGCCGGCAGGGCCGTGCCGGAGCAGAGCAGCGGCTGGCCAAGAGCCGACCACGGCTCCACAACAGCACGCTTCCTCTGCCGGCTCGTCGCAGCCCTGCCTCCGGTGTCACAAATGTCACTGGACAGGGCTTCATGGCCATGACTTTCTCCCGATGGCCTGCACACGCACCCGTCACACCATCGCATCCGGCTGCCCGCCAAGTGCCCAAGCGAAGCGCCACGAGCATGCACCTGGCAACCCGTGGGGCTGAGAGAACACCAGCTCACGCGGGGCCAAGAATGGAAGCCGGCAGAGCCCCACCAGCAAGGCAATCCCCCAGCAGGTGGCACTTGTATTCAGATCTGCCATCCAATTTAGCTGGTACCTGCTTAACATTCCCTGTATTAATTTCATATCGTTTTCATTTCTCATTCAAAATACTGCTTTGCACTACATTCCATTCATTAAGAAGGCAAAGCACTTTACGTCACATGTTATTGCTTTTATAAGTCAAATGACATCCCCAGTTGCATCTCGTCAGCTTATTTTCCACACACACATTTTAACTGTCATTAACTGGGTAACCTCCCCTAACCTCCTTATCAAGCAAGTCCTGTATCATTCATTCATTCTGCAAGGCTGGCAAACCTACAATTATTCAGCTCATTTTTTCTCCCACTGTCATAAGTTATTAGCATTAATAATCCAGAAAGTGCCTATGGACAGATCCCTTAAAAAGGTTTTGGTGTAAGTTACCAGAACTTGCTAACTTTAAACCTTCCAACACGCTTCGCTAGTAGCTCGTACCTTGGTATTACTACAGCGATGGAAGGTACTTTTCATCATCCTGTAATGTGACTGTATCTTGCGTATGGTCCCTCTTTCTGCATTTAATAATGACATTTCAAAAAAAAAAAAGCCCAACACTGAAGACTCACCTTCCCTGATGTCAGAGGGTCTAACATGGAAGGGGATCTGCCTTTCTGCTCTAGGAATGTCCAGCTGCACGGTCAGAAACACACACAGTTACATAATGTGCAGTGAACGCTTAATTCAATCACCTCTGAAACAGGTCTGACCTTGAAAAATGATGGAACTGACCAACTAACTATGAAGATTGAACAAGAAATACATCACCCTAAATGATGCTCGCACACCTGCTTTGTAAGTTAGTTTCCTTTCTATCTAGTGGAATCATTCATGACAATCCTAAACCTGAAAATAGTTCTTCTACGTTTATCTACTATAATTTTATTTCTTGGACTTTGAATATAGAAATGTACTACTTGGAAGTGCTTCTATTTCCAAATGGAGGATAGTCTATGCAGATAAAATGGCAAAGCTTGGCACAAACGACAAGAATTTTCTCCCAGCTGCACCCACTGGTGTTGGCAGACTTGGTCAGCCCCGGACCTCCACTCCATTGATTCAGCTTCCTTCTTCAGAAAGCGTTTTCCATCTGCAGATCGCCAACATTGACTTTTCAGAGTTTTAAGTTCTTCCAAATATCACCTGGCTACTCTTGTTCCTCACAAACGCAATCCTTTCCACTAGGACATGTAAATCTTTAGGGAGGTGGGAAAAAAAAAAGTAACCATCCTTGGGTTTGAAACAAATCCAACATTTCTAGTCAGCCTGATGTAGCCACCCATCTACCATGTAGTCTTAGGATGAAGTTGGAGGAATATGAATCAATCCAATTCACATCTGAATTACAGAGCAACCATCAGATCCCAGAGGGAATATTGTACATTCACTTAGGACTAAATATTCCTCTGTAGTTTAATATATATATATATATGTATATTGCAATTTCACAATGCTTATTTGATTTTCCTGTGGAAATGCAAGCCAGATTTGTGCTTGAACTTTCACCCTAGTATGCTTTTTGCTATGGATGTGACTTACGACATTGTGATCTGCAAACCCACCCGGTGTCAATAAAAACTGCTTTTGCAAGCAAAGCTGCACTTGCACAAGAAGGATTTGCCAGTAAAGCTCTATCGACAGGATTTTTTTTTTAGTGTAAAGCTGGCCACAGCTCAAAAATGCTTCCCAAGGCATGCACAGCTGATTTGGAAAATTACAATAAGGAAACGATGTAGGCCGCTTTACTTCAGTGTAACGTATCTCACCGTAATTCAGTATGAAAATCCAAAATATAAGTTCCATTAGCAGTATTCAAGATTACTCATTAGTGAGACAAAAATCATGTGAAATTAAGAAAGTACAACTGTTATAAAGTTCATAGAAAGTTCCATATTAATTATACCACATAAACCCTTCGTAATTTTATGGGTTTGTTCATGCTCCTTGCACTTTATCCTCCCATGGGATGCAACATGGGCCATAAAACTTGAAAGCTCACAACAGCAAATCACAGTGAGCCTCTATTCTACCCCTGCTCTCCAAACATTCCCTCCCCCCCTTTTTTTTAAACTGGTTCTTAAATTTTCTGTGATCCAGAAGGTGAATTTAGTTCTCTAAACCATTTAACTACCACAGTTTATCAATATAATGTATAATTGGGGAATACAGAAATGTCTGAATGGGTGTTGATCAAATGCTGATTTGCAGACAGTTCTATTTGGGATATAAATATAAAGAATAAGCTCATAAAATCCCAAACAGAAGTTTTATAAACTCATTTTTATGAAGTAATAATGTCAGTGTTAGCCATTTGCTAAACTACCTCACAGAAGAGGTAAGAGGTATCCAAGTGTTACCAACAGGTGTTTTTGTGTAAAACAAACAGTTAAAAGCACGCTGTCAGTATTAGCTACATAAAGGGAATGGGAGGCCACCAAGAGAATGAGAATAATAGGAGTAAGAATTTGCCATTTAGCTTCTTACAGCTTCTTAAGCAGCAGAACCAAGTAAAAAGTGTTCAGAGCTGGTACCCACACAAGCACAGGAAACACAGGCTACATGAAGTCATCCAGTCCTTGACAAAAGGCAGCATGAACCCATGCAGCCCCTCCTCACAAGGAAAATAACAAACGTGTGCCTTACTGAAAGTTCAGACGCGACTGCACCAAGGCCTGAAGCCCAGCATGAACTCCACCATCCTTCCTCTCAAGCTGCATTTCTCATCCTAGTGGGTTTTCTGAAGCTCTGCCCCTTTGCAGAAAACAAAACAAGCAAATCCCAAAACTCACTGTTCTTCCAACACTTTTGAGTTCTCACTCGCTTTTCAGATGACGATATGAGAAGAAAAAGACAAGAATAAGAGTTAAAGTATCTGTATTTGTTTGAAAGAAATTAATGGAATTATTTTGCAACTCCTATCCCACACGTTGGCTGACGTTGATATCCGCTGGGTCCCAGGGTGTGGGTAGGCATGTAAGTACCCTTCAGGTCCCACATTCGGTCTATATTCTTTTATTTGCTGACTTCTGGACACAGCCAAAACCAGTAAATTCAATCTGGCAAAAAGATATCTGAAGAATCGTTCCCAATCAAATATCTGAGGGACTGGCAGACTGCATGGAATAGTTGAACTTTGTTCCTGGCAGTTTCAATCAGTAAACAAGCAACAACATAGTCAAAATCAACAGCTTTTGGTCTGTTTTCTAGAAATATTTGGACAATTACATTTGCAAATCTCTTGGCAACAAAACCAGATTTCTAACTGCCCGTCAAGACGATACAACCAAGTCCAGTCCTCCAGTGCCACGGCGAGGCAGGGCTCTGCGGGGCTGCAGCGCTTGGTCCAGCACTTGCCAAGCAAAGGGACTTGCGACTGCTGGGTCGCCTCCGTTGCGCTGCCCTCACCAAGGACAGGCAGGCTCGGAGGAGGCCTGAGGGGAGGATGGAAGGAAAGGTACAACCAGCGAACTAGGAGCAAGAGAAGGGGAATGCGCACACAACAGTGTGTCCAGCTCTAACTGCTTCCTGCGGGGAAAACCAGGCAAAACAAGGAAAAACAGAAAGGATTAGGAAGAAATAACACAAACAGTAGAGTAACAAGGACGAATAATGAACTAATTTTTCTCTAGTAAGTTATTGGATCTAACCTAGTTGCTTGGAATATTTTTGATAAATACTTTGATGCTACGACAAGCTCCAGGAACCATTCTAAAACTGTAAGAAATACAATTACAGCTAAAAACCCGCTGCTGCATATTGTAGCCCTGGTTCTCCCCACAACAACGTATGCTTTGTAAGTCATTTTATCCTTTTCACATAGCAAAGTTCATTGACGTTTTATAGCTGAATTCAATTTAAACAACATAGTTATATAAAACTGCAAATGGTGCGTTTTGGGGAAGAGTTGATGGCACAATCCTTAATGAAAGTCTCCGCTCTGCTCGAGGAGGTCTGGCTTACACAATTAGCTATTTATTTCTTACGTTGTATATTTATCACCAGGCTCAGCTTTGCTATCGCACTCAGAAGTGCATCTCCCTGATCCAACAGAAACAGCTATCTCTATTTCACAGGCTCCACCTTTTTTCCTCCCGTGTCAGCCACGTGGGCAGGGGAATAAATCCCCCTGCTAACCATACGAGACAAAGGGGAATTTGGTTAAACCCAGAAGGTACACAGACGTACCTTTATTTTGACAACAAGCTACAGGAGTATTAAAATGGTGCATCTACTTTATTTTTTTCCTGCATTTCACTAACATGTTTATGCATGACTTTCAGAGTGTTGCTTTTAAACATGACAAGTACAACAGAACAAACAGACCAACACTTGCTGGAGCCAACCACTCGTTTGTTTTAGACCTGTCATCGATTCCTTCGTTCCTTGGTTTTCACTCAGATTACATCAGATTCAACTGCAATGAAACAATGAAGAAATGGGTATTCTTAATCAAGCCTAGCAAAAACAAACCAGCAATTTTTAGTTTTTAATGCTACAAACTTTCTGAATGTTACCACAAATTTTCCACGAGTCCCAAATTATTGGCTACAGTTAGTGAAATTAATTACTTTTGCTGTAGCAAACTGTTACTGCACTGACTTCTACAGACAAGACAATAAAGGAGAGATGGTAACTTTGCAAAAAAAAACTGCAACACCCTCTAACTTCAATAAACCGTAATACTGCATCAGAGCTGGCTTCTGGTTTCACAGTAATTAACATTTTGTCATTTATCCTTTTCAAATATTGCAATTCTATTTCTACAAAAACCTATCTGTGACTCCACTTCCACAGCAGCAGAGCTACTCTGACTCTACACGCTATGGCAGCACCATTCATGCATTTTTTTATTATTATTTATTTTAACTCCGAACAGTTTCAGTCTTTGGGTTTGAAAAGGTATCTGGAGAGCTGGCAGGAAAAAAACAAAACCCTTTGGTCTGACAGTGTGACAGGAGCAGGAAGATGCCGAGCTCTCCAGCAGTGACGGGAGCACCCCCGTGCTGCCACTTAGCTCCTGCTCGCCCAGGGCAGTGGCTGCTCCTCTGCACACCCCATGCGCCCTGGGGAAGCGGCACCTTCAGCACTGCCCCAAAAGAGGGGTTAATAGGGAAGCCAGCATCTCTAGGCATACCTGCCTTTTAGCCCCAGCAGGGTTTAGAACAGGTTAAATACAACACAGGGCCAAAGGGGTTCAGCAAGCTACAGAAGATGAGAACAGAAGATGAAGACACAAAGCGAGGGGAAAAAAAAGTGGAAGACAAAATCTCAGCAAGGTGTGCAAGAGAGAGGCTGGGAAACACCGAAAACGCAAGAAGCCACTGGAAGCACCGTGCTTTAATTAACAAGGCACAGCCTTCCACAACGCAATCCACTAGCCTCATTTCACTCCGCGGAAGTTTTTTTTTCCCTGCAGATATATTTGGTTTATTGAAGCAGAGACAGAAGGGACACTAAAAAAGGAAAGTCACATTCCAGTTCCCTCTTTCTGAAGGCTGCCTGGGCAGAGAATTAGGATAGCTCTTCCCCTTCCTTCTTCATCTCCTCCTTCAGTAACGCACACCCTTCCAAGCGGCTCTTGAAAAGACGGCACGTTTGAGAAGAAGCTTTTAAAAATATCGGTAAAGTTAGCTCCCGCTCTTGCTAAGTTCTGAAAACATTTCATTTAACCTTACTTTTACATAGTACTTTCACTGTTTCCTGATACAGGGAATTAATTCTAAGTTGAAACATCTGTAAGAAACCTTCCCACAGCAGGAGTTAAAAAACACCATGCAAATAACCCCCCTCCAAGAACTTGGAGTAAAAATGTTTGGGAAAACCATTAAAAATGAGAGCTGTAGACTAGGATTAAAAAACTCTAGCTTTACACAAGACTTTACATCAAAAATCTTGCACATTTAACAGTTATAATGTCACTATTACTCAAAAAAAAAAAAAAAAGACACACACACAGCTCCTGCTGCTTCAAAAACTGAAGGCAGCTTTCTGAAACCATGCTGCCAGTTCCCAGACCCTCTGTATGGGTTTATAGCTTCAGTAAAAGGCCCTTGGCAATAGAAATACTGGTAAAATTTAAACTGCTGAAATTTGGCAAAAATTCTGAGGCAAAAGAGTGCACTAACCTGAGAGTCAAACTCTGCTTCTTCACCGTGAGTCAAACCTGAACGAGAAAGACAGCAGCACGGACGGCGAGGCACAAAATCCACAATCCATCACATTTATGGTGAGCCAAGACTTGTTTAAAAACATTATGCAACACTTCCACAGAGGGAAGTAAATTATTGCTGTTTGACAACAAGACTGAGAATGCTTTGTTTTCAAAAGGTATGTTTCCCAAACAGTTAAGTACTCAATAATTTCTGAAGCTTTATTCCTTATTGTTCGTATCAATAAGGAAACCTGAACAACTGCCAACATCCCCATTTACTCCCCCGATGTGCTTGGAGAAAAAAACACAGGTTTGTGGAAGGTGGGAACTTCCCCACACAAGCTACGGCAAAATGGCAGATCCAGCTAATTCCACAGCTAATGCCCTGAAACCTCGTGCTCCGTTACATTAAAAAATAAATAATAAGAGCGACATGACCAAAACTTCCATAGAAAAATGGATTTTTAATTTTATAATCCTCAGTCTGGTGCCAATCGCAGCTAGCAAGGGGAGCGATAATTACTCGTGGTTGACCATGGCCATTTCAGACACGGGAACAAAATCCTGCACAAGGGCACAAAATTCACCCTCCGCAGCGCTGCCTTCCTCCTCCTCAACGGAGCGCTCAAGGGAAGAGCCCCGGTTCAACACACGTCGGCAATCAGCTCCAAGTAAGTGATGGACCAGAGAGGCAGCAAGAGGGCCGGCTTTTACACAGAAATGCCAATACCCCAAGAAACCGCTCCACAGCAAACCCCAGGCAGCAATGCCAAATCACCAGAGAAAATGACGATTTACAGCCCGCCTCTCAAGCATCCCGACTAGAACACTGTCAGCACAGGCTCAACGCCTATACTGCTTCTTCAGCCTTTACGTGCACATTCACTCAAGCATGTCAAAACTCAAATCATCCCATGACCATCGCAGGCATTTTTGTGGAAACACCTTTTTAGTTCTTCCAGCTCACATGGGAATCACTGGGAAAAATTCCACCTAACATCTTACCCATTTATTGACGCAGCCTGAATTAACAGACAGGAAATTCAACAATTGCCCATGACCGTAGCAGGCGTAACAAATAAAAGGGCCAGCTCCAGAGCCAGATGCACAATTTGAACGCAAGGGCACTATTCTATTTTATCTTGAAGTTAATAGTTTCAGATATTGGTTGATTAGAATTAACAGAAATTTAAAAGAAGGTTCTCTCTCTCTCTGTTTTCTTCTCAATTTAAACTTTTTCTCCACCCCTCACACACACTTTTTTGCAGAGGACCACTTCCCCCGAGTCCAGAGCCCGTCACACCTGCTGAGGTGGCATCTCCCAGGCTGTTTAGGTTCCCATTTAAGTTCAGAGATACAGCACACGAGAACTGCAAAAGCCACAAAACCACTGCCGCAAGCACTACGAGGAGCTTTCGGCACTGGGGCCGATGCTGGCCTGCTCAAGGAGACCAAAGCAGGAACCCACCCGAGCCCTCCAAGACATGAAGATCCCTCCTGCGTTAGGCTTGGAGGTCACTCACTGCGAACTCGCACCTACCGAGGTTTTTCTGCTGCCAGACCTACACGAGTTGCTGACTGGAGCATGACAGGGAAACTCAAAGACTGACAAGGTCTGCAGAACAGGCTGTTGCAGTCCACAAGGCTCGTTTTTACTGTACCACTGTGGCTGGATAGAAACAGATTTCTCCCCAAACAAAAGCAGGGCTCTTCCTTACAACTAGCCTGCTAGCTTTTTGTTTAGAATATTGAAAAAAAAAAAAGAAAACAATGCAAACTATGTCCACTCCTCAAACATCAGTATTACCGCTGAAACACTTGTCTTGACCCACACTTGAACACTGTTCCCACTTAACGTTCTGGCAGGCAGAGTTTAAGTCCAAGGGAGGAACGGCTCGTGCCCCGACACACCACAGAACTGGGTCACCCCTGGGAGCTACGTGCTGCACATACGACAGGGAAAGCAGGCGCTGCTGGAGAGCTGACTTGAGAAAGGCTCCTCGCTCCCGAGTCCTGTGCAGGTCCAGAGAAGGGAACCAGCTATCGGTTAGCTAAGACACCTGGCTACAACAGCAGCCTTGGCACATTTAAATGAGGTCCCAATGCTTCAAGAAACAAAAAAACTTCAGCAGTATACCAAAAATTAATTATCCTTAACAAACAATAAAAGTCGCATTAAATAACAAGTGTAAAGGTCAAATTACCTTTCAAGTCAAGGAGTGCTCATCTGCACGACTCTATAGCCATGGCTTCATCTGCATATGACTAAATATACAAAAGCTGTGCTTTACATAGAAAAAGTCATTGTGCATTAGCACGGAAAACCCAAAATGAAAAAAAAATATCAAACCCAGGTGTGCTTTTGGTGACAACTAAAATTTCACAATTTTGACTACAAAGTTAAGATAGAAACTAATTTCTTCTCATTTATATCAGCTTTATCCAGTTAGCATTTTACTACTTCAGTGGAATTAATCATTTTCTTCAACATAAATGAAGAAATAATGAAGCCCAGGGTTCTCCAGACCACAGGATAGAACTAATGAATTTGGAAGCACCAAGAAGATTAATAAAAGATGAAGCTGACAACACACTCATAACCACTACTACTATTTAAAATCTGTATTTCTGTAGAGCACTCAAGTTTCATTGTGCTGGACAGAGTAGAGGCAAAAACCAAACCCAAGGCGGTCACGGCCTGTGATCCACAACTCCTCCATTAGAAGGAGCAAACCAAAAAAGGAAATCCCCAAAATACTTTGAGCGAAAATTCATAGAAAGAGGCGGAGCCATAACTCTTATCCTGAGCAGGGGTTTTCTGGTCAAAAGCGCAAGCGGGTTAAAAGCGAGCAAATTAACGCTCCAGCGGGTCACAACAGCCCTGCGTTGGCCGCAGTCAGCACAGTTACCGCGGCACCGGCACGGCCGGCAGTCACCGGCCAGCAGTCACCTGCCTCCTAACGGGCCGGGGGCTGCGGGGAGCCGGGCTCCCAGCGCCATGCAACGAGACCCGGCCCGCGGGGCCCGGAGCAGCCCCGGGAGCCCCCCAAGGCAGCGGCAGGAAGCCTGCGGATGGCGTGCGGCCGCGAGGCCCGGCTGGGGCGGACCTGCCTCGGGTTCAAAAAAAGGGTGCGGAAGGAGGCGCGGCCCCGGGGGAGCGGCCCCACGGCCGCCCGAGCCCTCGGGACCCGGAACCCCCGTGGCACCCGCCGGGCCCCGCCGCCTGCCCCCGAGCGCAGCGGCCCGGTACCGGCGGAGCACCGCTACCCCCTCGCGGGCGGCAGCGCCGAGCGCCGGCCCCGGCCCCGCTCCGCGCCGCCGCCAACTTTCGGCCCGAGTTGGGCGCTGCGCCTCCCGCGGCGACCCAACCGGGCCGGGGCAGGTTCGGGCGAGCTGTGCCCACCACCACGGGCCCCGCTCACCTCGGCGCGCCGCCGCCGGCCGGGCCGGGGCCTGCGGAGCCGCCGCTCGGGGGCCGAGCCCAGCCCGGCTCT